>CM038214.1:85063788-85300452 GCA_021442155.1 Cymbidium sinense | reverse complement strand
TTTAATTTTTTAAGTTTTATTTTTAGGTTTATTTTTTAGGTTTAGGTTTTTATTTACTTTAATTTTATTTTATTTTAGGTTTATTTTATTTTTATTTTATGTTTAGTTTTTATTTTATTTAGTTTTTTTTATTTTTTTAGTTTAGTTTAGGTTTTTATTTTTTTTTTATTTTTTTATGTCTAGGTTTAAGTTTAGGTTTTAGTTTAAGGTTTAATTTTATTTTATTTTATTTGGTTTAGGTTTATTTATTTATTTTACTTTTTGGTTTTATTTAGTTTATGTTTAGGTTTTTAGCTTTTTAGGGTTTAGTGTTAGTTTAAAATTTAATGTTTTTGGGATTTATTTTGGGTTTGGGTTTAGGGTTTAGGTTTTAGACTTAGGGTTTAAGTTTTAGTTTAGGGTTTAAGTTTTTTTTTAATAGAGAACAAATCCATATTCAACATTTCTTCTTTTTGATTTCAATAACCAAGTAGCATCCCAAGTTTTCCAAGACACAAGCAACGACATAGATAAAAAATGAGCACCCATAGAGCAAATCAAAATCCCTAGATGAGTAAAACCGTCTCTACTATGAAATTAGTTCCTATGTAACATATCATATCATCCATTCTTCAGTTTCTCAAGTTTCTTTCAAAACCACTAGTGCCTCTCGAGTAGCGGGATTTGTTATCATATCCTCGATCTCTCCCTCTACCACCACCACGGTAGTAACCTCTGTCGCTCCTCCTGCCTCCATAACCACCATTGCTTCGACCACCACCTCCATATCTACTAGCACCTCTAGATCCCCCACCACCACTACGTTAATCGCCGCCTCCGCCTTCATCTCCACTGTTAAATCTAGATTAAGTTTAGATGACGGTTATGTTCCTGCCATCAAGGTTCTACCCATTCTTAAGGTTTAGAGCTAGTTTAGGGTTTTATGGTTAGTTTATGGTTTAGGGATTATGGTTAGTTTATTGTTTAGGATTTAAGGTTTAGGGTTTAGGTTTTAAGGTTTGAGGTTTAGGGTTGTAGGTTTTAGTGTTTAGGGTTTAGGGTTTAGAGTTTAGGGTTTAGGGTTTAGGGTTTTAAGGTTTAAGGTTTAGGGTTCAAGGTTTAGGGTTTAAGGTTTAGGGTTTAAGGTTTAGGTTTTAGGGTTTTAGGGTTTAGGGTTGTAGGTTTAGGGTTGTAGGTTAAGGGTTGTAAGTTTAGTGTTAGTTTTAGGGTTAGGGTTTTTTTTTTAAATTAAGTAAACTTCTAGGTTTATGTTTATTTAGTTTATTTAGTATATTTTTTTATTTATTTGGGTTTATTTTAGTTTTTATATTTATTTAGGTTTATTTTTTATATTTATTTATTTTAGTTTATTTATTTTAGGTTTATTTATTTTAGTTTATGTTTTTTATTTTAGTTTATTTTTTAGGTTTATGTTTCGTTTTTAGTTGAGTTATATATTTATTTTATTCTTTAGGTTTACGTTTTATTTTATATTTTTGGGTTGAAGTTTCAGTTTTTATTTCATTTTATTAGGTTTATGTTTTAAGTTTTTATTTTAGGTTTTCTTTAAAGTTTTATATTTTAGTTTAGGTTTAAGTTTATTTGTAGTTTATTATATTTTATTTTGTTTATATTTAGGTTTTGGTTTAGTTTATTTTAGGTTTAGGTTCTTTATTTTATGGTTTAAGTTTTAATTTTAATTTTATTTTAGGTTTTATTTTTAGTTTTATTTTTTAGGTTTAGGTTTTCATTTAGTTTTTATTTTATATTATTTTAGGGTTATTTTATTTTTATTTTATGTTCAGTTTTTATTTTATTTAGGGTTTTTATTCTAAGGTTTATTTTATTTTTTTTAGTTTAGTTTAGGTATTTATTTATTCTATTTTTATTTTTTTATTTTATTATATTTTTAGGTTTATGTTTAGGTTTTAGTTTATCTTTTTATTTTATTTTATTTTTTAATTTATTTAGGTTTAGGTTTTTTTATTTATTTTATTATTAGGTTTTATTTAGTTTAGGTTTAAGTTTTTTGGGTTTAGTGTTTAGGGTTTAGGGTTTAGTGTTTAAGGTTTTAGGGTTTAGGGTTTAGGGTTAGGATATAAGGTCTAGGGTTTAGGGTTAGCTTAGGGTTTAAGGTTAGTTTAGGGTTTAGGCTTTAGGGTTTAGGGTTTTTAGGGTTTAGGGTTTAGGGTTAGCTTAGGGTTTAGGGTTTAGGGTTTTAGAGTTTAGGGTTTATGATTTAGGGCTTAGGATTTAGGGATAGGGTTTGGGTTTTAGGGTTTAGGATTTAAGGTTTATGGTTTAGGGTTAATGGTTAGTTTAGGGTTTTGGGTTTATGGTTTTTTGGGTTTAGGGTTTAGCATTTAGGGTTTAAGGTTTTAGGTTTATGGTTTAAGTTTAGGGTTAGTTTTAGGGTTTACGATTTAGGGTTTAGGGTTTAGCGTTTATGGTTTTTTTTAAATTAAGTAAACCGATATGTTTAGGTTTATTTAGTTTATTTTTTTATATATTTTAGTTTATTTTATTTTTTATTTTTATTTATGTTTATTTTTATTTTTATTTAGTTTAATTTATTTATTTTAAGTTTATTTATTTTAGTTTTGGTTTTTAATTTTGGTTTATTTGTTAGGTTTAGGTTTAGATTTATGCTAATTTTTTTTGTTTACTTTTACTTTATTTTATTTTTTAGGTTTAGGTTTTACTTTTTATTTTTACATTTAGGTTTAGGTTTTTGTATTATTTTTTTAGGTTTCAGTTTTAGGTTTTTATTTTAGGTTTGTTTTTGAGATTTATTTTTTAGTTTAGGTTTAGGTTTACTTTTTATTTATTTTATTTTATTTAGTTTAGGGTTTAGGTTTAGTTTATTTCAGGTTTAGGTTTAGGTTTTAATTTTATTTATTTATTTTTTAGGTTTAAGTTATTTATAATTTATTTAGGGTTTTTATTTTTAGGTTTATTTTATTTTTTTTAATTTAGTTTAGGGTTTTATTTATTTTATTTTAGTTTAGTTTTTATTATTTTATTTTATTTTATTTTTTCATTTAGGTTTTGGTTTAGGTTTAGATTTAGGTTTAGTTTTTAGTTTAGGTTTTATTTTAATTTATTTTTTTATTTTATTTAGATTTAGTTTTTTTTAATTATTTTATTTTTTAGGTTTTGTTTAGTTTAGCTTTAGGTAATTAGGTTTTTAGGGTTTGGGGTTTAGGGTTTAGGCTAATGTTTAGGGTTTAAGGTTTACGATTTAGGGTTCTAGGTTTTAGGGGTTTTTTTTTTTTTTTTTAGGGAAAACCCATGATGCGGGGGTATTTTATTGCCACAAAAAAAGGGTTACAAGGTCCTTAAAGGGGATAAACTCAACTCGCTTAAAGAGCTACAATCATAAGGAGTAAATCCGATCTAAGTACATCCAAGAGCAAAAGAAAACATTAAAAACAACCAAAAGATACAAGATGATTAACATAATAGGCTAAAGGAAGGTTAAGGCCAATGTATCGATGGTTGTAAGAGTGCTTGGTAATATGATGCAAACTGCAAGATAAAAGAGAGAACACACCGCAAAGTTATAATGAGAGAGATTAGAGCAGTTAAGGTATCTGAGATAAAAGGTAGAAGGAAACAATATAATATGAGTATGATAATAAGGAAATGTGATAGAGAAGTCTCGTCAATCACACCATGTTGGGCAGATGCAAGAATGAGCATCCAAACTTATGAAGGGTTACATCACAAGAGCTACTACCAACCAAAAGGTGTGAGAACATCACAGCCATCATAGCCAACAAACCTGTGAGAAAGAAGCACCCAATTGTTGATAATCATGTGAGCTTTATTACCTGCAAACCTAAACAAAATCATATTTATGCATATGCAATAGGTTGGCATAGAAATCATCCACTGGAAAACAACAGCAAAGGAAGTAGCCTGCTGAAATCCTGTGAAGCAAGTCAATGAGTCTTTAAAAGACACCATCCCAATTGTAAGGTAAATAAATGAATCAATCGGGCCAGAAGTACAGCTTAGGGGTAGATGTAAGGTCCAGAAAAAGAGCCCAATCAATATAATGAATGCCGATTGGTGCAATCCCCTTATTAGATCCAAATTAATAGTTGGCAAGAAATAATAGTAAGGGAAGGTAGCAAAACCAGAAACCCAAGAAATAGCCAATAAGCATGGCGAAAAGCCGTGGAACTAAACCATAAATAGGAAAAACGAAACAATTCATAATACCACCCTTAATAATAGAGATTATATTCCAAGGAGTAAGCACTAACCTGACCGGTCCCAGATTAGAAATTGGGAGTCCAAATAATTTCCATATGAGAATCTAGAAAAATAAGATAGTAGATAACCAAGAGTAAAAGCGACCAGGCGATACCAAGGCAAAGCCAAGACATGAAAGGGCATAAAGAATGCATTCCGTGATAGATTCCCAAGACAAAAAGATAGTAGCAGAGCACAAGCCATTCAGGTCCCAGTTGGGAATAGAAACAACAAGGGTAATGTAGATTGCAGTTATCAGATAATGAGCAATACCCCAGATAGAAATAGCAAGGGCACTTAGAGAAATAGCCCCAACAACAAAATAGCTAGTGCAATAGAAATACAAATTAGGATCCACATTAGAATCTAGAAAAACAATACATCAAATAACCAAGGCAAAAAAATAGCCAAGGCAGTCGTAGCCAAGACAGCCACGACCAAGACAGCAAGGGACAACATAGTACCATAATTTAGGAAAGCCACAGCCCAGACACCAATGACCAAAACAAATAGAGACGGATAATCTAGACAAAAGCATCTGACTTGAAACCCTTAATCATATCCGAGCGATAACCAAACAGAAAAACTACCGGTGTTGAGCAACAACACAGCAATCGAGAGAAAATCGAGAGCCAATCCCAACAAGAAAGAGGTTATTGCGATTGGAACCCACCCAAAAGGATCAAAATTGTATTCAAATGAGAAACATCATTAGAATCCGAGACAAAACAATATAACGGTAACAAAGGCAAAACCGGCCGGGGCGAACAAATAGGACAAAACCATCCAAGCCTCTCAATCAGAGTATACAATGCCTTAGTTAATAGCCAAGAAGATATAACATAGGAATAAGTATCTTGAATGCAGCAATCCAGATAGCAAACACCAAAAAACCTTAGAGAATCAAGACAAGAAAAACCAGCTAGCTTGCCATAAAACCACCCATCCAGGATAATCAGTGCAATTGATACAAGTTTAACGGGGTTCAAAACAAAACCAACCAAGCAATCATCAACATCTTGCTAAACAAAATAAACCAAAACCCCAAAATAGCCAGAGTATTAATCCAGACCAACAACAAGGTTAATACCAACAAGGCGGCCAAGAATCCACCCCAAAAGCATATATAAAGATAGGGTGTGGAAGAAAATTCCCACCACAAGCCAATCCAATAAGGGACATTCAAAGCATTAGCGGGATGATTAGTCACATTAATCCAGATCGCAGGATAAGAGCTGCAGAAAGAAAGCAAACAAAAGAGATAGCAGCAGGACAGAAAGAAATAAAGAAAAAACCAAAAAGCCAACATGAAAGCCCATTCCTACAGGGAGCAAGATAAGACCAAAGCCCCAATCTCAGAAGCTTCCTGCACAGAAAGGTTCTCTTGAATATAACAACCAGTAACAATCTGAAGAAACTCCATCCAGGGCAGAAAATAAACAGTACAAATAAGAGTTACATAAAAGGTTAACCAAGAAGTACTATCAAAGTGCTGCACAATGATAATTCTGCCATTAAGGGTAAGGAGGTCAGCAGCAACCTGTGAGAAAGCCTGCAAAGAACATCCATAGCAGGTGGAAGAAAAGAAGAAAGCACCCCACAGCAAGATCCCACCAAAGAGACCTTGCTGAAACAGGAAATAGATTAAGGCTTCAGGGTTTACTCTTTAGGGTTTAGGGTTTAGGGTTTAAGGTTTTGGGTTTTAAGGTTTTGCATTTAGCATTTAAGGTTATAGGTTTAGGGTTTAGGGTTTAGGGTTTAGGGTTTAGGGTTAGGGATTTATTTTTATTTATTTTATATATTTTCTAAATTAAGTAAACTCCTATGTTTAAATTTATTTAGTTTATTTTATTTATTTTAGTTAAGGTTTTTTCTTTAGTTTATTTTTTAGGTTTAGGTTTATTTTGATTTTTTAGTTTTTTTTATTTTTTTATTTTTTTTTTTAGCTTTAAGTTTTCTATTTTTACATTTAAGTTTAGGTTTTAGGTTTTATTTAAGGTTTATTTTTTAGGTTTTATTTTTTAGTTTAGATTTAGGTTTACTTTTAGTTTATCTTACTTTATTTAGGGTTTAGGTTTAGGTTTAGCTTTAGCTTTAGGTATTATTATTTTTTTGGTTTGGTTTATTTTAGTTTAGGTTTATGTTTATTTTATTTTTATTTTAGGTTTAGGTTTTTTTTTAGTTTAGGTTTAAGTTATATTTTTTATTTATTTTTAAGTTTTACTTTTTAGGTTTATTTTTTTAGTTTAAGTTTTTATCTACTTTTGATTTTATTTTATTTTTATTTAGGTTTTTTATTTTCTTTTTATTTAGTTTAGGTTTTTATTTATTTTATTTTTGTTTAGAATTTATTTTTTATTTTATTTCCTTTTAGGTTTAGGTTTAGGTTTAGGTTTAGGTTTGGTTTTAGTTTAGGTTTTTACTTTATTTTGGCTTAGGTTTATTTATTTATTTTATTTCAAGGTTTTATTTAGTTTAGGTTTAGGGTTTAAGGTTTAGAGTTTAGGGTTTGGGGTTTACAATTTAGCGTTTAGTGTTTAGGGTTTAGGTTTAGGGTTTAGGGTTTAGGGTTTAGGGTTTTAGGGTTTAGGGTCTAGGGTTTAGGGTTTTAGGGTTTATGGTTTAGAGTGTTTTAGGTTTTTAGGGTTTAGGGCTTAGGGTTTATGGTTTAGGTTTTAGGTCAAGTGTTCTAATTTTAGTTTAGGGTTTAGGGTTTTTATTTTTATTTTTTTAGTAGAGAAGAAATTAAGTTTCAACAATTCTTCTTTTCATTTTCAACAACCAAGTAACACACTAAGTTTTCTAAGACACAAACGATGACATAGATTAAAAATGAGCATGCATAGAGCAAAATAAAAATCCTAGAAAATTAGAACTGTCTCTACTCTAAAGTCACAGTTCCATAAGCGACATATCGAATAGCCATTCTTCACTCCAATTCCCATAATAACCACCCTCGCTCTCAAGTAGCAGGATCGAACATCATATCTTGAATCTCTCCCTCCACCACCATGGCTATAATGTGTGTCATTCCCCTCTCCTCCATAACCACCACTACTTTGACCACCACCTCCATATCCAATAGCACCTCCAGATCCCCCACCATCACTACGATAACTATCGCCTCTGCCTTCACCTCCACGGTTAGATCTTGATTGAGCCTGGTTGATAGTGATGTTCCTGTCGTCAAGGTTCTGCCCATTTTTAGGGTTTAGTTTTATCAGATTTTAGGGTTTAAGTTTATTTTTTAATTTTTTTAGTTTCTTTAGTTTAAGGTTTAGGGTTTGGGGTTTAGGATTTAGTGTTTAGGTTTTAGGGTTTAGGGTTTACAGTTTAGGGTTTTAGTGTTTATACTTTAGAGATGAGGGTTTAGAGTTTAGGATTTTGGTTTTTAGGGATTTATGGTTTAGGGTTTAGGTTTTTGTGTTTAGGCTTTAGGGTTTTGAGGGTTTAGGGTTTTTTAGGGTTTAGGGTTTAAGGTTGTAGGTTGTAGGTTAAGGGTTTAGTGTTTAGGGTTTAGCATTTAGGGTTTAGGGTTTAGGGTTTAGCATTGAAGGTTTAAGTTTATTTAGTTTATTTTATTTTTCATTTTTAATTAGGTTTACTTTTTATTTTTATTTAGCTTATTTAATTTATTTTAGGTTTATTTATTTTAGTTTAGGTTTTATTTTAGTTTATTTTTAGGTTTAGGTTTAGGTTTATGCTTATTTCTTAGTTTAGTTTTATTTTATTTAATTTTATTTTTAGGTTTTATATTTTATTTATATGTTTAAGTTTAGGTTTTATTTTATTTTTTTGGTTTAGGGTTTAGGTTTTATTTTAAGTTTATTTTAGGTTTTGTATTTTTAGTTTAGGGTTAGGTTTATTTTTAGTTTATTTTATTTTAGAGTTTATTTCATCACCCTAGATAACTAGATAACTAGAATCGTCTCTACTATAAAGACATAGTTCCATTAGCAGGAGATCGGATCAATTGTTCTTTTGTTTCTCTAGTTCCCATCAAAATAACCCTGACCTTTTGAGTAGAGGGATCCACCATCATATCCCCAATCTCTCCTTTTTCCACCACCACGGCAATAACCTCTATCGCTCCTCCCATCTCCATAACCACAATTGCTCTGGCCACCACCTCCATATCCACCACCACCTCTAGATCTCCCACCACCACTGCGATAATCATTGCCTCCTCCTTTGCCTCCACCGCCAGATCTAAACTATGCATGGTTGATGGTGATGTTCCTGTCGTCAAGGTTCTGCCCATTCTTAGGGTTTAGGTTTATTAGGTTTTAGGGTTTAGGTTTATTTTTTAATTTATTTAGATACTTTAGGTTTAGGTTTAGGGTTTGGGGTTTAGGGTTTAGGGATTAGGGTTAGGTTTTTGGGTTTAGGGTTTAAGGTGTAGGGTTTAGGGTTTATGGTTTAGGGTTTAGCATTTTAGGGTTTATGCTTTTATTATTTAGGGTTTAGGGTTTAGGGTTTAAGATTTAAGGTTTAGGGTTTAGGGTTTAGGGTTTGGTGTTTAGAGTTTTCTATTTAGGGTTTTTTAGGGTTTAGGGTTTAGGGTTTAGGTTTTAGGTATAGGGTCCAAGTTTTAGTTTAGAGTTAAGGGTTTTGGGTTTTAGCGAGAACAAATTTAGATTCAACATTTCATCTTTTTATTTCATCAACCAAGTAACACACTAAGTTTTCTAAGATAGAAGCATGACATAGATAAAAATGAGCATGCATAGAAAACCAAAACCCTAGATAACTAAAATTATCTCTACTGTAAAGACAGTTCCATAAGCAGCAGATTGGATCGATCGTTCTTCAATTTCTCTAGTTCCCATCAGAATCACACCAGGATCTTGAGTTGCAAGATTTGCCACCACATCCCCAATCTCTCCCTCTACCACCACCGCGGCTATAACCTCCATCGCTCCTCCCACCCACCACCACTACTCACCACCACCTCCATATCCACCAGCACCTCCAGATCCTCCACCACCACTATAATATTCGCCTCTAGCTTTGCCTCCACCACTAGATCTAGATTGAGCTTGGTTGACTGTGATGTACCTACTATTAAGGTTCTGCACATTCTTAGGGTTTAGGTTTAGGTTTAGGTTTATTAGGTTTTAGGGTTTAGGTTTACTTTTTAATTTATTTAGTTACTTTAGGTATAGGTTTAGGATTTTGGGTTTAGGGTTTAAGGTTTAGGGAGTAGGTTTTTTAAGGTTTTAGCATTTATGTTTGTAGGTTTAGGGTTTACTGTAAGTTTTAGGGCTTAGGGTTTGGGCTTTAGGGTTTACGATTTAGGGTTTAGGGTTTTTTTTAAATTAAGTAAACCAGTAGGTTTAGGTTTATTTAGTTTATTTTTTATTAATTTAGTTTATTTTTTATTTATTTTAGTTTAGGACTTTTATTTTAGTTTATTTTTTAGGTTTAGGTTTTGGTTTTGGTTTATTTTTAGTTGAGTTTTTATTTATTTTAGGTTTAGCTTTTATTTTTTATTTTTAGATTAAGGTTAAGGTATTTATTTTATTTTTTAGGATAGGTTTTAGGTTTTATTTTATTTTGGGTTTTATTTTTTAGTTTAGGTTTGGTTTATTTTTAGTTTTTTTACTTTATTTATTTTAGGTTTAAGTTTAGGTTTAGTCTATTTTAGGTTTAGGTTTTGGTTTAGGTTTTATTTATTTTTGTTTAGTTTATTCTAGTTTAGGTTTAGGTTTATTTTATTTTATTAATTTTATTTTTATTTTAGGTTTAACTTTTTTTTTAATTTAGGGTTTAGGTTTTATTTTTTATTTATTTTTAAGTTTTATTTTAGGTTTATTTTTTAGGTTTAGGTTTTATTTAGTTTTTATTTTATTAAGGTTTTTTATTCTTAGGTATATTTTATTTTTTAGTTTAGTTTAGGTTTTCTTTATTTTTTATTTTTTTTATATTTTATTTTATTTTATTTTATTTTATATTTTAGGTTTGTATTTTATTTTATTTTATTTATTTAGGTTTAGGTTTTATTATCTATTTTATTTTTTTGTTTTATTTAGTTTATGTTTAGGTTTTTAGATTTTTAGGGTCTAGGGTTTAGGGTTTAGGGTTTAAGGTTTGGGGTTTTAGGGTTTAGGGCCTAGGGTTAGGGTTTAGGGTTTAATTATTAAGGTTTAGGGTTTAGTTTTTAGGCTTTAGGGTTTAGCATTTTTAGGGTTTAGGGTTTAGCATTTAGGGTTTAGGGTTGTAGGTTAGCTTTGGGTTAATGGTTAATTTAGGGTTTAGGGTTTAGGCTTTATGGTTTAAAGTTTTTTGGATTTAATGTTTAGGATTTATGGTTTTATGGCTCGGGTTAGAGTTTAAGGTTTAGGGTTTAGGTTTAGTTTAGAGTTTAGGGTTTGTTTAGGGTTTAGGGTTTAGGGTTGTTTAAGGTTGTAGGTTTAGAGTTTTAGGTTTAGGGTTAGTTCTAGTGTTTAGACTTTATGGTTTAGGGTTTTTTATTTAGGGTTTAGGGTTTAGGATTTTGGGTTGAGGGATTTTTAAAAAAAGAAAAAAAAATAAGCAAACTCATAGGTTTGGGTTTATTTAGTTTATTTTGTTTATTTTTATTTAAATTAGGTTTATTTATTTTATTTTTTATTTTTTATTTTTATTGAAGTTTATTTTTAGGTTTATGTTTATTTTTTAATTTAGTTTTATTTTTATTTTATTTTTTAGGTTTTGGTTTCATTTTTTATTTTTTAGTTTTAGTTTAAGTTTTTATTTTATTTTTTTAGGTTTAGATTTTTTGGTTTTTATTTTAGGTTTATTTTTAGGTTTTATTTTTTAGTTTAGGTTTAGGTTTATTTTTAGTTTATTTTATTTAATTTAGTTTAGTGTTTAGGTTTAGTTTAGTTTAGGTTTAGGTTTAGGTTTTTTTATTTATTTCAATTTAGTTTATTCTAGTTTAGGTTTAGGTTTTTTTTTTAATTTTTTTTATTTTAGGTTTAGGTTTTTTTTAGTTTAGAGTTTAGGTTTTCTTTTTTATTTATTATTAAGTTTTATTTTTAGGTTTATTTTTTAGATTTAGGTTTTTATTTTGTTTTTATTTATTTTATTTTAGGTTAATTTTATTTTATTTTATGTTAAGTTTTACTTTTATTTAGGTTTTTTTTTTTAGGTTTATTTAGTTTTTAATGTAGTTTAGGTTTTTATTTATTTTAATTTAGTTTTGTTTTTATTTTTTATTTTATTTATTTTTAGGTTTAGGTTTGGGTTTATGTTTAGGTTTAGGTTTCTGTTTTAGTTTAGGTTTTTTTTTTCATTTTATTTTATTTTATTTTATTTAAGTTTAGGTTTTTTTATTTACTTTATTTTTAGGTTTTACTTCATTTAGGTTTAAGTTTTTAAGTGTTTAGGGTTTAGGGTTTAGGGTTTAAGCTTGTAGATTTTAGGGATTAGGGTTTAGGGTTTTATTGCTTAGGCTTTAGGAGGTTTAGGATTTAGGGTTTAAGATTTTATGGTTTATGGTTTCTTTTTTAATTTGTTTTTTTAATTTTTAAATTTTTTAATTTTTTAAAATTAAGTATACCAGAAGGTTTAGGTTCATTTAGTTTATTTATTTTTTATTTATTTGATTTTATTTATTTTTTATTTTTATTTAGGTTTATTCTTATTTTTATTTAATTTAGTCTATTTATTTTTGTTAATTTTTTAGGTTTAATTTTATTTTTTGGGTTTCTTTTAGCATTGTTTTATTTTTATTTTATTTTAGGTTTAGGTTTTTATATTTTATTTTTAAGTTTAGATTTAGGTTTTATTTTTTATTTTTTTAGGTTGAGGTTTTAAGTTTATTTTTTGGTATTATTTTTTAGTTTAGGTTTAGGGTTATTTTTACTTTTCTTTATTTTATTTAGTTTTGGTTTAGGTTTAAGTTTAGTTTATTTTAGGTTTTAAGTTTAGGTTTTATTTATTTTAGTTTAGTTTATCTTAGTTTTGGTTTGGTTTATTTTATTTTATTTTAGGTTTAGGTTTTTTTTCATTGTTTAGGGTTTAGGTTTTATTTTATTTCTTTTTTTTGGGTTTCAATTTTAGGTTTAGTTTTTTTAAGTTTTCTTTAGATTTTTATTTATTTTATATTTTATATATTTATTTTAGGTTTTATTTTTAATTTATTTAGTCTTTTTTTATTTTTTTTTTTAGTTTAGTTTTGGTTTATATTTATTTTATTTTAGTTTAGTTTTTATTTTCTATTTTATTTACTTTTAAGGTTTAGGTTTATGTTTAGTTTTTAATTTATGTTTTTATTTTATTTTATTTTCCATTTTTTTAAGATTTTTTATTTATTTTATTTTTAGGTTTTATTTAGTTAAGGTTTAAGTTTTTAGCTTTTAAGGGTTTAGGATTTAGGGTTTAGGTTTTAGGTTTCTATTATAGGTTTTATTTTTTAGTTTAGGTTTAGGTTTATTTTTAGTTTATTTTATTTCATTTACTTTAGGGTTTAGGTTTAGTTTATAATAGGTTTAGGTTTTTGTTTTATTTATTTTAGTTTAGTTTATCTTATTTTAGGTTTAGGTGTATTTTATTTATTTTATTTTTTTAGGTTTTGTTTTTATTTTTAGTGAAGGGTTTGGGTTTTATTTTTTATTTATTTTTAGGTTTATTTTTAGCTTTAGGTTTATATTTAGTTTTATTTTATTTTATTTTGGTTTATTTTATTTTTTATTTTCATTTAGTTTTATTTTTTAGGTTTTATTCTTAGGTTTATTTTATTTTTAGTTTAGTTTAAAGTTTTTTACTTTATTTAGTTTATTTTATTAGTTTATTTTTTTTGTTTTAGGTTTAGGTTTAGGTTTTAGTTTAAGTTTTTATTTTATTTTATTTATGTTTAGGTTTTTTATTTATTTTATTTTTAGATTTTATTTTGTTTAGGTTAAGGTTTTTAGGTTTTTAGGGTTCAGGGTTTAAGGTTTAGGGTTTAGGATTTAGAGTTTTAGGGTTTAGGGTTTTAGGACTTAAGGTTTAGGGTTAAGGTTTAGGGTTTAGGTTTAGGGTTTAGTGTTTAGGCTTTAGGGTTTAGGGATTTTAGGGTTTAGGGTTTGGGTTTAGGGTTAACTTAGGGTTTAGGGTTAGTTTAGGGTTTAGGATTTACGATTTAGGCTTCAGCCTTTAGGTTTAGGGTTTTTAGGGTTTAAAGTTTAGGGTTTAGAGTTAGTTTAGGGTTTAGAGTTTAGAGATTTAGGGTTTGGGTTTTAGGGTTTAGTAGGGTTTAGGGTTTATAAACTAAAATAAAAAACCTAAACTAAAATAAATAAAACTAAAATAAATAAAACTAAATTAAATAAATTAAACATAATAAAATTAAAAAACATCAAGAAAATAAAATAAATTAAATAAACTAAAATAAATTAAAAATTAGATAAACTTAATAAACCTAAACTTATAGGTTATGTTTAAAAGAAAAAAAAACCTAAATAACTAGCTAAACCCTAAACACTAAAAATCAACTAAAAAATAAACCTACTTGTTGCTTAATTTATAAATAAACCTAAACTACGAACCTAAACCCTAAACCCTAAAAAAATAAAAATAAAATAAAATAAACCCTAAACCCTAAACAAAATCCTAAAACAAACCCAAAACCCTAAACCCTAAACCCTAAAAGATTAAATCTAAACCAAACCATAAACCCAAACCCTAAACCTAAAACCATAAACTAAAGCCACACTAAAAATAAACCTAAAATCCTAAACATAAATTAAATAAAACCTAAAATAAAATAAATAAAAAATCTAAACCTAAATAAAATATAAATATAAAATAAAATAAAACCTGACTTAAACCTAAAAATAAAAAAATAAAAAAACTAAAATAAAATAAATAAAAACCTAAATTAAATTAAAAATTACAATAAACCTAAGAATAAAAATCCTAAATAAAATAAAAACTAAACATAAAATAAAAATAAAATAGTAACAAAATTAAAACCTAAACATAAAATAAACCTAAAATAAAACCTAAAAAAATAAAAATAAAACCCAAACCCTAAACTAAAAAAAAACTAAACCTTAAATAAAAATAAAATAAATAAAAAATAAGCCTAAACCTAAACTAAAATAAACTAAAATATAATAAATAAAACCTAAACCTAACCCTAAAATAAACAAAACTTAAACCCAAAACTAAATAAAATAAAATAAACTAAAATAAACCTAAACCAAAACTAAAAATAAAACCTTAAAATAAACCTAAAATCTAAACCATAAACATTAAACCCTAATGCTAAAACGTGACTAAAATAAAATAAAACCTAAACATAAAATAAATAAATAAACCTAAACCAAAATAAAATAAAATAAAAACATTAACTAAAACCTAAATGTAAACCTAAACCTTAAATAAAATTAAAATGAAAAAATAAAACTAAACTAAAATAAAATAAATAAAACCTAAACTAAACTAAAAAAATAAAAAAAATTAAAAAAAAAACTAAACCTAAAATAAAAATACAATAAACCTAAAATATAATATAATTAAAATTGAATAAAATACCTAAACCTAAAAAATAAATAAAATAAAACATAAATAAATAAAATAAAACCTAAACCCTAAACTAAGAAAACCTAAACCTAAAAAAAAATAAAATAAACCTAAAATAAGATAAACTAAACTAAAATAAATAAAACCTAAACCTTAACCTAAACTTAAACTAAATAAAATAAAATAAACTAAAAATAAACCTAAACCTAAACTAAAAAATAGCACCTAAAAATAAGCCTATAATAAAAAACTTAACACCAAAAATAAAATAAGGACATAAACCTAAACCTAAAATAGAAAATAAAACATAAATCTAAAAATAAAAATAAAAATAAAAATAAAAATAAACCTAAATAAAAATTAAAATTAAAATAAACTAAAATAAATAAAAAGTAAACTAAAATAAACCTAAACCTACAAGTCAACTTAGTTTAAAAATAAAAGATAAAAAAATATAAATAAAAAACTCTAAACCCTATACCTTGAACCCTAAACCCTAAGTGCTAATTAAAAACTAAACTAACTAATTACTAACTAACTAATAATTAACTAAGCTAAACAATTCCCAACTGTTGGGCTCTCAACCAATCATCGTTGTGGCTCACGTAACTCCCAATTAGATCAGAGGCTCTTCTTTCATTTCTTCAAAATAGGGAAAACACGTGGTGTGGGAGTTGGTCAAAAACTGAAGACCCATAGATGAAATTAGAGATGGGCAGACAAATCATACAAGAAAAGTCACCTTGGAAATGAATAGAAGAAGCCATTCACATGATCTTTTCATGCAAAGGGCATTGTGCTTGAAAAAATTGGCATTGATGCAAAGCAACCCAACTCTGCTATCAGAAAATGTGCTAGGGCCCAAGTGATCAAGAATGGGAAAAGGATTGCAGCCTTTGTTCCAAATGATGGTTGTTTGACATCATTAAGGAAAATTATGAGGTATTGATTCGGATTTGGTAAAGGGCATGTTATAGGAGATATTCTCAAAGTTAGGTTTAAGGTTGTGAAGGTTTCTGGCGTGTCCCTCTTGGCTTTCTTTAAGGAGAAGAACAAAAAGCCTAGGTCTTAGTATATTACATCCTCACTATTTAGGCACTTAGCATCTTTATGTTTGTGCACCTAGGGTTTTAACCTTTTTTTTCTTAAGATCCATCTTTTATTAAAGAAAACAAGTTCGAATTTTTTTTCTTTTTTTGAACTGCTTTTAGATTTTATGTTGAGTTTATTTCTTGAAGCTTTCTAAATAAGAAAAAAATCTAAATGAAAAATAAAACCTAAAATAAAAACCTAAAAGCTAAACTTTAAAAAATAAAATAAAAAATCTAAACCTAAACTAAAAAATTAAAAATAAAACCAAAATAAAAAAATAAAATGAAAAAACCTAAAATAAAAAAATAAATAAAACTAAACCTAAAATAAACTAAAATAAAACTAAACTAAAATAAAAATATAAATAAATAATAAACTAAATAAAATAAAATAAACCTAAATTAAAATTAAAATAAAATAAACTAAAAAATAATAAACTAAAACTAAACCTATTTATTAAAAATAATAAAATAATAAACCCTAACTTAAACCCTAAATTAAACCCTAAACCTAACATACTTAAACCCTAAACCTCTAAAACTAACCTACCTAATAAACCTACCTAAACCTAAAAAATAAACCTAATACCTAAAACCTAAACTAAATAAATAAATCTAAATAAAAACCTCTAAACTATAAAAATAAAATAAAATAAAAAATAAATAAAAAAAAATAAAACTACTATTGAAATAAAATAAAATAAAAAACTAAACTAAAATAAAATTAAATTAAAACTTAAACTAAAATAAATAAAATAAAATAAACCTAAAATAAAAAAAACCTAAAATAAAATAAAAAATAAAAAAAATAAAATAAAAATAAAATATAACTATAATAAAATAAAATAAACATTGAATAAAAACTTAAACCTAAATAATGAACCTTAAAATAAAACATAAAAATAAATAAAAAATAAAACCTAAACCCTAAACTAAAAAAAACATAAACCTAAAATAAAATTAAAATAAACCTAAACCTAAACAAAATAAACTAAACTAAAATAAAATAAAACCTAAACTAAAGCTAAAATAAATTAAACTAAACCTAATCATAAACTAAATAAAATAAATTAAACTAAAATAAACATAAACCTAAACTAAAAATAAAACCAAAAATAAACCTAAAATAAACCTAAACCTAAACCTAAAAATAAAATAAAAATAAAACTAAACTAAAATATATAACCTAAACTAGAAAAACAAAAATAAAAAAAACCTAAACTAAAATAAATAAACTAAATAAAATAAATAAAACTAAAAATAAAAATAAAAAAATAAAACTAAACCTAAATTAAAATTAAAAATAAATTAAAACAAATAAAAAATAAACTAAAAAAACTTAAACCTACGAGTTTACTTAATTTTAAAAAAATAATAATAAAATAATTAAAGAAACCCCTAACCATAAACCCAAAACTAAACCCTAAACTCTAAACCCTAAACCTACAAATAAACTAAACCTAAACTAAACTAAATAAACCTAAACCTAAACCTAAACCTAAAGCAAACCTAAACCTTATAAAATCCTAAACCCACAAACCATAAACCATACCAAAACCAAAATAAAACCTAAAACCACAGAGCCTAAAAACCAAACCACAACTACTAAACCCCAAAACTCTAAGTATTGGAAAAACATCACGTGAACTAAGTCTAGATCTTAAATGGAAAAAGGCGATATTATCATGGTGGTGGTGGGGATCTGATGTCTGGATATGGAGGTGGTGAAAAATATTATGGAGGTGGGAGGATGAAGGTTACAATGGGGGTGGTAAAGATTGTGATGGTAGAACACTAATCGAGGTAAAATAACTAGAGAAATAAAGTAACGATGCTTATGGAACATTGTCTTTATAATAGAATATTCTACTTATATAAGGTTTTGATTTGCTCTATGGGTGCTCATTTTTTTCTATGTTATGACTTAGAAAACTTGGGATGCTATTTTGTTGATTAAATTGAAAAGAAGAAATATTGAATCTGAATTTATTCTCTGTTAAAAAAAATCTTGAACCCTAAACCCTAAACCCTAAACTAAAACCTAAACACTAAACCTAAAACCAAAACCTAAACCCAAACCCCCAAATAACCCTAAATCTCACACTAAACACTAAAAACCAAACATCTAAACCCTAAACCTTGAACCATAAATAAACCTAAAACCCAAACCCTAAACTTTAAACTCTTAAACCATAAACCCTAACTAAACCCTAAATCATAAACCTAAACCCTAACCCTAAAGTAACCTAAATGTAAAACTAAACTAACCTAAAACTAAACCTAACCCAACCACAATCCAAACCTAAACCCTAAACTAAACCTTGAATAAAGATGTCTTTAGGAGTAGATATAAAGAATGACCTAATCTCAATATAGTTATGGTAGCTAAAGAAAATGTCTTCAAGAAACTTTCCCTTGAATATTAGAGATTTGAATAAACCCTAACCTAAATCATATTATAATAATTTATTATAATATAATGTAGCATCATATATTTGAGCATGTAGTGATGTGTTTTGGATGTTATAAGATGTTTTGAAATGTTTTAGTATATCATGGTATTGTGCCATATAGTCTAATTATAAATCATAAAAATATTGATGTAATAAATCATGATGAAATTTATTAAATTTGAAAGTGAGAATTAGGTTGTAGTACCAAAGGTGTGCTATATGCCACTTGTAGTCAGTAAGATTTTATGTTCAAAATAAAATATTATATGTTGTAGCATAGTATAACATTATATATCATAATAGATTATTCGAGCATTTTAAGTTCTTTTAGTATTTTACAATAATGCATCAAACACTAGCATTATTTATAAAAATGTTGATTTAGACTTTAAAATGGTGAAATTTGGCCAAATTCATAATAGGTAGAGCATGGCATCATAATATATTATTTCAATTTAAAATATGTAAGTGATATGACTAAAATATATAGTGTTTTATTGTTTAGACTAGTTTTATGATTTTTTTATCTTAAGAAATCCCTTGTGATATGATATGTAATATAATATAATATAATATAATATGTTATAGTGTATTATAATATAGGATGCCATAACATAGTGTAACATCATGCATTATAGCATACTATTGTGTATTACTACTTGTTATTTAGTATATATTTTAGTTTGTTATAGTATGATGTAGTAGAGTTTATCTTGGTATAATTCCAAAAATATTGATTTATAGGTGAGATGATGGGACAGGCCAAATTTAAGGTAGGCTTTAGGAACATCATTAGGGGTGCTATGGTGTGTCATTTAATCAAAAAGAATGGAATTTTTCATTCAAAATAAATGTTCATTTTCAACCAAATTTTATAATTTTTTCTTAAAGTTATTCATTTAAGGTGTAATGTAAGATAATATATTATAAAATAATATTAAAATATATTGTACATAACATTATAACTTCACATATATATATATGAATATGGTGATGTGTTACTAATGTTATTGTACATTTTAGTTATAGTTTTGTTATAATATATTGGGTCAAAACAACAAAATGTTTATTTGAAGGTGAGATGGAAGAATTTGGCCAAATTCACATACATACCAAGAACACCAAAATTATCCTATTTTGTACCATTTTAATAGAAAAATAGCAATTTTACATCCAAAATAAATATTATTCATATTTTGAGAAAATTTTATTATTTGTTCCTTTCAAGTTAATCTAATGAGGTGTAATGTTAGAGAATATATTATATTATAGAAAATTGTAATATAACATCATATATTATAATATAATATAGTGTGTTAATTCACATTATAATATGTTTATCATGGTATTGTCTAGTTAGTTTGAGCTTGCACCATCACAAATCATAAAATGTTGATTACAATGTTAAGATGATGTAATTGGAATGAATACATTGTTAGGCTTTTAGTTGAAGTATTATAGGTGTTCATAGAGAAATAAGATTTGATGAGAATTCAATGTCAAGGACATGGAGGGAGAACTAGTATGGGATAACATTGGACATGACATGTGAGGGTCTATGTTGAGGGCCTAGAAGAAGAAAATCATTAGGGATAATGTTTGAATCGATTTGATTATATGATTTGTAGAAGAAGATCCCGTGGATAAGTCTCTATAATCCGTTGGGGATAAGTATCTATAATCCACTAGGGATTAAGATCAAATTAACTTTAATTTTTTTGTTTTAATTAATATGAGGCATATCTACTAGAGATATGGGCTAGTTCGATGGGGATTGGGTATATGAACTTTCCACTAGGAAGCATGTTTGGGGATATCCGTTTGGGGATTGGGATTTAAGTTTGATTTCATAGATTTATTTGGGGATGTATCTATTGGGAATAATAGTTTGGTTAGATTTTGTTGATTTAGCCTTTCTTGAGGAGTTTGTTTAATTTGGCTCCACTGAGGTTGGTTTTGAATTTGATTTGTTTCTTGACTTGTTTATATATGATTTGGGGCTCCACTGAAGAGAAGGGTGTAATTAAGTCCATTGGGGAAAATTAGATTGGGTTTAATTTAATATGATTTTATGTATGGACCACTGGCGTGATGGACCCAGAAGGGCTATTTTAGCCTTGACCTACCTCAAGTTTACAAATCCAAAGGGATAGTCTACCTGGGGTAGAGCTAGAAACCTAAGGGGTTTCCTTTTGGTGCTAGACTTACATCTTCTAAAGCAGGAACAACCATTGGGGTGACCTATTGGATGCACAATAAATCAAACCTAACCTTGGATGACTATTAAGTGAATGTTTATGTCAACTCAAAAGTAGTCATGATTAATTTTATCTTAATTTTATGAGATTTGATATGGTTTGTTTGGTTTAGTTTAATTTCAAATTGATGGCATATCCATTGGGGATGTGAGCTCGATCAAATTTGATAGATTTAATTTATAGACCATGTGGTTTGTGATGGACCCCCGAGATGGGGCTATATCGGACTTGTTCATCTCATTTACAAATCCAAGGGGATAGTTTGGTGGGGTAAAAGCTAGCTAACCAAAGGGAACAACTACTAGGTGACTGTTGGTAGCAAAACAAATAGAACCCATTTGGGAAACTATTTAGTGAGTGCCGCTAGGGACTTATATTAACTCAAGAGTAGTCAGGCTATTCCTATAGGAAGTTTTGCTGACACTGCTCTAAAGATAAGATGCCTTCTTGGGAAAAAGTATTGTTAGGGGTGTCCTCTTAATCCATAAGTGAATATATATTTTATTTATATGTTTGCATGGATCCTGTTGGTGTGAGGGACCATAATGAGAAGGGGATATGTCATCCTTGACCTATCTCAGGTTTATTGGACCAAGGGAGAATCTGCACAGCCATAGAATGAATTCTCCAACCACAGGGATTGTTATTAGGAAAGGGAAATTGTCCATTCAGATAGTAACCCGTATAGTGTCTAAATGGGGTTGCAAAGGATGTGCTCAAAATATATTGACCACAGGAGAGAGGGTGCTTGTTATCCTGAGCCTTGGAAAATAAAGCCTATAATTGTATGGTGGCCAACTCAAAGATAAAGCATAGCTGACTTACATCGCCATGAGTGGTGTATCCTAAGGTGCGAGAACCAACCAACCTATGGTGTATCAATCAACATGAGTGGTGTATCTGTCATCATAGTGAGAACCAACCAAGGTGCCATAAATGTGCAATGATCAATCTAGAAAGAAAGTGTGTAGGCTTACAAGTTCGTGGAACTGATCATGGGATGGTCTATCATTGGTGGGATATATTATCTGACATAGAGCGAATACTAAGTTGGGAGCCCCATGGAAGGACTGGATCCAAACTTGAAGCAGTAAGAATGGAAGGAGCCACGAGGGGACTTATACTAAACCTCAAATATACTCAACCGTCGTGCAAAGGATGATCAATAAAGCATACTCACATCCTCTTAAACAAAGCTAACATAAGGTAGCTTACCGGCCATGTAGTATAGCCTATCAGACTACAAGGAGCTCATCGGTGTGCAGTGGCCAATTAAGGAAAGAAAGCATAGCAGACTTATATCCTCCAAATCAAGAAGACCATGAGAGTAACACACTAGTAGGGTAGCATGTTAGCTTGACTTAGCACTCTTGAGTGAGTGTCGTTAGAGGTGTTATCTCAACTCAAAGTAGATCGAGAAAAAAGATATGTGTTTGTTTTCTATGTTTTTGTGTAGTTTGTGTTTGTGTTATGTCGATGAAGGATAGACACCGCTCAAGTTCCTTACACCTTCTAAACACATCATGGAAGATTCACAAACAAGAATAATTTCAACATGGAAGAGATTGAATTTGAAATGGAATTTTCATTGATGATAATAATTTTCAAACATGATTTATAATATTTCTTTAAGTAGAGCCAGTTGATTGGAAGCATTAGCTCTTATGATTAATAAGGCATAAGATCCTCCTTGGTAGGCCTTCTTTATGGAAAAAGAGCCTTCCCAAGTGAGTTCAAACATGTCTCTCATCTTACGACGGGCAATAATCAATCTCCTTAGAACTAAAATAAGCTCTCCTCCATAAAACGCTCTAGGACAGACCAACTTGTTGTGAGCTTGAATAATTTTAGCTTTGTACAACTCGAGGTTTTGGCATGCCCACAGATGTCTCTCCTCCAAACCTTCGAGCTCTTCTAACCGTAACTTGGCATTCTGCTCTATCGTGATCTTGCTACCCACAACTATCCTTAGTGATGAAGTTGGACTTCTAATGGTAGAACAGCTTTGGACCCATACATTAAGGAGAAAAGAGTAGAATGAGTTGGACTTCTATATGTGGTGCGGTAGGCCCACAAGGCTTTAACTAACTGGTCATGCCACTATTGCTTCTTGTTGTCAAGTGTCTTCTTCAATATTTGGATGAGAGTTTTGTTGAAGACTTCTACTAAGCCATTTTTCCTCGGGTAGTTGATGGTAGAATATCTCTAATCTATGTTGTGTCTTCGGGCAAAGTTGTTGATCTTGGTGCTCTTGAATGCAGTACAATTATCAGATATAATTCATGGAGGCACTCTAAACCTATATACGATATGGTTCCTAAAAAACTTGAGCACATGCAGAGCTGTGACCTCTCTGAGCAGAATCGCCTTCGCCCATTTGGAAAAGTAGTCTATAGTAGCTAAGATGAACCGATGACCCTTGGAAGAAGGAGGATCATTCAGACCTACTATGTCGGTTCCCCAACACTCAAATGGCCATGAGCCCAATGTAGGATGTAAAATATTGGGTGGTTGGTGCAGGACCACAACATGTATTTGACATTGATGACATCACCTAGCCGTATCCATGCAATCTTTGATCATCGATGGCCAGTAGCATCCTAGTCTCTTGATATCTTTCATCTTCGACAGATTGGTTGGCTCCATATAATCTAAGTGTACCTCGGTCACGATCTTATGGGTCTTGTACTTTTCTACAACATAATCACATATGATCGAAGATCACTAGTACATGACACCATCCATAAGAGTGTAAGGAAAGTGCTCTCTCTTCTTCATCATTAGCTTGGGACTTCTCTTGAGGTAGTTTGCCTCTATTTAGATAATCCATGAATGGTTGCCTCCAATTTAACTCCTCATCCTTCTTGGCAATGGAAACCTCCCATTCAAGAGTACTTTTGATGAGTTCAATATCAATAGAGATAAGACTTGTCTATTTTGGACCTCTATTGATATGGACTCATCCTCTAGACATGTCAACTCCTTAGTAAGCTTGGCTAAAGCATACGCTATGACATTCTCTCCTTGAGGAATCTTATAAATGGTAACCTCTAGGATTTGGGGCAATAACTCCATGGTGTTCTTGTGGTAGTGATGGAGCTTGGGCTTTATAACCTTATAGGACCCAGTGATTTGGTTGATAACTAACTGAGAATCCCAGAAGTTGATGATGTTTTAGGTGCTTAGAGTAATGGCTGACTCCAAACTGACATTCAAAGCCTCATATTCAGCTTTGTTGTTGGTCCAAGGATTGGGCAGATAATATAAGAATCTTATCACATCGTAGTTGAAGTTAAGAGAACTATTCCTATCCCTGCCTATCTTGGAATAGTAAATTGTGATTCTTCTCCTTTTAGAGAGGAAGCTGCAACATTAAAGTACATCTCCCAATGGTGAATGCTAATATACCTAAGTTCTTATTCATGGGAGATCATCACTTGAGGAGAGTCGCAGGAAGGGGGGTGTTGTAAGAAATCACTAGTGCTTATCCTTTCACTGTTCAGAGGGGTACGAAGGTAACAAAGCACCAATAGAGTCATCTATCGCAGTAGTGTAAAGTATAAGTGGCTTCCATGGGATAGGAGCTGCTAGAATCGGTGGCGTCATCAGGTAATGCTTGATGTCTTCGAAGGCATGCTCACACTTGTCATCCCACTTGAACTTGGCATCACTTTTGATAAGTTCTTAGAATGGCTGACATCTTTCAGATAGGTTAGATATAAAGCATCTTTGATACTCCAACTACCTTTGGAATGATCTTGGTTGAGTTAAACTTTTAGGGGGTGGAATTTTTAATATCGCCTTAATCTTCACCAAATCGATTTCAATTCCCTCATGCAACAATAAACCCAATTTTCATGAATCTACTCAAATGCACACTTCATGGGGTTCATTTTGAGGTTAAATTATCTTAATTATATGAAAATTACTCTCAAGTGATAGGGATGGTCTTCCTTTTCTCTACTTTTGACCATGACATCATCGACATAGAACTCAACTTGATGATGAATGAATTTGTTGAAGATTGAGTCATAACCTGCGGTATGTAGTATTGGCCTTTTAAGGCCGAAGGCATGACCTTATTGCAATAGATTCTAATTGGGGTTCTATAAGTAGTGTTTCTTTCATTTTTAGGAGCCATCTTTATTTGGTTATATCCATATGAGCCATCCATGAAAGAGAAGACTGCATGAGATGATCCAATGTCCACCATCACCTCCGGGATTGATAGTGAAAATTCATCTTTTGGATATACCTTATTTAAATCCATAGAGGTTTGAGGGTTAGTAGTAGGCACTATTGCTAGTTTATGGACTACTACATCAGGAGCCAATCCAGGCATCTCTTCATAACTCTATGCAAAGCAGTCCTTAAACTCAGTCAATAGCTTAACTAAGTCATTGGTTTCAATTTCATTCAACAAAAAACTGATGTATGTCGGGCGTGGATCTTCTTTAGTTCCTAAGTTGATTTCTTTGAGCTTATCAATGGTTGACTTGATCTCTTCTTCAAACTCTAGGGGTGCATCTTTGACTTCAAAATCATTTGGATCATCCAAAATTTCTAAGAACAGCTCCTCATATGAGTTAATGTGATTTGAAAAGAACCTATCGATTCCAAATGATTGGTGATGACTAAGTAATCGTCATCATCGGAGCCATTGTAAATCATAGTTTCCGATTGAGAGCTTTTGCATTTGTTCTTCCATATTCTTTTGAAGTAGTCGACCTACACTTTGACCAAGTTGGTGGGATTACATCTTTCTTTGCTAAATTATGAACATAAGGCAAGTACCAATCAAAGGTAATTCTATTAAATCTTTTATATGAATCATCCTCAAGTTCTACATCAACTTCTTGACTTGAGGATGATGCTCCCAGAAAGAACCTCTAAGACTTCACACTTATGGATGACTTAGGGGCTTCCTTAACTACCAAACCCCTTTTGAGAGGAAAGGGGTTAGAACTAAGGTTCCCAATGATGCTTAAATGTTTCACATATAGACTTGGATAAACTTATGCTTTACTTTGGAGCCGCCTTCATGCTATCTGCTCAAGTGTCACCTCCAAGGGAATCTACTGCTGAGAAGGGCTGGCTGGTATGCTAACTATATAAAACTCATCCTATGAACTAGATTTTAAGTATATATGGATAGCAAGTGTACTCTTGGTAGCTGGGACATATCATTTATTTGGTGGCCAATAAGGAGGTTTTCCACCCCTAGGACTGCCTCTGAACTAGCCTCTTCCTTTACCTAGTGGAGGTCAGGTCATCCTACCCATATGTTTGAAAGGAGTAATGAACTGTGGGTGGAATCTAATGTTAGTCTCCACTTCCTCCTCCAAGTTTATTTCCCCTCCCTTATATTTTGTTTGTAATTTTCTCTTTTCTTTTCTTTTTCATTTTATCTTTCCTTTTCTTTTTATTTTATTTTTTAACTTTGGCCAAGTTCACGAGAATAAACTTATTGAATTTTAGGGAGGTAGTAAGCCACATCCTCATATTCTCATGACTGTAAATGGCTTGAGATCTCTTTTGACATAGTAGACGATCCCACCTCTCACAAACTTCATACATTGATGTAGAGAGGATGGAACTATGTTGTTCTTATGTATCAATGGTCTCCTAAGAAAAGCGTTGAAAGATCTATCCGAGTCTATAATGTGAAACTTGGCTTCGGTCTTCCAATCATCTATCTCCAATGGCAACACTATGGAGCCTAAGGCCTGTTGACCTCACTTTTGGAGTGTGGATTCAATCTTCCCATCTTAGACTAAGGAGTCTTCTAGAAACAAAGACTTCCCTTATCATAAGACACTTCTAATAATTAGGTAAACACTTAACCTAAGCTAAGACTTAGAAGGGTTAACCATCGGATTAGGTTATGCCTTAGAGATTAGGATAATCCACCTACGCTACAACCCAAATCCAATCCATGTTCACATTCTCAAACCAAACCTCAAGTTCAATTCAAACATCAAATTCAAATTCAAATCCAAATGCAAACCCAAATTTAAACCAAATGATTGATGCTCATGATCAAATCCAAACTTGAAACCCTTCCTAAGCCATATGACCTATCCCATGGACTTAGCCAAATCTTAATACAAATAAATCCAAAATCAATTGATTTTCTCATAATCAATTTATATATTCAATCATATTCCTAAATATAAATCAAATCTACATTCAAATGATAAAAAAAAATCAAACTAAATCAAATTAAATCAAAACCCTTTCTAAGCCATATGACCTATCCCATGGACTTAGCCAAATCTTAATCCAAATCAACTCAATTGATTTTCTCATAAATCAATCATATTTTCAATCATCTCCACATATTTAAATGAAATATACATTTAAATTATCAAAACTAAATCAAACCAAATCAAAATCCAAACCTAAGCCACAAGACGCAACTCCATAGACTTAGCCAAATTCCTTCATTCCAAAACCCAAATTCAATTGATTTTCTCATGAATCAATCATACCTTCAATTATATTCACAAATATAAATGAAATCTATAATCATCTAGCCAAACCAAAGTCAACCCAAGTCAAACCCAACTTAACCCTTTTGACTTGAAATGCTGAAATGAACCAAAACCTATTTGAACCCAAGTCAATTATAATTTAGTTTATATATCAATCCCAAATCCATATATAAACTCAACTAAATCAAACTCAAACAAAAATCAAGCCAACTAAACAAAATTGGTCCACTTGACCCAAAGTGGCCAATTTGACCTATTTTTTCTAAGTTCTAATCCTACCCAAATTGGATTGAACCAAGCCCATCAAAACCTCCCATCATGATGATCACCCTAGTTGATCAATTGTCACATGTCAAACGGTCATTTGAACAAGTCCTTAATCCATATGAGCCCAAAACCAACCAAATTGCTAGGCCAAATCCTTTGAAATGAATGATTCATACCAAATCAAAATCAATATTTGAATATGACTTGACCTTCAATTGAGTCAAACCAAACCCAATTGGCCCTCTTGACCTCAGTTGACCCAAATTGACTTAATAGACCACATTGGGTCAAACCAAAATATAAACCAAATTCATTGCAACCAATGGCTCAAGTTCAATCCAAATTGATTGTGGAACTTGACCAAAGCCACGATTGGACCCAATTGAACCCAATTGACCTACTTAGCTCAAATTGACCTAAAGGTTCAAGTTGGCCAAAATCAAAACAAATCAATTAATTGAAACTAAAGCCTAAAATCATCTTCAATTGGACAACTAAACCCAAACTATCACCTAACCCAAGCCAATTTGGCCAATTTGGTCAAATTAGTTAACTTAACCTATTTGACCCAAATAAATTCAAATGAGCCAAAATCAAATCTAAGCCAAACTAAACCAAACCAATTGAACCAAAAAATCCCAAATGATCATATTAACTTGACCCAACTTTTGGTTTGACCCAATATTACCAATTGGTCAACTTGACCGAACCAAACTTAATTTGACCTAAATGAGTCAAATTGAACCAAACCTAACCAAATCAACTCCAATTGACTTGAAATTTGGGCTAACCCAATTTTGGATCATTTCAAATCTGGCCAAATCAAATCTAATGCTAAATGATCATTATACCCTTGGGTCAAGGGCATCACATGAGACAAATCACCCATGTAAGTGATCATTTCCATTCCTTGGCCACTTGGTACTCTCTCAATGGTCCACCTAGGCACCTAGGACCCTCCCCAACCTGACCCAAGGGGTGGTTGGGTCGACCATGACCCATGGGAGGTGAAATTACCTCACCCTCCCCATTGAAGCATTTGAAACCCATCGAACACCCATGATTTCTCCTTGGCAGCCACCTCCACACCTTCAACCAACCAAGCCGAGCCAACTCACCTTCTCCCTGCCACCCACTACTCTTTGAGATGGTTGAACGGCCACTAGATGCCAAACCCGATCCCACCATCCAATCAAGATGAAGGGGGGTATACACCCGCTCATTTCCACTCAAACACACACAAAAATCATTTCTTAAAGCCCTAGCTACCCAAGATGAGCCACTAGAGCCATTCCTTAAGATCCCAAGCTCATTCCTTGATCAAAAATGTCATTCCTATCCATCCTAAAATAGGAAACTCCCATTTCTGACCTTACTTCCCCATTTCTCCATCAAACTCAAATTAACTTTGCATGCACCTTGCCTAGGCCTCGTCAAGCAAGAATGAATCCTTTCCTAAGCTTCCCAAGCACCAGAGATAGGACTTCGATCAAAGCAGAGCTCCAAATCATCAGTTCATGGCCTTCCAAGTGAACATCAAGGAATTGATCCAATTTCTACTTAACAGGGCTTCATCTCCACTAGATGAAGCTTCCTCAATCATTTGAGCTACCAATCTTGAGCTCCGGTGAGGTATGCTTCCAAAACTATTCTTTAGGCAAAAATGGGTTGGAGCTTTTTGAAGAAAACTTTCATCTCATGTGATCTTGACCGTTGGATCCCCTCCATTCACTGTCATGAAGGTGTGGGATCCTTTTGGAGATGATCCAAGCTCGAGTAAGCTCGGATCAAGTGAGCAATGGCGAAGGACACCATTCTCTCTCACTCACGTGATGTTAGATCACGCACAGTCCATTCTACGTGATCGGAATAGATGATCATGATTAGTTATGCTAAATCGATCTGATTTAATCTTATTAAGCTGTGGGATTAATTGTAGCTATCCGATCTTAGATCGATGATGGATGAGAAAGCGCGTCTGCCACCATCACATAGGCACTGAGCCAGATAAGTTTTAAGTAGCCAATCCCGGGGTGCCACATGGAAAGTCTGTCGCGTCAACGTGCCACATGGCGTCAACAACATTAAGCTTTAATTAGGCTTAATTCATCATTTCTAATGGCTAAAACTTCTAATAATTATAAAAAATCATAGAGAAATAAATAAAATGCAAATAAATACTCATTTTAAAGGTATTTGAGATTTAATTAAAAATGATCTTAACTAATTTTGAAAAGTAATTAATGTTTATTACAAAATTAATTAGCTTATTACTATATAATTACTTGAGCAATTAATCCCAAATTTTATGGGTTAATTTAATGGGATGACCTCGCCTCCCAGATTTTCTTGGGATTTATTGCTCACTTAATTAAAAAAATTAACTAAAATCTTAACTATTTTAAGTTAATTAATGATTAATTAATCCCATGAATTAATAAATTGGTTAATTAAGTTTATTAATCATTGTTCAATAGTAGGTGAACTAAGGAATAGGGTGGGGACCCCTTTCCCAAGTTCATTTCTCCCTTTTAAAATTAATTTAGGTTTAACTAATTAATTAAATCACTTAATCAAATTGAAATCATAATCACATTAGACCTTTTAATTAAATCATGGGGTAGATCTTTAGGTGTTTAATAACCTAAATGAGTTTATTATGTGGGAAAACCATAAGAGTAATTAATTAAGTCCCTTAATCTAATTAATTATTAATCATGAGCCAATTGCATTAGGCCCCTTTTATTTCTTAGGACCATTGCAACTTTATTTTCCATGCATATCATGTTGGCTCATAATTATTTAGTTAATTACTTTAAGGTGACATAGGTAAGTAATTAATTCATCTAATTAAGGGTTCAACTTAATTAGCCCATAAAATGAACTTAATTACATTTTCTTAAATTAAATAAAATAACTAATGTGGGAATGGGTTTAAAATAGCAAGTGATGATTTCTCTTCTCCTCTTTAAATCTAATCAAATTCAAAACTTAATTAATAAAGAAGCTTTTGGCTTGCTTTAAATAATTTTATTTGATTTTATTGTCCTTAAGAACTTGTTTGGTTGAATGAATCACATGCTTATATTTGATTGTCCTCTTTCCAATCATGTTAAATTTGGTATGTCATTTGAATTCATGCATCCATCTTTTCAAAATCAAGTAAAATAAAATGGATTTCCTTTATGTAAGCTTGCATGTGTTGAATTAATTTAATATATGCATGCCTATTATCATTATTAAATCAAAATGTATTTTTTAAAAGCTTATAAATGCTGAGTAATATTTGTTATGATGCTAGTTATATATACATAAGAAATTCATGTGCTTATCGCTTAAGTGTATGAATGTTGAGTTCTCTTTCCTCTATTCATGTGTTGATTTATATATGATTGAATGGTGATGGGTATATAGTCCGTACATCCCGGTAACATGACGCTTTAGCTATCCCCAAGGAGGTCATTTGATTACCTCACTTCCCTGGTTTAATAATGGCACATACCCATTTGATTTCATTCTTATGTATTTCAAGATTAGAATTTGGATAAAGCTTTAATTCTTATATATAAATTGTTCAATCAAAAAATATATACAATATTTGCATGGTTTTCTTTCCCTCATTTATGTATACATCCATGTGTGTCTAAGAAAGCAAGTATATATGCATCCAGGAATGAGGCTTTAGTTAGCCCTAATGAGGTCATTTGATTACCTCACTTCTAGTTGAACAATGAGCACTTGCCTATATCTTTGTACATGTATATGTATATGTGATTAGTGAATGAAAATCCCATTTTACATTAAAATTGCATGTATTCATAATTGACTAAGTGGTTGAATTAATAGCCATATGATTTGGAGCTTACTTCCTATGTTAATGTATATGAATTTACATATGTTTGAACACAAACAAATATATACTCATCCCTGAATACAAGGCTTTACTCCAAGGAGGTCATTTGATTACCACATCCCTGGTTTAACAATGCACATGCCTATTTAATTTCAATCTTATGTCCTTTTGTATAAGAATTTGGATAAAGTTTTAAATTAATATGTTTTAATAATTCAATCAAATAAAATATAAATTCTAAATATACACATACATTCATCATTTAAGTGTTCCAAAATATGTTGCATGTATAGATACATGGAGGATTAAATCATATGCATGTTACATGTGATGGAAAGGAATGATTTAATAAGATTATTTAATTAAATTGTTGTCATGTGGTAGTAATTTAATTAAATTGTTCTTAAGATGCCTTTCATTTTGAATAAGATTATTTAAAGTGAACCTAAACTTAAGATTAAGTAAATCATTTAATAAGCCATTTAATAAGCCATTTACCTTTCCCACATAAATGTAATTTTTTACAATAGGAATTAGGATTAGGCTATTGGGGATTAGGATGAGCTGGTTGGAAGGCTTTGTCCTAGGGTGCTATGTGATGCATTTGAAGAAATCAAAAGAAGGAACCAAATCAAAATTGAGATATGATGAAAGAACTCTCCATACCATTTAATACAATTATAATTATTCTTTCATATTCCAAGTTGTATAAGGGTAGCTCACTTTGATCTCTTTTGTCTGTATGCACCACCGCCCTTTATTCTTTATGATAGTACATTTGATGTTATGTTTACATTATGCATTAGAACATCATGCTTTTCATAGTTTCTTAAATGAATGATGTCTTAATGTCTGGCTTGGATACGATTAGGCTCTTAGGATAAAAATAACTTTTCTACCCAACTAATCACTCATAATTAAATTTTAAACAACTCATAACCTCATCAGAAAGCCTAAGACATAAATAATATAATTAAAAGATTTAGCAACCCCTTAGCTGTATGATTGTATGTTTCACATCATGCATGCATATTCTTTCTCTCTTGAACATGAATGATCTCCATCTTTGCATGATAATGGAATGCTTGACCTGTGAGGGCATCCCTTGTGGTGTAGAACACCTTCTTCTAGTTGATTTGGCCCATAACTTATTTCATCATGAATTTAGGCATAAGAAATCCTAAAGCCTCTATTAAAAAGATGTGTATAAAATGAAATAAAATTTGAAAAGATTTTGTATCTATAGATTAAGTCATATGGTCATACCACTCATGCTCTAGTCTCTTAAAGAGTGTGTTTAAGACTTTAGTCATTTTCTAATTAAATAAGTACCCTAGCTATCTTGCAATTCATTAGACCAGACTACATGGTTTTAAAATCATCGGAGAAGTTAGCTGGCAGCCACTCCAGGCGATTATAAGTCAAGAAGTAAGACAATTTATTCTCTCTTATGGAGGTAAACCCTTATGTCCACCTGTCGTTTAGATTTAGGTCTTATTTTAGCTCGTACTAAAGCTCCCTAGATTTAGGATCTGAGGTAGCTATTTCCTTTAGGCTACGAACATAAATCCTCACCTCTTAGGCATTCCCACAACCTTGTGTTGGTGGATTATATGCCCTAGAAATCTAATTAAATTTCAACTCAAAACATATAAATCTCCTCAACATCAAAATTATAAAGCCCAACCATATGATAGATTGGAATACTCACTAGGCTTCCTAGTATCATAAGCATTTCATACTTATTTCATTTGGAATCCAAAAATAAGTCTTCTCCTTGAACATTCCCAATTGATTTTCCAAATACAACCAATCCTTTGATAGTCTAACCTTGAAATCTTTCAAGATAATAATTGTCTACTTTAATCAAGAATATTCTTAAGATAGTTCATTTCCTAAGTTGTAATTAACTATGGAGGCTTGCCTCTATAGGGAACTTAAGAACTTGGTTTAATATAAACCTGCTTTATTCATTCATATAAAGTAAAGGAAAAATCTCTGGTACATTCGAAGACCCATCATGCCTTTATGAGTCTTTATTACATGATTAGGTCTATTGTAGGGTGATGCCTCTATCTTTCGAGATAGTACATCATACCTCAATGTTGTGCCCGATCACATCAAAAAGTACCTCCCCACCTGCTCATACATCCAAAACTAAACACCACAAGGCCCTCTCACCTTATTCATTGAATCTTCTCAACATCATCCTATTTTTTGGAGTTTGGAGATGTCAATCCTCAAGTAGGCATGGGTTCTTAGACTCATAATATTGACTGATACATGTGGGTCAACTAGAACTCTGGATAGCCTATATCTGCCAACATCCACTATAATATAAATAGGCACTTATGCTCGGTCATCCCAAGGTGTAAGTCTTCATCACTGAATGTAACTCCTAAGATGTCCTTTGTATGGCATGCCTCCTCTTTAGTAGCAATCAACTGAGCTAAACATATCTCTAGATCAAGTAAGGCATTGATTAGAGATTCCCTCATCCCTTTGGATAAGATAAGGGTGTCGTATATGCTTAACTTAGCTGGAAACTTTCTAAGGTGAGCTAGGACATTGTAATCAACTCTGGCTTGGTCCTCCACAAGCATATCCATGGGTGGAGCATCCTATGAAGGGGCTATCTACTCACTAGAACTAATTACTTGCTTACCCTTATCCTGAGGTGCTACCCTAGTAGGTAGAATTTTTCCATTATATAGGTTGACTTCAGCGACTTCTTGGAATGATGAGCTTGTGAAAAGTTCTACATTCTCAACGGGCATACCTATAACTTCTCCTATGGGATCCTCAGAGTTAGTTGACTCCAAGTCAATCTCAAGAGGTGAATATTCAAGAAGGATAGTCCTAGAAAGGAAAGGATTGGAGCTACTAGAGCTATTATTTTTATTTAGACTCGGAGAGCTTTCAATAGAAATAACATCAAGAGCATCAGAAGTAGATAATATATAAGTAGAATCAGCTTTCTTCATTAATTTCTTTTTCGGTGGAGGTATATGATAGAAATCAAGTAAGCTGAGTAAGGGATTTAGTGCCTTATCCATAGATACAATGCTCCTACCGGTAGAAAAGGAGCTAGCAAAAGAGGTGGTAGCAGCAACGGGCAAGTATGGTGGTGGCACTCTTTGTAATCACCCTCCCCAAGTTGTGCTTTGCAACTAACAAACCTTCCTTGGTGTTGGAGGTTTGAGCTACTTTAGACACCTACAAGGAAACCTTCTTCATCTTAGAAATGATCTTCTTATAAGTTTGAGATAGAGAGATATCCTAACCTTCTTTGGTCTTAATAGGATCGCAAGTATCCCCAAGGATTACTCTAACTAAACTAGATGGTTGTTCTAATAAGTATTCCTTAGGGATAACCATGGCTCTCAACTTGTAGCTGCGCTCAAGCTAATCCTTAAAAGTGATGCAATCCTCTAAGTCATGGCCTAACATGCGATGGTAGGGGCAATAACTAGGATCATCGCTCTTGCCCACTTCCTTTGGCCTCTTAGGCTCTAGTAACTAAAAGTCAAGTTGCTTTAAGAGATTCTTAAAGATTTTCATAACTACCTCCCTCTTGAATCAATATGGCTTATTCAATCTATCGAAGTAGGTGGAAGGTAGCTACCTAGCGATGGATATGAATCTGTCTGGGTAGGCTACAGGTGGTAGAAATGGTTATTGTGGTTGCTACAGTGGCCGATATGATGGCTGAGGGGTGGAAGAGGAGGTCTCTATCTTACTCTTTTTGTTTGTTTCCCTCATGACACAATTATCACGACTTCTTATCAAACACACCTTACTTGGGCCTATGATTGGTGGGAAAGGGAAACTATTTGGCTTCCTCTTGTAGGCTTGCCACCTTGTTGAATAATTTCTCGAATGTTTTGATGGTAAAACCCTTAAGCATGAAGGTGATGGGGCCATAGATATTCTTAAGAAGAATCTCAATGGCATGCTATTCAGACAGCTATTGTTCGCATTTCATGCTCAGGTTGCGCCACCTGAGAATGTAATCAATAAGGGTATCGTTGAGTTTTTGTTTCTCTACAGTGAGGTTGCTTATAGTCACCCTCTGTTGAGCTCCTGCAAAGCACTTGATGAAGAGGTGCTCCAACTCAGCAAAAGTCTTCATAGAACCATTGGACAGTTCGACATACCAATCAAATGCAACACCTAATAGACTGCTAGCTAAAAGGCGGAAGAGGAGTGTGTTACTGCCACTAGTGTTGCAATAACCGGCTCTAAAGTGTGTAATGTGTTATCGTGGATTCCCACTACTATCAAAGATCTTGAGGATGGTGGCACAAAACCCTAAATAAAATAAAAACAAAAGAAAAACCTAAAAAAAACCTAAACACTAAACTAAAAAAAAGTAAACATAAAATAAACAAAATAAACAAACATAAACTAAACTAAAATAAACTAACTAAAATAAATAAAACTAAACTAAACCCAAACTAAATAAAATAATAAATAAATAAACTAAAATAAAAAATAAAAAAAACCTCAAAAATAAAATAAAACCTAAATGAAACCAAAATTAAAAAAATAAAACTAAAAAAAAACTAAACTAAAAAAAATAAACATAAACATAAACCTAAACCTAAAAATAAACTAAAATAAAACTTAAACTAAAATAAATAAACTAAACTAAATAAAAAAATCTAAATAAGACTAAAAAATAAAATAAACTAAAATAAATAAAAAATAAACTAAAAAAGCGTAAACTGACTTGTTTACTTAATTAAAAAAAATCCCTAAACCCTAAACCCAAAATCTTAACTCCTAAACCCTAAACCCTAAACCCTAAAATAAACCTAAACCCTATAATAACCCTAAACCAACAACCCTAAACTTAACCCTAAACCCACAAACCCACAAAACTAAAACCTAAAACCTTAAACCCTAAACCTAAACCAACTCCTAAAACTCTAAACCTAAAATAACCCAAACCTAACCAAAAGCTGACCTTGACCCTAAGAGACCATAGGCTAAAGGCCTAAACCCTAAAGGCCTACTACCCTGAACCTAAACCCTACCTAACTAAACCCTACCTAAAATAAAACCCTGACCTAACCCTAAAACCTAAACTAAACCCAAACCTAACCTAAACCTAAAATAATACAAAATAAAATAAATAAAAGCCTAAACCTATATAATAAGAATAAAATAAAATAAACTAAACTTACTTTAAAATAAAATAAAATAAAAACTAAGAATAAAACTAAAAAATAAAACAAAATGTTAAAATAAAATGTAAATAAAAACTAAATAAACCTAAACCTAAAATAAAATAAACCTAAAATAAATAAAAATAAAACCAAACCACTAAAAAAAACCTAAATAAAAAATAAAAATAAATAAACATAAACTATACAAAAAATAAACTAAACTAAAATAAATGAAATCTAAACCTAATCTTAAAATAAACTAAACCTAAACCTAAACCTAGACTAAAAAATAAAGCCTAAAAATAAAGCTAAAATAAAAACCTAAAACCTAAACCTTAAGAAATAAAATAAAAACCTAAACCTAAACTAAAAATAAAATAAAAACTAAACCTAAAAATAAAATAAATAAAACTAAAAAAAATGAACCTAAACTAAAAATAAGTAAAATAAAACCTAAACAAAATAAATAAAACTAAAATAAATAAAATAAACTAAATAAGAATAAAAAAAACCTAAATAAAAAATAAAATAAAATAAATAAAATAAATTAATAAACTAATTAAACTAAAATCTTGGTTTGCTTAAAAAAATAAACCTTAAACTAAACCTACACTAAACCTATAAGCTAAAACCCAAACCTAAACCCTAAACCTAAACCTAAACTAAACCTAAAATCCTAAACCCAATAAAACCTACCATAAACCCTAAACTCCTAATAAACCCTAAAACCCCCAAACCCTAAACCTAAATAATAAATACAAAATAATAAATAAACCATAAATAAAATAAAAAATAAATAATAATAATATTAAAAAATACTAAATAAAAATGGTTTATTTCTTTTAAAACCTAATCCCTAAACCTAAACCCTAAACCTAAATCCAAACCTAAACCTAAACTAAACCTAAATACTAAACCCTAAACTAAACTACACTACCCTAAACCTAAAACCTAAACCCTAAACCTAACACTAAACCCTAAACCACAACCCTAAACCCAAACCCTAAACCTTAACTAAACCCAAAACTAAATTTAAAATAAAATCAAAACTAAAATAAAACCAAAAAATAAAATAAATAAAAAAAGTTAAGCCAAAAAATAAAAATAAAATAAATATCTAAACTAAAACCTAAACTGAAAACTAAAAAGAAAATAAAACAAAAAATAAAAACTAAACTAAAATAGGATAAATAAAAACTTAAAGTAAACTAAAAAAATAAAAATCTAAATAAAATAAAAACTAAACCTAAAATAAAAATAAAATAAACTTAAAATAAACTAAAATGAAATAAAATAAAAACTAAATAAAACCTAAACCTAACAAAACCTAGAATACCTAAAATAGAAAAAAAGTAGAACCTAAACCCTAAACTAAAAAAACTAAACTTATAATAAAAATAAAATAAATAGAATAAAATAAATCTCAACCTAAACTGAAATAAACTAAACCTTAACCTAAACTAAAAAAAAGTTAAACTAAAATAAATAAAACATAAAATAAACTAAATCTAAATCTAAACTTAAACTAAAATAAAATAAATAAACATAAACTAAAAAATAAAACCTAAAAATAAACTTAAAATAAAACCATCAAAACCTAAAAAAAATAAAATAAAATTTAGATCTAAACCTAAAAATAAAATAAAACCTAAAACTTAAAATAAAAAATAAAATAACTAAAAAAATAAACCTAAAAAAAAAATAAACTAAAATAAAAAGCCAAAACTAAAATAAATTAAGCTAAACTAAATAAACTAAACTAAATAAAAATAAAATTAAAGTTAAATATAAATAAAAAGTGAAATAAACTTAAATAAATAAAAATAAACTAAATAAACCTAAACCTACTAGTTTACTTAATATTAAAGAAATTTTAAAAATTTAAAATAGAAAAAATTAAAAAAAAAAACCAACCTAAACCTAAATAAACCTAAATCAAAAAAATTTAACCCCAACCAAAAAAACCTAAAACCTACCCTAACCTTACCCCAAAACTAAAACTCCTAAACTCCACAAACCCTAAAACTAACCCTAAACCCTAAAAAAAAAAAAACTAAACCTAAACACTAAACCCTAAACCTAAACAAAACTAAAAAACCCTAACCTAAACTCTAAACCTTAAATAAACTTAAATCCCTAAACCAAACCTAAACCCCAAAAACTAAACTAAAGTAACTAAGAAAATTAAAAAATAAACCTAAACCCTAAAACTCAATTAACCTAAACCCTAAAAATTGGTAAAACCTTGACTAAAACATCAATCAACCATGCTCGCCTGGGAGGCAAAGGCACAATCGTGATGGTGATGGGGATTTGGAAGTGGTGGTAAATGGTGGTGCTCATGTTTATGGAGGCAAAGGAACCACAAGGTTACAACCATGGTGGTGGTGGAGAGAGATCGAGGATATCATGGTGGATCCGATACCAAAAGGTGAGGTGGTTACGATGGGAACTAGAGAAATTGAAGAATGGACGATCCAATCTATTGCTTATGGAACTATGTCTTTACAGTAGAGATGGTTTTACATATCTAGGGTTTTTGATTTGCTCTATGCACGGTCATTTTTTATCTATATGGTCACTTGTCTCTTAGAAAACTTGGTGTGTTTCTTGGTTGATGAAATTGAAAAGAAGAAATATTGAATCTAAATTTGTTCTCTATTAAAATAATCAAAAACCCCAAACCCTCAACTAAAATCTAATTGCTATACCTAAAACCAAAACCCTGAACCTAAACCTAAAAAACCTAAACCTAAACCTAAATCACAAACCTAAAAAAACCCAAAATCTTAAACCTACCCTAAACTAAACCCAAATAAACTCTAAACCCTAAACTAAAAATAAAACAAACTCTAAAACTCACTAACTAAACCCTAAACCCTAAAATAAAATAAATAAACTAAATAAATAAATAAACCTAAATAAAAACTAAAATAAAATAGGCTAAAATATATAAAAAATTAACTAAATAAACATAAACCTACGAGTTTACTTAATTTCAAAAAATTAAAAAATAAAAAAATAAAAAAACCTTAACTCTAAACCCTAAACCCTAAACCATGAACGCTAAACCTACAACCATAAACCCTAAACCCTAAACCCTAAGCCTTAAATTCCTAAAAATATAAAAACCTAAACCTAAACTAAATCAAACCTGAAAATAAAATAAATAAAGAAACCTAAACCAAAATAAAATAATAAAATAAAATAAAATAAAACCTAAACTAAGACCTAAACCTTAACCTAAACCTAAAACTAAACCTAAACGTAAAAATAAAATAAAATAAAAAATAAAAACTAAACTAAAATAAAATAGATGAAAACCTAAACTAAACTAAAAAAAATAAAATAAACCCAAAAATAAAAACACTAAATAAAATAAAAACTAAATGTTAAATAAAAATAAAATTAACCAAAAATAAAATAAAATAAAAACTAAATTAAAACCCAAACTTAAAAAATTAAACCTAAAAATAAAACCTAAAAATAAATTAAAAATAAAAATTAAACCCTAAAGTAAAAAAAAAACCTAAACCTAAAATAAAAAATAAGAAAAAAGCTAAACCTAAACCTTAAACTAAAATAAACTAAATATAAACCCTAAAATAAATAAAAGAAATAAACTAAAAATAAACCTAAACCTAAACTAAAAAATGAACCTAAAAATAAACCTAAAATAAAAACCTAAAACCTAAACATGAAAAATTAAAATAAAAACCTAAACCTGAACCTAAAAATAAAAAATAAAACCTAAAACTAAAACATAAATTAAAAATAACACTAAATGAAAAAAATAAGCATAAGCCTAAACCTAAAAAAATAAACTAAAATAAAAAACTTAAACTAAAATAAATAAATCTAAAATAAATTAATCAAACTACATAAAAATAAAAAATAAACCTAAATAAAAAATAAAGTAAAATAAAATAAATAAAAAATAAAGTAAATAAACATAAACCTATCACTAACTTGGTTGATGAAATCAAAAGAAATAAGATTTGTTCTTTGTTAAAAAAAAACATTAAACCCTAAATTAAAACTTAAACCTAAAAACCTAAAACCCTAAACCCTAAACCCTAAACCTAAACCTAAACCCTAAACCCAAACCTAAACCTTAAACCCCAAACCCTAAACCTAAACCCTAAAACTAACCCTAAACCCTAAAAAGCTAAAAACATAAACTTAAACTAAATAAAACCTTATAAAAAAATAAATAAATAAACCTAAACCAAAATAAAATATTAAAATAAAATAAAATAAAAACATAAACTAAATCCTAAACCTAAACCTAAACCTAAACCAAAAAAGAAAATAAAAAAAATAAAAACTAAACTAAAATAAAATAAATAAAAACCTAAACTAAACTAAAAAAAATAAAAACCTAAATAAAATAAAAACTAAACCTAAAATTAAAATAAAATAAACTTAAAATAAAATAAAATAAAAACATAAACCTAAAAAATAAATCTAAAAATAAATCTTAAACCCTAAACCAAAAAAAACCTAAACCTAAAATAAAATTAAAATAAACCTAAACCTAAACTAAAATAAACTAAACTAAAATAAATTAAACCTAAACCTAAACCTAAACTAAAGAGAACCTAAACCTAAAACTAAACTAAATAAAATAAATAAACTAAAAATAAACCTAAACCTTAACTAAAAAATAAAACATAAAAATAAACCTAAAACCTAAACCTAAAATAAAATAAAACCTAAACTAAACTAAAATAAAACCTAAACTAAAAAATAAAATAAAATAAAACTCAACTAAAATAAACCTAAACCTAAAGATAAACTAAATAAAAAAACTAAACTAAATAAATATAAATAAAATATAAAAATAATAAATAAAATAAATAAACTCAAATAAATAAAAAACTAAATACCTAAACCTGTATTTTCTTTTTTCTTTAAAATCCTCTAAATCTCCTAAATCCTAAACCACACCCCCCACTAAACCTTTAACTAACTACCACAAACCCTAAAACCCACCATAAACCTAAACCCTCCTAAACCTAAACCTAAACTTAAACCTAAACCTAAACTAAAATCCTACCTAAATCCTAAACCCTAAACTACCACACCTAAACCCCACCCTAAACCCACCTAAATCCTTAAACCTACCCCAAACCCTAAACCCTAAATCCTAAACCTAAAATAAACCCTACCAAACCCTAAGAATGGGTAACCTTAATGGCAATAATCCACATAGGTGGCTCATAGAGGTGGAGGTGAAGGTGGAGGCGACAGTTCTCACAATGGTGGTGGGTGATCAAGAGTTGCTAGTGGATATGGAGGTGGTGGTCGGAGTAGTGGTGGCAATGGAAGTGGGAGGAGCGACTGAAGTTACTGCCTTGATGGTGGCATAGGAAGATATCGGGGATATGATGGCGGATTTTGCTACTCGAGAGGCAGAGAATTTTCTCATGGGAACTAGAGAAACTAAAAAATGTTCAATCTAATATGTTGCTTATGGAACTGTGTCTTTAGTATAGAGATGATTCTACTTATCTAGGGTTTTTGATTTGCTCTATGGGTGCTCATTTTTTACTAGGTGATCGCTTATGTCGTAGAAAACTTGGGGTGCTACTTGGTTGATGAAATTGAAAAGACACCTTAAACCCTAAACCCTAAATCCTAAACTAAAACTTAAACTCTAAACCTAAAACCTAAACCCAAAACCCAAAACCCTAAACACTAAACATACAACCCTAAACCTAAAACCCTAATAACTAAACCAAAACTACTAAACTAAAATAAACTAAACCTAAACACTAAACACTAAAACCCTAAACCTAAACCCTAAACCCCAAAAACCATAAACCATAAACCCTAAAACCTACAACCCTAAACTCTAAACCCTAAACCCGAAACCCTATACTATACACCCTAAATCCTAAACTCAACTTAAACCCTAAACCCTAACCCTAACCCTAAACCCTAAACCCTAAACCTTGAATAAAGATGTCATTAGGAGTAGATCTAAAGAATGACCTAATCATAACATAGTTATGGTAGCTAAAGAAAATGTCTTCAAGTGACTTTCCCTTGAAAATTAGAGATTTAAATACCCTAAATCATGTTATAATATAATATATTATAATATTATGTAGCATCATATATTTGAGCATGTAGTGATGTGTTTTTTGGATGTTATAAGATGTTTTGAAATGTTTTAGTATATTATGGTATTGTGCTATAGTCATATTAATATAAATCATAAAATATTGATTTAATAAATCAAATAATGAAATTTGTTAAATTTGAAATGGAAATTAGATTGTAGTACCAAAGGTGTGCTACACCACTTGTAGTCTAAAAAGAAAGATTTTATGTTCAAAATTAATATTATATGTTATAGCATAGTGTAGCATCATATATCATGATATATTATTTTGCGTATTTGATATTCTTTTAGTATTTGATGATGTAGTTGAACCTACACTAACATTATTTATAAAAATGTTGATTTAGACTTTAAAATGGTGAAATTTGGCCTAAGTCATAATAGGTAGAGCATGCCATCATAATATAATGTTTCCATTTAAAATATGTAAGTGATATGTCTAAAAAATATAGTTTTTTATTATTTAGACTAATTTTATGATTTTTTATCTTAAGCAATCTCTTGTGTTGTGATATGCAATATAATATAATATAATATAATATGTTATAGTGTATTATAATATAGGATGCCATAATATACTGTAGCATCATGCATTATAGCATACTATTGTGAATTACTACTTGTTATTTAGCAAATTTTAGTTAGTTATATTATGATGTAGTAGAGTTTGTACAGGTATAATTCATAAAAATACTAATTTATAGGCTGAGATGATGGGATTTGGCCAAATTTAAGGTAAGCTTTAGGGAACATCATTAGGGGTGTGCTATGGTGTGTCATTTAATCAAAAGAATGGAATTTTGCATCCAAAATAAATGTTCATTTTCAACCAAATTTTATAAATTTTTGCTTAAAGTGATTTATTTTAAGGTGTGATGTAAGATAATATATTATATGAAAGCATATTAAAATATAATGTACATAACAATATAACTTCAATATGAATGTGGAGCTGTGTTACTGAATGTTACTGTACATTTTAGTATGTTTGACTTTTGTTATAATACGTTGTGTCAAAACTCACAGAAATGTTAATTTGAAGGTTGAGATGGAAGAATTTGGCCAAAATCATGGCACACACAAAGAAACAACACCAAAATTATACTATTTTGTACCATTTTTAATAAAAAAAATAACAATTTTACATCCAAAATGAACATTATTCATATTTTGAGAAAATTTTATTATTTGTTCCTTTTATGTGATTCTAATGAGGTGTAGTGTTAGAAAATATATTATATTATAGCAAATTATAATATAGCATCATATATTATAATATAATATAGTTTGTTAATTCACACTATAATATGATTAGCATGATATTGTATAGTTAGTTTGAGCTTGAACCATCATAAATCATAAAATGTTGATTATAATGTTAAGATGATGTAATTTGAACGAATACACTGTTATGCTTTTGGTTGAAGTATTAAAGGTATGCATTAGAGAAGAAATAAGATTTGATGAAAATTCCATGTCAAGGACATGGAGGGAGATCCGCTAGGGGATCACACATGCATTGGACATGATATCTGAGGGGCCTATGTCGAGGGCATAGAAGAAGAAAATCTGCTGGGGATAAGGTTTAAATTTGATTTGATTATATGATTTGTGGAAAGAAGATCCACTGGGGATAATAATATATAATCCACCAGAGATTAAGATCGAATCAAATTTAATTTATTTTTGGTAATTGATGTCGAGGCATATCTACTAGAGATATGGGCTCGAGTCCGCTAGGGATCAGGTATATGAACCTTCCACTAGGGAAGCATGTTTGTTCTATCCATCAGATTGGGATTTGAGTTTGATTTCATAGATTTGTTTGGGGATGTATCCACTGGGGATAAGCATTTGGTTGGATTTCTTTGATTTAGACTCTATTGGGGGAGTTGGTTTAATTTGGCTCCAATTGAGAGGTTGGTTTTGAATTTGATTTGTTTGCTTGACTTGTTTATATATGATTTGGGGCTCCATTGGGGAGAAGGGTGTGATTTAACTCCATTGGGAAAAATCAGATTGGGTTTAATTTTATCTTAATTGTATGGACCCGATTTGCGATGGACCCAGAAGGGGTTATATCAGCCTTGACCTACCTCAGATTTACAAATCCAAAAGGATAGTCTACCAGCTGTGTGGTAGATCTAGCCAACCTAAGGGGTTGAATTTCGGTGTGCAATGGCTATGCTAGGAAGAAGGCGTAGCATACTTATGTCTTCGAAAGTGAGGAGCAACTGCTAGGGTGACCTGTTGGATGTATAACAAATAGAACTTGAGCTAGGGTGACTACTGAGTGAATGCCACTAGGGACTTATGTCAACTCAAAAGTTGTCAAGATTAATTTTAATTTAATTTCATGTGATTTGATATGGTTTATTTGGTTTAGTTTGATTTTAAATTGAGGGCATATCCACTAGGGATGTGAGCTCAATCAAATTTGATATATTTAATTTATGGACCATGTTATTGTGCCATGGACCCACAGAGAAGGGGCTATATTGGACTTATCTTGTCTCAGATTTACAAATCCAAATGTGTAGTCTACTAGCCATGGGGTAGAGCTAGCCAACCTAAGGGGTTGCCTTTCAGTGTACAATGGTTGTGTTAGGAAGAAGGCATAGTAGACTTACATCTTATAAAGAAAGGAACAACCACTGGGGTGACCTATTGGTAGCACAACAAATCAAAGCTGACTTAGGGGTGACTACTGACTGAATGCTGCTAGGAACTTATATCAACTCAAGAGTAGTCAGGCGATTCCTATAGGAAGTTTTACTGACACTGCCCTAAAGATAGGATACTTGCTTGGGAAAAGATACCACTATGAGTGTCCTCCTAATCCATAAGTGAATATATTTTTTGTTTATATATTTGCATGGACCATGTTGGTGTGTGAGGGACCACACTGAGAAGGGGCTATGTCGGCCTTGACCTATCTCAGATTTACTAGACCAAAGGATAATCTGCACATCCAAAGGACCGATTCTCCAACCACAGGAGTGGTTACTAAAAAAGGAGAACTATCCAATCTGATAGTAACCTGGGTAGTGGCTAAATGGGATCGCAAAGGTTGTGATCAAAATATAGTTTCCACAGGGGAGGCGCTGCTTGGGGTGTTATCTTGAGCCCTGAAAAAGAAAGCCTATAGGTGTACGATGGCAAACTCAAGGGGAAAGCATAACAGACTTACATCTACCATGAGTGGTGTATGCTAAGGTGTGAGAACCAACTAACCTAAGGTTTATCCGCCAGCAAGGGCAGTGTATCCGTCAGCACAGTGAGAACCAACCAACCTAAGGTGCCCGTCGATGTGCAATGATCAACCTGGAAAGAAAGCATGTAGGCTTACAACTTCTGAGCGAAACTGATCATCGGGATAGTCTATCATCGGCGAGACAAATACTATTTAACCTAGTGTGACTACTAAGTAGGGAGCCTCGAGGAAGGACTAGACCCAGAGTTGAAGCAATCAAGAGAGAAGGTGCCGCTAGGCAACTTATCATTGTCTCTTGTTGTTGAGTGTCTTCTTTAGTATTTGGATCAAAGTTTTGTTGAAGGCTTCTCCTAAACCATTTTCCCTCTAGTAGTTGATGGTAGAATATCCTGTCTATGTTGTGTCTTCGGGAAAAGTTGTTGATCATGGTGCTCTGGAATGCAGTACCATTATCAGATATAATTCATCGAGGCACTCTGAACCTATATATAATATGGTTCCTAGAAACTTGAGCACATGCTAAGCTATGACCTCTCTAAGAATCACCTTCACCCATTTGGAAAAGTGGTTAGTAGCAACTAAGATGAATCAATGACCCTTAGAAGATGGAGGATCAATCAGACCCACTATGCCGGTGCCCCAACACTCGAATGGCCATGAGGCCAATGTAGGATGTAGAATGTTGGGTGGTTAGTTTATGACCACACAATGTATTTGACATTGGTAGGATCACCTAGCCGTATCCATGCAATCTTTGATCATCGATGCCAGTAGTATCCTACTCTCTTAATCTTGGCTTTCATCTTCAAACCGGATTGGCTGGCTCCAACTAATCCTAAGTGTGCCTCGATCACGATCTTATGGGCTTTGTACTTGTCTAAATAAGGTAACCACATATGATCGAAAGATTGTCGGTGCAAGACACCATCCACAGTAGTGTAGGAAAGTACTCTATGCTTCATTTAATGTGATTGGGAATTCCCTTGAGGTAGTTTGTCTTTATTTAGGTAATCCATGAATGGTTGCCTCCAATCTAACTCCTCATCCTTCTTGGCAATGGCAACCTCCCTTTTAAGAGATTACTTTTTGATGAGTTCAATATCAATAAGGGATTATATTTGTCTATTTTAGACCTTTATTGATATGGACTCATCCTCCAGACATGCCAACTCTTTGTCAAGCTTGGCTAAAGCATACGCTACGATGTTCTCTCCTTGAAGAACCTTAAAAATGATAACCTCTAGGATTTAGGCCAACAACTCCATGGTGTACTTATGGTAGTGATAGAGCTTGGGCTTTATAACCTTATAGGACCCAACGATTTGGTTGATAATTAGCTGAGAATCCCTGAAGATGTTGATGTTTTGGATGCTTAGAGTAACATCTAACTCCAGAACAATAATAAGAGCCTCACATTTGGCTTTGTTGCAGGTGCAAGAATTGTACAGATGATATGAGAATCTCATCACATCACGGTCCAGAGTTAAGAAAACTATTCCTACCCCTACCTTTCCTGGAATAGTAGATTGTGGTTCTTCTCCTTTATGAGAGGAAGCCGCACCATCAAAGTGCATCTCATAGCAATGAATGCTAGTATCCTCTAAGTTCATGATTTGTTCATCAAGGAGATCATCACTAAGTGGAGAGTCAGTAAGAAGTGGGTGTGCTACTAAGAAATTCGCTCGTGCTTGTCCTTTCATCGCATGGAGCAGTACAAAGGTGATGTCAAATTAAGAGAGGATCATTTACTATCATGCCAACCATTCAGATAGTGTCATACGTGTCATCAGATATTGTAGTGGATTGATCCTAGAGATTAAGTTATGCTTATGAGGAAGCATGTAGTGTTGTAGCTTTTTGGATGCAAAGATTAAAGCCAGGCAATGCTTTTTAATGGGTGGATAATTAGCCTCAGTAAGGATTAGACGATGGTTGAGGTAGTAGAGTGCACTTTTCTTCCATTCGTCATTGGCTTGGGTCAACAAAGCATCAAGGGAGTCGTCTAATGCAGTAATGTAAAGTATGACCAGCTTGCCCAAGATAGAGGTTGCTTGAATCGGTGTCATCATGTATTGCTTGATGCCTTTGAAGGCATGCTCACACTTATCATCTAACCTTAACTTGGCATCCTTTTTGACAAGTGCTGAGGATGGATGACATCTTCCCGATAGGTATATATAAAGCATCTTAGATATGCCAACCACCCTCAGAATGATCTGAGTTGAGTTAAACTTTAAGTGGGTGGCATTTTTAATATCGCCTTGATCTTCTCCAGAGCGATTTCAATTCCTTAGTGTCATACAATAAACCCAAGGAATTTCCCTGAAGCTACTCTGAATGCACACTTCAGGGGGTTCATTTTGAGGTTAAATTGTCTTAACTGTTCGAAAGCTACTCTCAAGTCAAAGATATGGTCTTCTTTTACTCTACTTTTGACAACGAGATCATCGACATAACTCGACCTGATGATGAATGACTTTGCCAAATATTCAAGTCTAAAATAAAATAAAAACCTAAACATAAACTTTAAAATAAAATAAAATAAACTAATTAGAATAAACTAAAATAAATAAATACCTAAACTAAACTAAAAAATAAAATAAACCTAAGAATAAAAAACCTAAATAAAATAAAAACTAAATGTAAAATAAAACTAAAATAAACCTAAAATAAAACTAAAATTAAATAAAATAAAAACTAAATAAAAACCTAAATCTTAAAAAAAAACCTAAAAATAAAACATAAAAATAAATAAAAAAATAAAACTTAAATCCTAAACTAAAAAAAAACCTAAATAAAAAATATTAATAAAATAAACAAAATAAAATAAACCTAAACCTAAACTAAAATAAACTAAACTAAAATATATAAAACCTAAACCTAAACCTAAACAAAAAAAAAAACTAGAAATAAACCTAAACCTAAACTAAAAAATAAAACATAAAAGTAAACCAAAAATAAAAACCTAAAACCTAAACCTAAAGAAATAATATAAAAACCTAAACCTAAACCAAAAAAATAAAAAAAAACCTAAACCTAAAAATAAAATAAAATAAACTCAACTAAAAAATAAACCTAAACCTAAACCTAAACCTAAAAAATAAACTAAAATAAAAACTAAACTAAAATAAATAAACTAAATATATATAAATAAAATAAATTGAAATAAATAAAAAGTAAACTATATAAACCTAAACCTACTAGTTTACTTATTTTTTAAAAAAAAAATCTAAACCCTAAATCCTAAACACTAAACCTTAAACCCTAAACGCTAAACCCTAAACCTTTAAACTAACCCTAAACCCTAAACCCTAAACCTACAACCCTAAACCTTCAACCCTAAAGCGTAAACCCTAAAAAACCCTAAACCCTAAGCCCTAAACCCTAAACTCTGAACCCTAATCCATAACCTTAAACCCTTAAAGCATAAATCCTAAAACCCTAAACCCTAACCCCTACACCCTAAACCCTAAAGCCTTAAACCCTAAACCCTAACACTAAACCTTAAACCTTAAACCCTAAACCTAAACTTAAAGAAATTAAATAAATTTAAAAATAAACCTAAACCCTTAAACTTATTAAATATAAACCTAAACCCTAAGAATTGGCAGAACCTTGACGACAGGAACATCACCATCAACTAGGCTTAGTCTATATTTGGCGTTGGAGGTGAAGGTCAAGGCAGTAGCTATCACAGTGGTGGTGGGGGATTTGGAGGGGCTGGTGGATATGGAGGTGGTAGGAGCAAAGGGTGGTTATGTAGTGAGGATGAATGAGGTTACAACCATGGTGGTGGGAGAAGTCGGGAGATATGATGGTGGATCCCACTACTCGAGAGGCCAGGGTGGTTCATATGGAAATTGGAGAAACTGAAGAACGCTGATCCGATCAGCTGCTTATGGAACTGTGTCTTTACAGAAGAGACGGTTCTAGTTATTTAGGGTCTTTGATTTACTCAATGCATGCTCATTTTTTTACTTAAGTTGTCGCTTGTGTCGTAGAAAACTTGGTGTGTTACTTGGTTGATGAAATAAAAAAAAAGAAATATTGAATCTTAATTTTTTATCTGTTAAAAAAAACTAACAACCCTAAACCCTAAATTAAAACTTGAACCCTAGACCAAAAACCTAAACCCTAAATCGTACAAACCCTAAACCCTAAACCCTAAATCTTAAACCCTAAAACCCTAAATCCTAAACTTAAACACTAAAATCTAAAACCTAAAACCTAAACCCTAAAAACAAACCCTAAAAAACCCTAAAACCCTAAATCAACCCTAAACCCCCCTAAAAAAAAGCTAAAATGCTAAACCTAAACTAAATAAAACCTAAAAATATAATAAATACATAAACCTAAACCAAAATAAAATAAAAAATAAACAAAAATAAAAACCTAAACTAAAACATAAACCTAAACCTACCTTAACCTAAACATAAAAGGAAATAAAATAAAAAATAAAAACTAAAATAAAATAAAATCAATAAAAACCTAAACTAAACTAAAAAATAAAAAACCTAAATAAAATAAAAACTAAAACTAAAATTAAAATAAAATAAGCTTAAAATAAAATAAAATAAAATAAAAACTAAATAAATACCTAAATATAAAAATAAATATAAAATAATACCTAAACCATAAACTAAAAAACCAGAACCTAAAATAAAAATAAAATTAACCTAAACCTAAATTAAAATAAACTAAACTAGAATAGATAAAATCTAAACCTAAACCTAAAATAAACTAATCCAAAACCTAAACCTAAACCCTAAATAAAATAAAATAAGCTAAAAATAAACATAAACCTAAACTAAAATTAATACCTAAAAATAAACCTAAAATAAAACCTAAAACCTAAACTGAAAAAAAAAATAAAATAAAAACATAAACTTAAACCTAAACCTAAATCGAAAAATAAAAAATAAAACTAAACCTAAAATCTAAAATAATAATAAAACTAAACTAAAAAAATAAACTTAAACCTAAACCAATACCTAAAAAATATACTAAAATAACTAAAACTAAAATAAATAAACTAAACTAAATAAAAATATTAAAATACCTAAATAAAGTTAAAAAAATAAAATAAGCTAAAATAAATAAAAAATAAACTAAATAAACTGAAACCTACTAGTTTACTTAGTTTAAAAAGTTAAAAACAAATAAAAAAATCCTAATCACAAAACCTACAACCCTAAACCCTAAGCTTTAAACCCTAAAACCCTAAACCATAAACCCTAAACCCTAAACCATAAACCCTAAAACTCTAAACCCTAAACCCTAAACCTTAAACGCTAAACCCTAAACCCAAACACTAAAAACCCCAACCTATAAAATAAAACCTAAACCTAAACCTAAATGAAATAAAAACCTAAAATAAAATAAATAAAAAACCTAAACTTTAATAAAATAAAAATTTTAGAAATATAAAAACCTAAATTAAAACCTAAACCCAAACCTAAAAATAAAATAAAATAAAAAATAAACTAAAATAAAATAAAGAAAAACTTAAACTAAACTAAAAAATAAGATAAACTTAAGAATAAATAAAATTAGTCAAATTAAAACTAAATGTAAAATAAAAAAATAAAATAAACCTAAAAATGGAAAATAAAAACCTAAAAATAAATAAAAAATAAAATCTAAACTTTAAACCAAAAAAATACCTAAACCTAAAATAAAAATTAAATAAACGAAAAAAATAAACATAACCTAAACTAAAATAAATAAAACCTAAACTAAGAAAATTGAACCTAAAAAAGATAACTAAAATAAAACCTAAACCTAACAATAAACCTAAAATAAAACCCTAAAACCTAAACCTAAAATAATAAAATAAAAACCTAAAGTCAAACCTAAAAATAAAAGATAAAAGCTAAACCTAAACAATAAAATAAAATTAAAACTCAACTAAAAAATAAACCTAAACCTAAATGTAAAAAATAAACTAAAATAAAAAACCTAAACTAAATAAAAAAAACCTGAAATAACTAAACCTAAAATAAATAAACCAAAATATATAAAAATATAAAATAAACTTAAATAAAAATAAAAAATTAAAATAAACTTAAATAAATAAAAAATAAACTAAATAAATAAAATCCTAAATAGGTTTACTTAATTTATTTTAAAAAAAACCATAAATCCTAAACCCTAAATTGACTAAATACAAACTTTAAGCCTAAAAATCTTAAACCCTAAACCCTAAACCATAAACCTAAACCTAACCCTAACCCTAAACCCACCAAAAACCCTAACTCAACCCTAACCCCTAACCACCTAAACCTAACCCAACCATTAACCCACCTCAAATAAGAACTCACACAACCACGAATGCGGCGCTCTCTGGCGATTGCATTTTTCCCTTCCTTCAATTATGATTTCTTTGCGGTTTGGCCGATTTTTGATCATTTTTGATTGATTTCTTTGATCATTTGTCTCTGATTGGCCTCTCATGTGAGTTTCCATTGCTCATTCTATGGCAAAGGAACCGCGTACCACGCTGCCATGCTTCTCCATCTTGGAGGCATCGGCAAGGGCATCAGAATTACATTGAATTATGGTTCTGAAAACATCTGCTACTTTGCCTACAGTTAAGTCCTTTAAGGATGCATTATCTGGTAAGAACCTTTCCCCTAATGCTTCGATGAATTTGATCTCAACCTCATTTTGTGGCATGCCACCGATTATGTGTTCGGATCTTGATGTGGAAAAGTTGGCGATGCCTTATGAATTCACTTTAGTTGGTAAATTTTCCTTATGATAGCCAACTCTTGATAACATCCGATCTTTTTTTCATAGCCTTAAACTTTCAGGTGCGTTCACTATCGGATTGATCCAAGGCATGTTTTAAATCAGCTCTCTAATGACTTAGATTATTCAAGAGTTTTTTGCGTCTCTTACTATTTTTAATTGTCAAATGTGACTTCTAAAATGTTCTCTTTTGATATAAAAGAGGAATCCCTAATTGTTCTTATATGGTTAACTCTTCTTAATATGAGAATACATTATGTTATACATCAGGTTCTCTTTGCGGTTGGGGAACTCTTTGGTTAGCCTCTTCAAATTGATCAGGCCACCGCTATGAGATCACGACCTTCTGTTGCTCATATTTTGGTTGAAATTGATATCTCTAAAAAGCATCCTAAAGAAGTTTGGATTGGATCTGAGAAGTTAGGTTATAATCAAAAAGTTGAATTTGAGAATTTTTCTATTTTTTGCACACACTGTAAAATTCATGGCCATGATCATTCTGAATATTTTGTGTTGCATCCACAACTTAAAAAGAAAAATTTACCTGATCCTAATCCTACTCTATCAACTGATAAAGTCAAAATTTACTTATGTGCCTAAGGTCACTCAAAATGGGAATCTTACTACCCTACTTTTTGTATCCACTACTTTGTCCAATGGAGAGCAATCTAAGCAAGTTAAAAACACACAATGAAGGTTCTTGAGGCAAATGATAGCTTGATTAGTCCTTCTAACTGTAATAATTTGCCTCCTCAAGATAATACCTTGATTTAGTCTAACCTACCCCTCTTGGCTAGTGAACCCGAGGAGACTCATATGATCCTTATTGGTGATTTGAATGGAAATTTGAGGTTGGAACAAAATATAAAATTAAATTTTGGAGCTGATCCATTGATGATGGAACAAAATCTGAAAACTAATTTTGAAACTGATCTAGAAATTTGCACTATTAATGGCCTCAGAACCTTTCCTTCTCCTACTCTTGAGAGTGATACGCATGCTTCAACTTAATTCTGACATTGAGGAAGGGGAAATTACCATTACAAATGCTTTGATTGATACAGGTCCTATTCTAAATATCACAAATTAGTCTCTCTCGGATGGTGATTCTTTGGAGAAAGATAGACCTTTCCAAACTATTTAAAAAAATCACTTAAAGCAAAAATGTTCACTAATAGCTCCACTAGAACTAATAGATCTTCCCTAACTTCCCATAATTAAAATTTTCTATTTCCCTTTTTTTCTTACTTTATTATATCTTTAGTTATCTCTTTTATTTTCTTATTTTATTATGATCAACTTACTAATTTGGAATGTTCGAGGTATTGGGACTCTCATTGTCCGTAATCGTATTAGAAGTCTCTACCGTAATCATAACATAGCCTTACTTTTTGTTATTGAACCTTTCATACACTCTTCTATGATCAACCATATTGCTAGAACACTCGACTTTCACAACTTCTTTTATAATATTAGCAATAAAATTTGATGTTTTTGGAATAATTTAGTCAATATATCTATCCTTGATGATCTTCAACAATTGATTAATGTCCACATCTCATTTCTGTGGGTGATTTCTCTGCTCTAGGTTCCTTTATTTATGCTTCTTGTAATAGAGTAGGCAGGAACATCCTTTGGGACCATTTAAGAACCTTTGCCTCCTCGGTCAACAAACCCTGATTGGTAGGGGATGATTTTAACACTATTCTCTTCTTCAAAAGAAGGGAGGTTGCTCTCCTAACATTCATTCCATGGAAGAATTTTCTAATATGATTCTTGATTGCAATCTGATTGATATTGGCTATTCGGGTTCGGATTATACTTGGCATAACTCTAGACTCTGGCAATGGCTAGACTGATTCTTTTTAATTCTCTCTGGATCAATCAATGGCCTCATACTTCAGTTGAGCATTTGAGCAGAACTTTATCTGATCATTCTCCTCTTTTGATATCTGTCAGAAATCCCTCTAATAGATTAAGCTCCCCTACCTCTTTCAGATTCCAAAATATGTGGATCCAACACATTGATTTCTTAAATGTTGTCTCCATCAACTAGATCATTTTAAAAATCTCTTTGCCAATATCAAAAACATGGAACAATTGGTTTGTTCTCTTGAAAATATTGTTTTGACTGATTCCACTAAACATGAGGACTTGAATGAAGCCAAAGATAACTTGGTTAGCAATAAGAATGTGGAAGAAACCTCTAAACTGAAAAGGTCGCTAGCAATAATCTGGAGATAGAAATACCAAATATTTCCATGCTCTTTTCCAAAAAAAGAGCATTAAACTCTATTAAAAAGAATTAAAGTGATACGAATCGATCATCAATAATAATGATATTAAAGATTCTCACCCATCATTTTAAATACTTATTGAACAAGAACCTTCCTTTAGACGCTATCTCCAACTCCCACTTGATTCCCTCAACAATTACTAATGATGACAATCACTTGCTTAATATGGTTCCTACGAAAGTTGAGATTGGTAGAATTCTTAATAGCATGAACACTATATTTGTTGTTGGCTCTGAAGGCTACACGACTCAATTTTTTCAGCATTGTTGGCTTATTATTAAGTCTGATTTAGTCGATGCTGTCATTGATTTCTTTAATGGCAATCCCTTACCTAGATATTTTTCTAGCACTTCCTTGTCCTCATTCCTAAAACTAATAATCTTGAATCTTGGGGAGATTTCAGACCTATCAGCCTTTGCACCTTCTTTCATAAACTAATTGCTAAATTGATTGCCAATAGAATTAGTCCTCTGCTTCCTAAAATTATTTTCCTCAACCAAACTAGTTTCGTTAAAGGTCGAGCTATATCTGATAACATTCTTCTTACCCAAGAGCTGATTCATGATCTGGATGCTTCTATTAGAGGTGGTAACATCCTATTCAAATTGGGCATCTCTAAAACTTTTGACAACCTCTCTTGGAATTACCTCTTCCAAATTCTTCATTTATTTGGTTTTTTTGATAAATTTATCTGCCTCATTAAAATTGTATTAGCAATGTTTGGTTCTTTGTTATCTTGAATGGTGAGGCCTTAGGTTTCTTCCCTTCTATGCATGGCATGAGACAAGGGGATCCTTTGTCTCCCTCTCTTCTTATTATTGCTGTTGAATATCTTTTGAGGAGCCTTCATGACCTTTTCAATAATAATCCAAGCATGACTTTTAAAACTCAAGGTGGTTTTCCTGTCACTCACCTTAGTTTTACTGATGATTTCATTATCTTTTGCAATGCCTCTATTCATCACATTAAAAATATTAAGAATTTTTTAAATAAGTTTGGAAACGATAGTGGTCTCTTTCTTAATGAAAGAAAAAGTTATTTCATTCCTTCCTCTAAAATCTCTTGTAATAAGATCAACCAAATTTTGAAAATTACTAATTTTCAGCAACAATAACTTCCTATTAAATATCTTGGTGCTCCTCTTTTTAAAGGTCAGAAAAGATCACATCTTTTTGATGAGTTAATCCAAAAAATCTCTAATAAAATTTATGTTTGGGAATTTCATTTACTCTCATTTGGTGGTAGGCTCACTTTGATTAAGAGTACCTTTAACTCCATGCCTTTATATCTTATTCAAACCATTGTGTCACCAATTCTACCATTAATAATTGAGCCTCCTTAATAAATTCTGGGTTCTAACAATTCTATTAAAAGAATGCATTGGACCTCTTGGTATAAAAGTGGCACTCTTCTCAAGGTGGGCTTGGTAATCGGAAGCTATCACTACTTTTCTTATAAACTTTGGTAAAATTTTAAGCAACAATAGTCTTTGGGCTCAATTCATGACTAAATACCGCTAATGCACCCTCTCATTTGCCCTTACAAAGTGGGAGATTCTCATGTAAAAGACTTTGTTCCATCAAATGGGAGGTTGAATCCTTAATTTCTTGGGGGATTAACTCTGGAACTTCCTTCTTTTGGCAAGATAATTGGACTGGCAGTGGCTCTATTGATGATTTACTTTCTACCAACTCCACTACTGCTATTAAAGTGAACTCTTTCTGGTAGAATAATAAGTGGAACAATAGTAAGCTTACTGACTATATCCCTATCTCTCTTTTAGATAAGCTTACTACCATCCCTATCATCCTAGCAATCATCATTAGATTCTTTTTTAGCTTTCTCAAAATGGTGACTTCAACCTTAAAGATGTATGGATTCATATTAGAGAAGCTCATGATTTCTCTAATGTGTTTTTTAAACTTTGAAATAACAATATCCCTATTTCTTACTCTATTCTAACTTGGAGAATTTTGAAAAATTTCATCGCTGTTGATTCCTTGATGTGGGGTAAAGGTTTTCACTTACCTTCAAAATGCTACCGCTTTCACATTGAGAATGTTAATCATGTATTTGTTAATGGAGCCATTGTTCCAAACTTTGGGTATGATGAATTTTTAATATTGACATTGGCTCCTTAACTCTTTATCAATTTTTAGTGGTTTATTTTGAAAACACTATTAAAGGCCACATTAAAGTGATAACTGCTATCACTCTTATATGGTTCATATGGATGGACAAAAATGATGCAAAACATCGTGAGATTCCTATGAACCATAAGTGTATAATTTCTAGAATTAAAGATAAAATACGTGCTTTATTTAAATGCCAATTAACTACAATCAATTTAAAGGTTGTAAATTTGGCCAATAAACTGGTTTTAACCTGACCATCCCAATTATAAAGATGATAAGCTTCTTTATTGGAAAAACCTCATGATAATATTATTAAAATTAATATCGATGGCTGCTTTCTCAAAATGCATTTCATGGTGGTGGCATTTTAAACCTTAATGGTAAAGTTTTATGTGCCTTTTCTTATCCTCTTACTAAATGTTATGTTCTCTTTGTAGAGCTAATGGCTATTAACAAAGCTATTGAGATTTGCCTACAAAAAGGTTGGCTCAATATTTGGATTGAGGTGGATGCCCTATTGCTGATAGATCTGTTGACTTCCACCAAAGTGAGAAATTTAGAATTGTACTACCTCCTAAAGCATACTAGAGCTCTCCTATCTCAACTCTATTTTAAAATCACTCATGTTTGGCATGAAGGTAATGCGTGTGCTAATTACCTTGCTAATCTGGGTACTAGATTAGATGGAATAAAATTCTTTGATCAGCTTACACTTCCTAAACATTTGTGTGGATTGATTAATTTGGATAATACTAGACTTCCTTATCTCAGAAATGAATTTCATCCTATGTTTTGGCCTAATTACAACTTGTATTACTTTGTTTTATCTATATGGTCATCTTTTGCTTATCTTTTGTTTATTGTTATTGCTCCTCTTCATTTTGCCGATGCATTTCCCTGATAATCTTTTTTGGTTCTATTATGATCTCGTAATCCGCATCGGTTTTCGCTAATTATCCAATCTTTTTTGGGGTCTTCGTATCTATTGTTTCCCTTGCTAATGGAAATGTGCTTCTGCTTTCCCTAATTTGTTGGATGGAGATGTCTTATTTTTGATCTGGGACTGAGCTACCATCAATACTATTTTTGGGACTTACTATTTTGCTTTTCTTCTCATGATTGAGACTGCTTTCTTTTTCCTTGCCTATTCTCAAACTATTTTTTTATTCTACAGTATTGGAGGCTCATGTCTTTGTTCTCAGCTTGTTGGTTTGCTATGATTTGCATAGCTTTATGGTGGGCCCTTATTAATTTGTATCTTCCCTCTTAAGTAGGTTTGTGGCTCCGATTTTGCTCATCAACCCCCCTTCCTCAACCTGTAAGGGAAGAATGTTTAATTTACCAATTATTACTACTGTTTCTTTGCAAGATTGGATTTGCTTCTTACCTTCCTTTCATCCTGATTTTACTGATGATGTTGGATTAGATGTTGGTCTGCTTTTCCTTCTCTTGAAGGATTTTAATGAAGGTTTTTCACTGATCCCTATTTTGGGTCTATGTAATACTACTATTATTGACTGGATTTAGCCTCTGTTGGGTACTATATTTGGTTTGTTGTATTGGTTTGTTGTATTGGTTGTTGGTTGAATGGATTATCGGGTTTTATTCCCCGCAAGATGCTTCTGGGGTTGTTTCTCTGATTATTTTTTTTGTTGTTTGCGGTGGGGTGTAGCTTATCACCTGTGGCTTATGGTTTATCTAATCTTCTGCTGCATTCCCATCTTGGTTCTATTATGACTTGTGTAGTTCCTATTGTGTTTATGCTATTAACTTAGTGTTTGTTAACATCTGCATTGTCTATTCTGAATGGGTATCCTTTTTATGTATTCTAGTATTCTTGGCCAATAAGTTTCATATGATTTGGGATGGTGTTATTTACATGCTAATTGATATGCTTAGCAGGATTTTAGGCTTTTCAGGTTCTATTGTTTCTATCTTGTGCGCCTTTTCTATCACTTATGGTGGGTTTTCCCCGGGCTTAATTTTACTCTTGGATCTGTATTAATAAGGTGGATGTGGCCAAGATGGTTCATTTTATGCATGCTGGTGACACATAGTGGTGATACTTATCCCCATTGCTTTTTTCTGTCTCCTTTTCTATAGTGTATATGGCTTTTGTTTTTGTGTACTAAGGCTCATAAGACTTCCAACAAATGGCTATTATCTTCCTATAGGTTTGTAGGCTATGATGGCTGTGATGATTTCATTCCTTTTTGGTTTGGTAGTAGCTCTTATGATGTAACCCTTCCGCTGAAGTTTGGATGCTCATATCTGCATCTACCCCAATTTGGTGTGACTGAGCATGAGCCTTCTCTCACACACTTCTCTATAATTTTTCTCATTTTATGCTGCTTTTACCTTCCACTTTATTTGTATTACTCTAACTAATTTTATCTTTCTACATATTTCATGCATTTTCTTTTCTCTTTCTCTTGCAAGTTTGCTCCCTAGTGGCATGCATTCTCTCATCTTGATGAGTTTTGGCCCATCTATCCATTGTCTTCTATGTTAATCATTTTGTATCTTTTCTTTCATTTTCTTTTTTTTGCTTTGGATGTACTTAGAAAGGGATTTACTCTAGGTTGATTGTAGCTCTTTTGGAGTTTATTAGTTTTGTGAATATCCCCTTTAAATAATCAACCCTATTTTAAAAATCCTAAACCCTAAACCTAAAACCCTAAATTGCTAAACAAACTAAACCCTAACCCTACCTAAACTAAGCTAACCCTAAACCATAAACCCTAAAAACCCTAATCCCTAAATCCTAAACACTAAACCCTAAACCCTAAACCCTAACCATATACCCTAACCACTAAAGCCCTAAATCCTAAAATCCTAAACCCTAAACCCTAAACCTTAAACCATAAAAACCTAAAAACCTAAACCTAAACTAATTAAAACCTAAAAATAAAATAAAATAAAACCTAAACCTAAATAACATAAAAAATAAAATAAAATAGAAACCTAAACCAAAAGCTAAACTTAAACCAAAAAATAAAATAAAATAAAAAATAAAAATAAACTCAAATAAAATAAAGAAAAATGTAAACTAAACTAAAATATAAAATAAACCTCAGAATAAAAAATCTTAATAAATTTAAAACTAAATGTAAAATAAAAATAAAATAAACCTAAAACAAAATAAAATCAAAAATAAATTAAAATCTAAACCTAAAAAAGTAAATAAAAAATAAAACCTAAACCTTAAACTAAGAAAAAACTACACCTAAAATAAAAATAAAATAAACATAAACCTAAACTAAAATAAACTAAACAATAATAAATAAAACCTAAACCTAAACCTAAATTAAACTAAACGTAAACCTAAACCTAAACTTTAAATAAAATAAAATAAACTAAAAATAAACCTAAACCTAAACTAAAAAATAAAATCTAAAAATAAACCTAAAATAAAATCTTTAAACTAAAACTAAAAAAAATAAAATAAAAACCTAAACATAAACCTAAAAATAAAAAAATAAAGCCTAAACCTAAAAAATAAAATAAAAATAAAATTAAACTATTAAATAAACATAAACCTAAGCCAAAAAATAAGCTAAAATAAAAAATCTAAACTAAAATAAATAAAAATAAAATAAGTAAACCAAACTAAATAAAAAATAAAGATAAACCTAAATAAAATAAAAATAAAATAAACTAAAAAAATAAACTAAATAAACTACATAAAACCTCTTAGTTTACTTTATTTTAAAAAACCCAAAAATCCTAAACTTAAATCCTAAACTTAAACCTAAACCCTAAACTAACCTAAATTTAAACCCTAAACCTACACTAAACCTAAACTCCTAAATGATACCCTAAAACCTAAACCCTAAACCCTAAACTAACCCTAAACCTAAACTAAACTCCATCCTAAATCTAAACCTAAGACCTAAAGTTTTAAACCATAAACTAAACCAACTAAACCTAAACTAAATCATAAAAACTAACTAAACCCTGCTAACCCTAAACCCTAAATCCTAAAGTATAAACACTAAACCCTAAACCCTAACCTAAATCCTAAACCCTAAACATAATCAAACCTAAACCTAAACTCTAAACTCAAAACCTACCTAAACTAAACTAAATAAAACATAGAAATAAAGTAAATAAACAAACCTAAACCTAATAAAATAAAAAAGAAAATAAAATAAAAACCTAAACCTAAACCTAAAAATAAAATATTATAAAAAATAAAAATAAACTAAAAATAAAATAAAGAAAAAAGCTAAACTAAACTAAAAAATAAAATAAATGTAGGAACAAAAAAAATTAATCAAATTAAAACTAAACGTAAAATAAAAATAAAATAAACCTAAAAAAGAAAATAAAAACCTAAACCTAGAAAAAAACCTAAAAATAAATAAAAAATATAACCTAAACCCTAAACTAAAAAAAAACTTAAAAATAAAATAAAAATAATTTAAGAAAAATAAAATAAACCTAAACCTAAAATAAAATAAACTAAACTAAAATAAATGAAACCTAAACCTAAACCTAAAATAAACTAAACCTAAACCTAAACTTAGACTAAATGAAATAAAATAAGCATAAAATAAACCTATACCTAAACTAAAAAATATATAAAATTTAACTTAAAATAAAAACCTAAAACTTAAACCAAAAAAATATAATAAACCCAAAACCTACATATAAAAATAAAAAAACCTAAACCTAAAAAATAATTTAAAAATTAAACTCAACTAAAAAGTAAACCTAAACCTAAACCTAAAAAGTAAACTAAAAAGAAAACCTAAACTAAATTAAATAAACCTAAAATAAATAAACTAAACTAATTAAAAATAAAAAATAAACCCAAATAAAAATAAAAAATAGAATAAACTAAAATAAATAAAAAATACACTAAATAAACCTAAACCTACTGGTTTACTTAATATTAAAAAAACCCTAAACCCTAAATTCTAAACCCTAAACCCTAAACCCTAAACTTCCAACCCTAAACCCTAAGCCCTAAATAATAAAAAACACTAAACCTTAATCCTAAACTTAAACCTAAAAGCATAAACACTAAAACCCTAAACCCTAAACCTTAAACCCTACACCCTAAACCCTAAACCCTAAACTTAAACCCTAATCCCCAAACCCTAAACCTAAACCTAAAGTAACTAAATAAATTAAAAAATAAACCTAAACCCTAAAACCTAATAAACCTAAACTTAAACACTAAGAAATGGAGGTTACAGCTATGATGGTGGTGGAGGGAGAGATTGAGGATATGAAGGTGGATCCCGCTACTCGAGAGGACAGGGTGGTTCTGATGGGAACTGGAGAAACTGAAGAACGGTCGATCTGATCTGCTACTTATGGACTAGTGTCTTCATAGTAAAGAAGGTTCTAGTTATCCAGGGATTTTGATTTGCTCTATGTTTGCACATTTTTTATCTATGTCATGGCTTGTGTCTTAGAAAACTTGGTGTGTTACTAGGTTGATGAATTCAAAAAGAAGAAATGTTGATTCTGAATATTTTCTCTGTCAAAAAAAACCCAAAAACCCAAAACCCTAATCTAAAACTGAACCTTATTCCTATAACATAAACCCAAAACCCTAAAACTTAAACCCTAAAAACCCTGCACCTAACCCCTAAAGACTAAAGCCCAAAACCCTAAAACCCTAAACCCTAAACCCTAAACCCTAAACCATCAACGCTAAACCCCAAACCTTAAATCCTAAACACTAAACCCTTAAAAGCTAAAAACCTAAAAATAAAATAAATAAAAAACCAAAATAAAAACTAAACTAAAATAAAATAAATAAAAACCTAAACTAACCTAAAAAATAAAAACCTAATTAAAATAAAAATAAACATAAAATAAAAATAAAATATACCTAAAATAAAATAAAATAAAATAAAAACTAAATAAAAACCAAATCTTAAAAAATAGAACCTAAACCCTAAACTAAAAAAAAACCTAAACCTAAAATAAAAATAAAATAAACGTAAACCTAAACTAAAATAAACTAAACTAAAACAAATAAAACCTAAACCTAAACCTAAAATAAGCTAAACCTAAACCTAAACTGAAACCCTAAATAAAGTAAAATAAACTAAAAATGAACCTAAACCAAAACTAAAAAATAATACCTTAAAAAACTTGAAATAAAAGCCTAAAACCTAAACCTAAAAAAAAATTACAAACTAAACCTAAACCAAAAAATAAAAATAAAACTTAAATATAAAAAATAAAATAAAATTAAAACTAAACTAACAAATTAACCTAAACGTAAACCTAAACCTAAAAAAATAAACTAAAATAAAAAACCTAAATTGAAATAAATAAACCTAAAATAAATAAACTAAACTAAATAAGTATAAAAAATAAACCTAAAAAAAAATGAAAAATGAAATATACTAAAGTAAATAAAAATTAACTAAATAAAATAAGTAAACAAAATAAACCTAAGCCTACTGGTTTACTTGATGTTTAAAAAAGAAAGCACAATCCCTAAACCCTATACACTAAACCCTAAACCATACATCCTAAACCCTAAACCCTAAACATTAACCCTAACCCTAAACCATAAACCTAAACCTAAACCCTAAACCCTAAAACCCTAAATCCTAAACCCTAAAAACCCTAAATCCTAAAGCCTAAACCCTAAACTAACCCTAACCCTAAGTTAACCTAAAACCCAAAATCCATAAAACCCTAAACCCTAAATCCTAAACACTAATCCCTAAGCCCTAAACACTAAACCCTAAAACTAAACCCTAAACCCTAAAACCTTAAACCCTAAAACCTAAACCCTAAACCTAAAACTTAAACTTAAAAATAAAATAAGTATAAAAACCTAAAGCTAAATAAAATAAAATAAATAAAATAAACTAAAAACTTAAACGACAACTTAAACTTAAACCTAAAAACAAAATAAAATAAATAAAAAGTTAATGTAAACTAAAAAATAAAATAAATGTAAGAATAAAAAACCTAAATATAATAAAAACTAAAAATAAAATAAACCTTATATAAAATCAAATAAAAATTAAATAAAAACCTAAACCTAAAAAATAAACTGAAAAATAAAACCAAAAAACTAATAAAACATAAAACTGAAACCCTAAAATAAAAAAAAACCTTAGACCTAAAATAAAAATAAATTAAACAAAATAAAATAAACCTAAACTTTAACTAAGATAAACCTAAACCTAAACTAAATAAAATAAAATAAAATAAAAATATACCTAAACCTAAACTAAAAAATAAAACCAAAAAATTAACCTAAAATAGAAACCTAAAACCAAACCTAAACCTAAAAACCTAAGCATAAAATAAAAGCATAAACCTAAACCTAAAAAATGAATAAAACCTAAACCTAAAAAATAGAATAAAAATAAAACTCAACTAAAAAATTAACATAAACCTAAAAAATAAATTATGATAAAAAACATAAACTAAAATAAATAAAACTAAAATAAATAAGTTAACCTAAATAAAAATAAAAAATAAAGCTAAATAAAAATAAATAAATAAAATAAATTTAAATAAATAAAAAATAAACTAAATAAACCTAAACTTACTAGTTTACTAACTTCAGAAAAAAAACCCCATAACCCTAAACCCTAAACCTAAACCCTTAACCCTAAACCTATAACCATAAACCCTAACCACAAAAAGTGTTACCCATAAATCCTAAACCCTAAACCTTAAACCTTAAATCCTAAAGCCTAAACCCTAAACCCTAAAATCGTAAACCCTAAACCCTAAACCATAAAACCTTAAACCTTAAACCCTAAATCCTAAACCCTAAAACCTACAACCCTAAACCCTAAAGCCCAAACCCTAATACCTAAACTAACCATAAACCCTAAACTATAATAAACTCTGAACCCTAAACTAACCCTAAACCTTAAGAATGGGTAGAACCTTGATGGTAGGAACATCACCATCAACTAGCCAGATCTAAATCGATGGAGGAGAAGGTGGAGGTTTGATTATTACAATGGATGTGGAGGATCAGAGGTGTTGGTATGGAGGTCATGGTGAGTGGTGGTTGGAGGCGGAGGAGTGACGGAGATTACACCTGTGGTGGGGGTGGAGGGAGATATCAGGGATATGATGGTTGATCCTACTAGTTGAGAGGCAGAGGTGGTTTTGATGGGAAATGGAGAAACTAAAAATTGGTCAATCCAAACTACTGCTTATGGAATTATGTTTACAGTAAAGATGGTTCTTCTTTTCTAAGATTGTTTGTTTGCTCTATGAGTGCTCATGTTTTATCTATGTCGTCACTTGTGTCTTAGAAAACTTGGGGTGCTACTTGGTTGATGAAATAAAAAGAAGAAATGTTGAATATGAATATATTTTCTATTAAAAAAAACCTTAAACCCTATACTAAAACTTAATCCCTAAACCTAAAATAAAAACCCTAAACCCTAAACTCTAAACCCTAAAAGCCCTAAACCCTAAACACTAAACCCTAAACCCTAAACCATAAACCCTAAACCCTAAACCCTTTACCCTAAAACCCTAAACCCTAAACCCTAAAATATTAAATTGTAAACCCTAAAACCGTAAATCCTAAACCTTAAAACCTACAACCTTAAACCCTAAACCCTAAATCCCAAACTATAAATCGTAAACCCTAAACCCTAAACCCTAAACTAATCCTAAACCCTAAATCCTAAATAAACCCTAAACCCTAAGCCTTGAATGAAGATGTCATTAGGAGTAGATCTAAAGAATGATCTAATCTTAAACCTCAAAATACTTTCCATTGAATATTTGAGAAAATGTCTTCAAAAGACTTTCCCTGAGAAGGAGTAGACCAAGACTAAAGCAGTCAGGAGGGAAGGAGCTGCTATGGGACTTATCCTAAACCTCAAATATACTCGACCCAATCAATTCATGAAGACTAATCTAAGAAGAAAGCATAGGAAACTCACATCCTCTTAAATAAAGCCAACATGAGGTAGCTTATCGGCATGTAATAAAGCCTACCACACTAATAAGGTTCTCATCGTTGGGCAGTGACCAAGTAAGGAAGGAAGGCATAGAAGACTTACATCCTCCAAAGTCAGAAGACTACTGGGGTGACACACTAGTGGTAAAGACGTACCCAACCTAAAGCAAGCTCGAAAGTGAATGTGTTGGGCGTTATCTTAACTTAGAGTTGCCCAAGATAAAAGATATGTGTTTATTTTATATCTATGTGTGTAGTTTGTGTTTTTGTTGTGTCGATGAAGGATAGGATGCCTCTTGAGTTCCTTACACCTACCCTAAACATATTGTGGAGGATTCACAAACAAGAATAGTTTCAACATAGACGAGATTGAATTCAAAATGGAATTTTCATTGATGATAATTATTTTCAAACATGATTTATAGTATTTCTTTAAGTAGAGACCATTGATTAGAAGCTTTGGGTGCTCTCCCTTATGATTAATAAACTAATAAGATCCTCTTTGGTAGGCCTTCTCTATGGCGAAATGGGCCATCCCAAGTGGGTTCAAACTTGCCTCCCATCTTATGATGGGCAACAATCAATCTCCATAGAGCTAAAATAAGCTCTCCTACTTGAAAAGCTCTAGGATGGACTAACTTATTGTTAGCTTGAATCATTTTAGCTTTATATAACTCAAGGTTTTGGCTTGCCTGCGGGCATTCTCCTCCAAACCTTCAAGTCTGTTATGATCTTTCTACCCACAGCTATCCTTAGTGATGGGATTTGGATTCTAATGGTAGAACATCTTCAGACCCATACACTATAGAGAAAGGAGTAGACTAAGTTGGAATTTTATATGTGGTGAGGTAGGCCCACAAGGCTACAACTAATTTCTCATGCCACTGTCGCTTATTATTGTTGAGTGTCTTCTTTAATATTTAGATGAGAGTTTTGTTGAAGGCTTCTACTAAGCCATTTGCCCTTGGGTAGTTTATAATAGCATATCTCCAATCTATGATGTGTCTCTGAGAAAAGTTGTTGATCTCAATCCTCTTAAATGTAGTACCATTATCAGATATAATTTATTGAGGCACTCCGAACCTATGCATGATATGGTTCTTAAAAAATTAGAGCACATGCTGAGTTGTGACCTCTCTAAGCAGAATCATCTTCACTAATTTGAAAAAGTAGTCAGTAGCAGCTAAGATGAACTGATGACCCTTGGAAGAAGGAAGATCAATTGGACCCACTATGTCGATACCCCCAACACTCAATGGCCATGAGGTAAATGTAGGATGTAGAATGTTGGGTGTTTGGTGTAGGACCACATCGTGTATTTGACATTGGTGTCATCACCTTTATATCCATGCAATCCATCATCACCGAGTATCCTAGTCTCTTGATCTTGGCTTTCATTTTTAGACTAGACTGGTTGGCTCCACATAATCCTGAGTGTACCTCAGTCATGATCTTACGAGCTTCATGCTTGTCTAAACAACGTAACCATATATGATCAAAAGTTCACCGATATAAGAAACCATCCACAGGAGCATAAGAAAGTGCTCACTATTTCATCTGATAGGCTTGGGGCTTCTCTTGAGGTAGTTTGCCTTTATTTAGGTAATCCATGAATGGTTACCTCCAATCTTACTCCTCGTCCTTCTTAGCAATGGAAATCTCTCCTTCAAGAGAGTACTTTTTGATGAGTTCAATATCAATAAGAGATAAGACTTGTCTATATTTGATCTTTATTGAAATCAACTGATCCACTAGACATGCCAATTCCTTGGCAAGCTTAGCTAAAGCATACACTACGACATTCTCTCCTTAAGGAATCTTATAAATAGTAATCTATGGGATTTGGGCCAATAAGTCTATGGTGCACAAGTAGTAGTGATGGAGCTTGGGCTTTATAACCTTATAGAACCCAACGATTTGGTTGATAACTAACTGAGAATCCCCAAAAATGTTGATGTTATGGATGCTTAAAGTAACAGCTAACTCTAGATTAACAATCAGTGCCTCATATTCAGCTTCATTATTGGTGCAAGGATTAGACAGACGATGAGAATCTCATCACATCACAGTCCGGAGGTAAGAGAACTATTCCTACCTTTGCCTTTCCTGGAATAGTATATTATGGTTCTTCTCCTCTTTGAAAAAAAGCCACACCATCAAAGTACATATCCCAACGATGAATGATAGTATCCCCTAAGTTCATTATTTATTCATCGGGGAGATCATCACTAAGCATAGAGTCACCAAGAAGTGGGTGTGCCGCTAAGAAATCCACTAGCGCTTATCCTTTCACCGAACGGAGGGGTACGAAGGTAATGTCAAACTAAGAGGATCATGGACCATCAACCGTCCGGATAGCATCGATCATGTCATGAGATATTATAGCAAATTGTGCTAACCATATAAGACTCACCCAATGAACTAGATTCTAAGTCTATATGGATAGCAGGTGTACTCTTGCTAGCTAGGTCATATCTTCTATTGGGTGGCCAATAAGGAGGTTTTCCACCCCTAGAACTTCCTCTAAATTGGCCTCTTCCTCTACCTGATGGAGGTCAGGTCATCCTACCTATATGTTCAAATGGAGTAACGAACAGTGGGTGGAATCTAATGTCATGCTCCACTTCCTCCTCCATGTATATTTTCGGTCCCTTTTATTTTCTTTTTTATTTTTTCTTTCCTTTTCTTCTTCTTTTTCTCTTTCTTTTTATTTTTCTTTTTTATTTTTAAAGTTTGGCTAAGTTCGCGAGAATAAACTTGTTGACTTTGAGGGAGGTAGTAAGCTACATCCTCATATATGCTGACTTCATTAATTGTAAATGGCTTGAGATCTCCTATGACATAGTAGATGATCCAACCTCTGACAAACTTTATACACTAAAGTAGAGAGGATGGAACTATGTTGTTCTCATGTATCCATGTCTATAATGTGAAACTTGGCTTTGATCTTCCAATCATCTATCTCCAAGGGCAACATTATGGAGCCTAAAGCCTGTTGGCCTCACTTTTGGAGTGCAGATTCAATCTTCCCATCCTAGACTTAGCAGTCTTCTAGACACTAAGACTTCCTTAGTCATAAGACACTTCTAACAATTAGTTAAACACTTAACCTAAGCCTAAAGACTTAAAAGGGTTAACCATAGGATTAGGTTATGCCTTATGGATTATGATAATCCACCTACCCTACAACCCAAATCCAATCCATGTTCACCTTCTCAAACAAAACCTCAAGTTCAATTCAAACATCAAATTCAAATTCAAATCCAAATCCAAACCCAAATTCCAAAACCAAATGATTGAAGTCCATCATCAAATCAAAACTTGAAACCCTTCCTAAGCCATATACCAATCACCATGGACTTACTAGCCAAATCTTAATCCAAATCAATCCAAAATCAATTGATTTTCTCATAATAAATTTATATCTTCATTCATCTTCCTAAATAAAAATCAAATCTACATTCAAATGATCACAACTAAATAAAATTAAATCAAAAATATTCCTATGCCATATGACCTATCCCATGGACTTAGCCAAATCTTAATCCAAATCAAGTCAAACTTAATTGATTTTCTCATAAATCAATAATATTTTCAATAATCTTCACAAAATTAAATGAAATATAAATTTAAATCATCAAAACTAAATCAAACCAAATCAAAATCCAAACCTAGCCACATGACCAAACTCCATGAACTTAGCCAAATTCTTTCATTCCAAAACCAAAATTAAATTGAATTTTCTCATGAATCAATCATACATTCAATCATTTTGAAAAATATAAATGAAATCTACAATCATCAAGCCAAACTGAAATCAACCCAAGTCAAACCCAACTTAACCCTTTTGACTTGAAATGTTCAAATAAAACAAAACCCATTTAAACTAAGTTAATTGCAATTGAATTTATATATCAATCCCAAATCCATATATAAAATCAACTAAATCAAACTCAACCCAAAATCAAGCCAACTAAATTCAATTGGTCCACTTGACCCAAAGTGGTCAATTTGACCTATTTGAGCCAAATTTTAATCGTACCCAAATTAAATTGAACCAAGACCACCAAAACCTCGTATCATGATTATTGATCACCTTAGGTTGATCAATTGTCATAAATTAGGTAAAACTAGGTCAACCCCTTTACCCAGATGAACCCAAAATAGAATAAATTATCTCCCAAAATTTAACTTGCAACCTAAGCCAAATCCCTTGAAACTAATGATTCATAATAAATCAAAATCAATATTTGAATATGACTTGACCTTCAATTGAGTCAAACTAAACCCATTTGGCCCTCTTGACCCAAGTTGACCCAAATTGGGCTAAAAGACCAAATTAGGTCAAATCAAAATATAAACCAAATTGATTACAACCAATGGCTCAAGTTCATTCCAAATTGATTGTTGAACTTGACCAAAGCCATGATTGGACCTAATTGAAACCAATTGATCTACTTAGCCCAAATTGACCTAAAGTTTCAAGTTGGCCTAAATCAAACCAAATCCAAATTAATTGAAACCAAAGCCAACAATCATCTTCAATTGGTCAACTAAACCCAATCCAATAACCGACCCAACCAATTTGGCCAATTTGTCAAATTGGACAACTTAACCCATTTGACCCAAATGAATTCAAATGAGCTAAAATCAAATCTAAGCCAAACTAAACCAAACCAATTAAACTAAAACATCCCAAATGATCATATGAACTTGTCCCAATTCTTGGTTTGACCCAATTTGGACAATTGGTCAACTTGACCCAACCTAACCCAATTTGACCTAAATGAGTCAAATTGAGCCAAACCTAACCAAATCAACTCCAATTGACTTGAAATTTGGGCTAACAACTTTTGGCTCATTGAAAAGTTTCCCAAATCAAATCCAATTCCAAATGATCATTCTACTCATAGGTCAAGGGCATCACATGAGACAAATCACCCATATAAGTGGTCATTTACTTTTCTTGGCCACTTGGTACTCTCCCAATGGTCCATCTAAGCACCTAGGACACTGATCAAGGGGATGGTTGGGTCGGCCATGACCCATGGGAGGTAAAATAACCTAACCCACCCCATTGGAGCATTTGAAACCCATAGGACACCAATGATTCCTCCTTAGCAGCCACCTCCACACCATCAACCAACCAAGCCGAGCTAACTCATCTCCTCCCTGCCACCCATGACTCCTTGAGATGGTCCGATGACCACTAGAAGCCAAACCCAATCCCATCATCCGATCAAGATGAATGGGGTATACACCCCCTTGTTTCAACTAAAATCACACACAAAAATCATTCCTCAGAGCCTAGCTACCCAAGATGAGCCAATAGAGCCATTCCCTAAGCTCCCAAGCTCATTCCTTAATTGAAAAATGTATTCATGTCCATTCCAAAATTGGACACTCCCATTTCCAACCTAACTTCCATTTCTCCATCAAACTCAAATTAACTTTGCAGGCACCTTCCTTAGGCCTCGTCGAGTAAGAATAAATTACCTCCCAAACTTCATGAGCACTTAAGGTGGGACATCGATCAAAGCTGAGCTCCAAATCATCTGTTCATGGCCTTTTGTGAAAACTTCAAGGAATTGATCCAATTTCTTCCCAACGGGCTAAGTCTCCACTAAAAGCTTCCACAAATCATTCGAGCCGCCGGTGTTGAGCTCCGATGAGGTATGCTTCCAAAAATGATCCTTAGACAAAATGGGTTGGAGGATTTTGAAGAAAACTTGCTTTTTGTGTGATATTGACAATTGGATCCCCTCTAATCGATGTCGTGAAGGTGTGGGATCCTTTCAGAGTTGATCTGAGCTCGGGTAAGCTTGGATCAAGTGAGCAATGGAAGATGGTCTCCATTCTCCCTCACTCGGGTGACGTTACATGCACCATTCATTCTCGTGATCGAATGGATGAACATGATTAGATCCACTAGAATAATCTAATTTAATCCTATTAAATTGTGGGGTTTATTATAGCCATCTGATCTTAGATAGATGACGAGAGATCCACATGCCATGTAGTACCGAAGTTGGATAAGTTTTAAGTAGCCAATCTCATATTGCCATGTGGAAAGCACATCGCGTTAGTGTGCCATGTGGCGCCAATAGGATTATTTTTAATTATGATTAATTAATCATTTTTAATGGCTGAAACTTCTAAAAATCATAAAAAAAGTCATAGAGAAATAAAAAATGCAAATAAATATTTATTATGATGGTATTTCAGCGGAGAATTAATTAAAAATAGTCTTAACTAACTTTAAATAATAATTAAGGTTTAGTTAAGATTTAATTACAAAATTTATTGGCTTAATTACTTCTTAATTAGTTGAGTACTTGATCCCAAATTTTATGGGTTAATTTAATAGGATGACCTCTGTCTCCCATGATTTTATTGGGATTTATTGTTCACTTTATTAGAAAAATTGACTAATTAAACCTTAACTACTCTTTTAAGTTAATTAATGATTAATTAATCTCATGAACATTAACAAATTAGTTAATTAAGTTTATTAATAACTGTTCAACAGTAAGTGAACTAAGGAATAGGGTTGGGACCCCTTTCCCTAAGTTCATTTCACACTTTTATTAAATGAAATTAATTAATATTTTACTAATTAATTAAATCACTTAATCAAATTGAAATCATAATCACATCAAACCTTAATTAATTAATTAAATCATGGGGTAGATCATTAGGTGTTTAATAACTTAAAGGAGTTTAATGCAATTAAGTTAATTAATGTTTAATTACATTTCCTTAAATTAAATCAAATCACTAATGTGGGAATCAGTTTAAAACAACAAGTGATGATTTCTCTTCTCCTCTTTAAATCAAATCAAATCCAAAACTTAATTAATAAAGAAGATTTGGTTTGCTTTAAATAATCTTATTTGATTTGATTGTCTTTAAGAATTAGTTTGGTTGAATGAATCACATGCCTATATTTGATTCTCCTCTTCCAATCATGTTAAATTTGGTATGTAATTTGAATCCATGCATCCATCTTTTCAAAATCAAGTAAAATAAAATTGATTTCCTTTATGTAAGTTTGCATGTGTTGATTTAATTTAATATATGCGTTGTTATTATCACTATTAAATCCAAATATATTTTTTCAAAAGCTTATAAATGAATAATAATATGTGTTATTATGCTAGTTATAAATTCATAAGAAATGCATGTGTTTATAGCTTAAGTGTTTGAATGTTGAGTTCTCTTTCCTCTATTCATGTGTTGATTTATATAAGATTGAATGGTAATGGGTATATAGTCTAGACATCCTAGGAACACAAGGCTTTAGCTAGCCCCAAGGAAGTCATTTGATTACCTCACATCCTTGGTTTAACAATGGCACGTACCCATTTTATTTCATTCTTATGTATTTCAACATGAGAATTAGGATAGAGCATTAATTCATATATATAAATGATTCAATCAAACAAAATATACAATCTTCATGAATTTTTTCCCTCATTTATGTATACATCCATGTGTGTCCAAGAAAAGCAAGTATATAGTTTGGACATCCCGGGAATATGAGGCTTTAGTTAGCCCTAAGGAGGTCATTTGATTACCTCACTTCTTTAGTTTAACAATTACACGTACTTGCCTATATCTTTGTACATGTATATGTATATGTGATTAGTGAATGAAATCCCATTTTACATTAAAAATGCATGCATTCATAATTGACAAAGTGGTTGAATTAATTATCCATATGATTTAGAGCTTACTTCCTATATTCATGTGTACGAATTTACATATGTTTGAATGAAAATGGGTATATACTTTAGACATCCTAAGATTATGAGGCTTTAGCTAGCCCCAAGGAGGTCATTTTATTACCTCACTTCCCTGGTTTAACAATGGCACACACCTCTTTAATTTCATTCTCATGTCCTTTTTGTATAAGAAATTGGATAAAGTTTTAAATTAATATGTTTAAATAATTCAATTAAATAAAATATAAATTCTAAACATACGCATGCATTCATCATTTGAGTGTGCTAAAATATATTGCATGTATCGAGACACTCAGGATTAAATCATATGCATGTTATATGTGATGGAAATGAATGATTTAATATATGTCATGTGGTTGTAAATCAATTAAATAAATCTTAAGATGCCTTTCATTTTGAATAGGATTATTAAAAGTGAACCTAAACTTAGGATTAATTAAATCATTTAATATGACATTCACTAAAGATAACTAAACCAAATTAATATACAATAGAAAGTGACTTAAGGTAGGGATGAAAGAGGGCAATCCTCTTTTCCTCTCTTTATAACACTTAGTTGTTAAGTGTAATCAAATGAAACAAAAGAAAACACAAATTAAAATTCTCAAATCAATTAAACTACTTCAAGTGAAATCAACCTTTCATGTTAAATTGAATCCTTCTACACTTAGAAATTATAACACTAATGTCTGACAAGAGATACCACACAAGCTTTAATGCACACATTAGAATTAAGTCACCACTTCTAGCTCTAGGTTAGAATGGTGTATGATGTAATGTATGTTTTGTTTTATGATGTATTATTTTAGATTGGATGTTAGGGTGTATGTTTGTAGATTGGATGATAGGCTAATATTAGCCTAATCATGGGGGGGGATTATGCTTAAGGGATGCTTAAAAATAAATATGAATACTCTTTGCAGATGCTTAAATCCTTAAGCATAATCCAAGTTATGACAGTGGGCTTACCCATGTAGGTGCTAAATCCAAATTATAAATACAACCGCGGGATTATATGTATATTTAGCTAAACTCTATTTTGCAGGTTTAGTTGGATTTTCTTTTCTCACATAAATGTAATTTTGACAATTGGATTAGGATTAGTGTTATGGGGCATTAGGACGAGCAGTGGCCAGAAGGCTTTGTCATGGGGTGCCCTGTGATGCCTCTGAAGCAAGCACCATCCAAATCAAAGAATGAACCAAATCAAAAATGGAAATATAAAGAAAGAAGACCCCATAGCATTTAATACAATTATAATTATTCTTTCATATTCTAGGTTGTATATTTACTCTTTTCTCTCTTGTTTAAATGACCTACCTTTTATTCTTTTATGATAATTTATATAATTTTTTGATGTTATGTTTACATGTGCATTAAGACGGCATGCTTTTCATAGTTTCTTAAATGATTGATGCTTTAATGTGTGGCTTGGATATAATTAGGCTCTTATGATAAAAATAACTTTTCTACCCAACTAATCACTCAAAACTAAATTTTAAACAGCTTGAAACCTCATCATAAAGTCTAAGACATAAATACAATAATTAAAAGATTTAGCAACCCCTTAGCTATATGGTTGTATATTTCACATCATGCATGTGCATTCTTTCTATCTTGAACATGAAGGATCTCCATCCTTGCACAATAAAGGAATGCTTGACCTGTGAGCGAATCCCTTGTGGTGGAGAACACCTTGTTCTAGCTGATTTGATCCATAACCTATTCCATCATGCATTTAGGCATAAGAAATCCTAAAGCCTTTGTCAAAATGATGCGTCAAAAATGAAATAAAATTTGAAAAGATTTTGCATCTATAGATTATGTCATATGCTCATACCACTCATGCTAGAAATAAACCTAAAAATAAAAAACCTAAATGAAATTAAACCCAAATATAAAATAAAAATAAATAAACCTAAGATAAAATAAAATAAAATCTAAATAAAAACCTAAACCTAAAAAACAAACCTAAAAATAAATAAAAAATAAAACCTAAACCTTAAACTAAAAAAAATCTAACCCTAAAATAAATAAAATAAAATAAACCAAAACCTAAAAAAAAAATAAATAAAACCTAAACCTAAACCTGAAATAAACAAAACCTAAACCCTAAACTAAATAAAATAAAAGAAATTAACAATAAACTTAAACCTAAACTAAAAAAATAAAACCTAAAAATCACCTTAAAATAAAAACCGAAAACTTAAACCTAAAAAAATAAAATAAAAATCTAAACCTAAACAAAAAAATAAAAAATAAAACTTAAACCTAAAAAATAAAATAAAAATAAAACTTAAACCTAAAAAATAAAATAAAAATAAACTAAACTTAAAAAATAAACATAAACCTAAACCTAAACCCAAAAAATAAACTAAAATAAAACCTAAACTAAAAAAATAAACTTAAAATATACTAAACTAAATAAAACATAAACCTAAATAAAATAAAATATAAATTAAATTAAAAACCTAAAGTTAATTAATTAAAACTAACCCAAACCTAAACCCTAAATAAACTAACACTAAACCCTAAACCTACAATAAACCTAAACTATAAAAAGATTAAACCCTAAACCCTAAACTAAACCTAAACTAACCTAAACCTAAACTCTAAACCTTAAACCAGAAATAAACCTAAACCCTAAACTCTATAACTAAATCAAAATCTAAACTAACCTAAACCTAAACAATCCTAAACCCTTAACCTAAACCTAAAATAAACCCTAAATCCTAAAAGCTAAACTAAAGCCTAAACACTAAACCCTAAACTCTAAACCCTAAACCCTAAAACCTAAACCTAAACCCTAAACCCTAAACCATAAACCCTAAGCCCTAAAACCTTAAAACCTAAACCTAAACTAAACTAAACAAAACCTAAAAATAAAATAAATAAAAAATTCTAAGCCATAATAAAATAAAAAAAATAAATTAAAATGAAAGCATAAACTAAAACCTAAACCTAAACAAAAAAAAAGTAAAAATAAACTAAAATAAAATAAATAAAAACTTAGATTAAATTAAAAAAAAATAAACCTTTGAATTCAAAACCCCAAACCTTAAGCCCTAAATCCTAAACCTAAAATAAAATAAAATAAACCTAAAATAAAATAAAATAAAATATAAATAAAAACCTAAACCTAAAAAATAAACCTAAAAATAAATAAAAAATAAAATCAAAACCCTAAACTAAAAAAAAATCTAAACCTAAAATAAAAATGTAACAAAGAAAATATAATAAACCTAAATCGAAACTAAAATAAACTGAACTAAAATAAACTAAACTAAAATAACTAAAACCTAAAGCTAAACATAAAATAAACTAAACCTAAACCTAAACCTAAACTAAATAAAATAAAATAAACCTAAACTTGAACTTAAAAATAAAACTTAAAAACAAACTTAAAATAAAAACATAAAACCTAAAACAAAAAAATTAAAATTAAAACCAAAACATAAACTTAAACCTAAAAAATAAAATAAAAATAAAGCTCAATTAAAAAATAAACCTAAACCTAAACTTAAACATAAAAAATAAACTAAAATAAAAATCTTAAACTAAAATGAATAAACTAAACTATATAAAAATATAAAATAAACCTAAATTAATAAATATAATAAACTAAAATAAATAAAAAAATAAACTAAATATACTAAATAAACCTAAACCTACGGTTTACTTAATTGAAAAAAAAAGAAAAAAACTTTAAACCATAAATCCTAAACCCTAAACCCTAAACCCTAAAAGCATATACCCTAAACCTCTAAACCCTAAATTCTAAGCCCTAAAACTTAAATGTTAAACCCTAAACCTTAAACCCTAAACCCAAATGCTAAACTAAACCCTAAACCCTATCACTGAACCTTAAACCATAAACCCCAAGCTCTAATTCTAATCCTAAAGTAACTAAATAAACTAAAAAATAAACCTAAATCATAAAACTTAAGAAACCTTAACCTAAACCCTAGACCTAAACCCTAAACCTAAATAAAAACAAACCCAAAACCCAAAACCCTAAAGAATAAACCCTAAGTCCTAAACCCTAAATGCTAAACTAACCTATAAACTTAAACCTAAACTATAAACTAACCCTAAGCAAACACTAAACTAAACTAATCTAAACCTATAAAACCAACCTAAAGTAAACTAAACTAAACCCTAAACTAAACAAAACCCTAAAACTCTAAACCCTAAACTAATCCTAAAGGCTAACCTAAACCCTAAACCCTAAATCCAAAAAAGCCTAAAGCCTAACACTAAACCTAAAACCTAAACCCTAAACCCTAAACCTAAACACTAAAACCCTAAACCCTAAAACCCTAAGCCCTAAACCCTAAACCCTAAACCCTAAATCTTAAGCCCTAAAAACTTGAAAACCTAAATCTAAACTAAATAAAACCTAAAAATAAAATAATTAAGAAAACCTAAACTTAAATAAAATACAAAAATAAAATAAAATAAAAACTAAAACTAAAAGATAAACCTGAACCTAAAAATAAACTAAAATAAAAGTAAAACTAAGTTAAAATAAATTAAATAAAAAAACTAGACTAAACTAAAAAATAAAAAAAATACTTATGAATAAAAAACATAAATAAAATAAAACTAAATGTAAAATAAATATGAAATAAACCTAAAATAAAATAAAATAAAATATATATAAAAACCTAAACCTAAAAAATAAACCTAAAAAAAACATAAACCCTAAGCTATAAAAAGAACCTGAACCTAAAATAAAAATAAAATAAACAAAATATAATAAACCTAAACCTAAACAAAAATAAACTAAACTAAAATAAATAAAACCTAAAACTAAACCTAAAATAAACAAAACCTAAACCTAAACCTAAACTAAATAAAATAAAATAAACTAAAAATAAGCCTAAACCTAAACTAAAAAATAAAACCTAAAAATAAACCTAAAATAAATACCTAAAACCTAAACCTAAAAAATAAAAATAAAACCTAAACCTAAACCTAAAAATAAAAAATAAAACCTAAACCTAAAAAATAAAATAAAAATAAAATTCAATTTGAAAATAAACCTAAACCTAAACCTAAACCTAACAAATAAACTAAAATAAAAAACCTAAAATAAAATAAATTAACTTAAAATAAATAAACTAAACTAAACCAAAATAGAAAATAAACCTAAGTAAAATAAAATATAAAGTAAACTAAAATAAATAAAAACTAAACTAAATATACTAAATAAATCTAAACCTACCGGTTTACTTAATTTAAAAATAAAAGAAAAAAAAACATTAAACACTAAATCCTAAACACTAAACCCTAAAACTTATATCCTAAACCTACAACCCTAAACCAACAACATAAAACCCTAAACCCTAAACCCTAAGCACTAAACAACCCTAAACTCGAAAAGCATAAAACCTAAAACCCTAAACCCTAAACCCTAAACCCAAAACACTAAATGTGAAATAATAAACCCTAAACCCTAAACCTTAAACCCTAAATAAAACTAAACCCTAAACCCTAAACCCTATCCCAAATAATAACCCTAAACCTAAACCTAATAATCTAAATAAATTAAAAAATAAACATAAACCTTAAAATAATAAACCTAAAAAAATAAATAAACCTAAATAAATAAACCCTAAACCCTAAAACTAACCCTAAAACCTAAAACCTAAACCCACAACCCTAAACCCTAAACCCTAAACTCTAAACCCATAAATCCTAAATACCCCTAAACTCTAAACCCGAAACCCTAAACCATAAACTAACCCTAAACCCTAAACCTAAATCCTAAGAGTCCTAAACCCTAAAGCCTAAGCACTAAACCCTAAACCCTAAACCCTGAGCCCTATTGGTCATCCTTTATTTTATTTTATTTTATTTTAACTTTTTAGTCCAACCTAAATTTATATTGATTGCTAAACTGATTACTATTAACTAAGCAACCTGTTACTGAACTTTTTGCTCTGATTATCTCTTACTAGAATTTTTTTTGTGGTGGGAGAGCATCCAATAAATAAAAGCTACTCTACCTTATTTTTACTAAACTTTCTTTCCAACCCTAGTCTTTCTGATTTTCTAGTTTCTGTAGCTTACAATAAAAACCTATTTGCATCCGCTTATGGTCTTTGTAGCAAAAACCATTTTTTTTTGCTTCTCTTATCTTTTGCCTAGCTTTGTTATAATCACTATTAAGATGATCTTAACTAATTCATAATCAAACCTTATCATGCTCTATCTAAATGGGTGGACTTATAGTGAGTTTGCTACCTAATGCTGAATATGAAGATGATGAACTACTTGTATTAATACATGGTGTCTTATATCGGTCCTATAACGATGGGAACCCCTCGCTTTTGCTTACTCTATCTATATATGGTTTTGATTGATTTTGTGTACTAAGGATATCAAGACTTTTACCAAATAGATGCTATACTGTGCTTCTATTGTCCTCTGCTTGCTCCATAGTGTCATGCATTCTCACGCAGAGCATTGGCCCTAATCTTCCTTTGGCTTTATGTTAATCTCAATCTTTGATTATTTTAATGCCTTCTTTTTCTTTTGGATGTACTTAGATAGGGATTCCTTAATTAAGTTTCGAAATTGTTCTGTAGTTTATCCCCTTTAAGGACCTAAACCCTCATTTTGAAAAATATCTGGTTTCCCAAAAAAAAAAGCCTAAACCCTAAACCCTAAACCCTAAGCCCTAAAACCATAAAAACTTAAACCTAAACTAAACAAAACCTAAAAAATAAAATAAATAAAAAATCCTAAGCCATAATAAAATAAAAAAATAAATTAAAATGAAAATGTAAACTAAAACCTAAACCTAAACCTAAAAAGTAAAATAAAGTAAAAAAGTAAAAAGAAATTAAAATAAAATAAGTAAAACTTAAACTAAATTAAAAATAAAATAAACCTATTAATTAAAACCTAAATAAAATAAAAATAAAGGTAAAATAAAATTAAAGTAAACCTAAAATAAAATAAAATAAAAAATAAATAAAAACCTAAACCTAAAAATAAATAAAAAATAAAACATAAACCCTAAACTAAAAAAAAATCTAAACCTAAAATAAAAATATAATAAACAAAATGTAATAAACCTAAACCTAAACTAAAATAAACTAAATTAAAATAAATAAAACCTAAACCTAAACCAAAATAAACTAAACCTTAACCTAAACCTAAACTAAAAAATAAAACCTAAAAATAAACTTAAAATAAAAACCTAAAACTTAAAATAAAAAAATAAAAATAAAAATCTAAACCTAAACCCAAACCTAAAAAATAAAATAAAAATAAAGCTCAATTAAAAAAAAACCTAAACATAAACTTAAACATAAAAAATAAATTAAAATAAAAAACTTAAACTAAAATAAAAAAAATAAACTACATAAAAATATAAAATAAACCTAAATAAAAATAAAAAAATAAAGTAAACTAAAAGAAATAAAAAAATAAACTAAATATACTAAAAAAATCCTAAACCTAGCGGTTTACTTAATAGAAAAAAAAAGAAAAAAACTTGAATCCCTAAATCCTAAACCCTAAACCCTAAACCATAAATCTACAACCCTAAACCCTAAACCATAAACCCTAAACCCAAAATGCATAAACTGTAAACCCCTAAACCCTAAATCCTAAACTTTAAAAGTTAAACCCTAAACCTTAAACCCTAAACGCTAAACCCTAAACCCTAAACCCTATCACTAAACCCTAAACCATAAACCCAAAGCCTTAAACCTAATCCCAAAGTAACTAAATAAATTAAAAAATAAACCTAAACCTAAAACTTAATAAACCTAAACCTAAATAAAAAAATCCTAAACCCAAAAACCCTAAAGAAAACCTAAATCTAAACTTATACTAAAACTAACTTTGAACCTAAACTATAAAACCTTAAACCTAAAACTATAAAAACCAACTAAGTAAACCTAAATCTAAACCCCAATCCTAAACGCTAATCCAAACCCTAACATCAACCTAAACCCTAATAAACCCTAAAATCTAAACTAACCTAAACTCAAACCCTAAACTTAAACCCTAAAGAATCCATAAACCTAAACCCTAAACTAATCATAAACCCTAAACCTAAACCTAAACCTAAACCTAAATCAGAAACCTAAAGACTAAACACTAAACCCTAAAACCTAAACCCTAAACCCTAAACAGGAATAATAAAACCCTAAACCCTAAAACCATAACCCTTAAACCCTAAATCCTAAACCCTAAAACTTGAAAACTTAAAGCTAAAAATAAAATAAATAAAAAAACATAAACTTAAATAAAATATAAAAATAAAATAAAATATAAACTAAAACTAAAACATAAACCTAAACCTAAAAATAAACTAAAATAAAAAAGTTAAAATAAGTTAAAATAAAATAAATAAGAAACTAGACTAAACTAAAAAATAAAAAAAATACTTATGAAAAAAAAACATAAATAAAATAAAATTAAATGTAAAATAAATATAAAATAAACCTAAAATAAAATAAAATAAAAATAAATAAAAAACCTAAACCTAAAAGTAAACCCAAAAATAAATAAATAAACCCTTAAACCCTAAGCTATAAAAAGAACCTAAATCTAAAATAAAAATAAAATAAATAAAATATAATAAACCTAAACCTAAACAAAAATAAACTAAACAAAAATAAATAAAACCTAAACCTAAACCTAAACCTAAACTAAATAAAATAAAATAAACTAAAAATAAACCTAAACCTAAATTAAAAAATAGAACCTAAAAATAAACCTAAAATAAATACTTAAAACCTAAACTTAAAAATAAAAAATAAAAACCTAAACTTAGACCTAAAAATAAAAAATAAAACCTAAACTTAAAAAATAAAATAAAAATAAAATTCAACTAAAAAATAAATCTAAACCTAAACCTAAACTTAAAATATATACTGAAATAAAAAACCTAAACTAAAATAAATTAACTTAAAATAAATAAGCTAAACTAAATAAAAATAGAAAATAAACCTAAATAAAAATAAAATATAAAGTAAACAAAAATAAATAAAAACTAAACTAAATATACTAAATAAATCTAAACCTATTAGTTTACCTAATTTAAAAAAATAATAAAAGAACCTAAACCTTAAGCCCTAAACCTACAACCCTAAACCCTAAACCCCAAACCGAAAAGCATAAACCCTAAAACCCTAAACCCTAAACCCCAAGCTCTAAACCTAATCCTAAAGTAACTACATAAATTAAAAAAATAAACATAAACCTTAAAACCTAATAAACCTAAACCTAAACTAATTATAAAACCTAAACTCTAGAAACTAACTAAACTTAAACCTAAACTAACAACTAAACTAAATAAATGAAACCTAAACCTAAACCTAAACTAAACTTAAACTCTAAACCTAAACCTAAAACCCTAAACCTAAAATTTAAACTAACTAAACTAAACCTAAAACTAAATACTAAAACCTAAACTCTAAATCTAAATAAACTAATCCTAAACCCTAAGCTACCCCTAAACCCTAAAACTTAAACCCTAAATCCTAAATCATAAATCCTAAAAACCCTAAAATGTAAACCCTAAACCCTAAACACTAAACCCTAAAACCTAAACCCTAAACTTAAACCTTAAAACCTTAAACACTGAAGCCTTAAATCCCAAACCCTCAACCCTAAACCCTAAACCCTAAAAACCTAAACCTAAACTAAACAAAACTTAAAAATAAAATAAAGAAATAAAACCTAAACCTAAATAAAATAAAAGAATAAAATAAAATAAAAATGTAAACTAAAACTTAAACCTAATCTTAAAAATAAAATAAAACTAAAACTAAAAATAAACTAAAATAAAATGAATAAAAACCTATACTAAAATAAAAAATAAAAAAATTCTTATGAATAAAAAACCTAAATAAAATATAACCAAAAATAAAATAAAAACAAAATAAACCTAAAATAAAATAAAGTAAAAAATTAAAAAAAACTTAAACTAAAAAATAAACCTTAAAGTAAAACCTAAAAATAAATAAAAAATAAAACCTAAACCTAAACTATAAATATTCTAACCCTAAAATAAAAATAAAATAAACAAAATATAATAAACTAAAACCTAAAAAAATAAAAAAAACATAAACTAAAATAAATTAACTAAAAATAAATAAATAACTAAATAAAATAAAAACTAAATAAAATAAACCTAAACCTAAACCCTAAACCCTAAACCCTAACCCTAAACCCTAAACTAAATATCCTAGTATAAAATATTAAATAAAACTCTACAAATAATAATCCTAAACCTAAACCTAAACCTAAATTAAACCTAAACCTAAACCACTATACCATAAACCTAAACTAACCTCTAAACTAAACTCTAAACCTAAACTAAAATCTAAACCCTAACTACCCTAAACCTTTTAAACCTAAAACCCCTAACCTAAACCTAAAACCTAAACCTAAACCTAAACCTAACTAAAACCTAAAACCTAAACTAAACCTAAACCTAAACCAATCCTAAACTTGCTAACCTAAACCTAAACTCTAAACCCTAAATCATAAAACTAAACTAAAGAAACACTAAACCCTAAACCCTAAATATTAACCCTAAACTAAAACCCTAAACCCTAAAACCCAAAACCCAAAACCCTAAACCCTAAACCCCAAACCCTAACCCCCAAAAACCATAAACCATAAACCTAAACTAAATAAAATCTAAAAGTAAAATAAATAAAAAATCCTAAACCAAAATAAATTTAAAAAATAAAATAAAATAATAAGGTAAACTAAAACCTAAAAATAAAATAAAAAAAGTAATACTAAACTAAAATAAAATAAATCAAAACCTAAACTAAACTTAAAAAGAAAAATAAACCACTAAATCAAATACATAAACAAAATAAAACTAATCATAAAATAAATATAAAGTAAATTGAAAATAAAATTAAATTAAAAATAGGTGAAAACCTAAACCTAAAATTTAAACCTAAAAATAAAATAAAAAAATAAATAAAAAAAATAAAACCAAACCCTAAAACAACATAAACCTAAAATAAAAATATAATAAAAAAATATAATAAATCTAAACCTAAACTAAAATGAACTAAACTAAAATAAATAAAATAAGCTAAGCTAAAAATATACCTAAACCTAAACTAAAATATAAAACGTAAAAATAAACCTAAAATAAAAACATAAAACCTAAACCTAAAAAGTAAAAATAAAAACCTGAACATAAAACTAAAATTAAAAAATAAAACCTAAACCTAAAAAATAAAATAATAATAAAACTTAACTAAAAAATAAACCTAAACCTAAACCTTAACCTAAAAAATAAACTAAAATAAAAAAACCTAACTAAAATAAATTAACCTAAAATACATAAACTGAACTAAATATAAAAATAAACTAAATAAAAAATAAAAAATAAAGTAAACTAAAATAAATAAAAAATATACTAAATATAATAAATAAACATAAACCTATTGATTTACTTAATTTCAAAAAAAGAAAAAAAACCTTTAACCCTAAATCCTAAACCCTAAACCCTAAACCCTAAGAAACCCTAAATCCTTAAAGCATAAACCCTAAAACCTTAAACCCTAAACCCTAAACCCTAAATGTTAAACCCTTAATCTTAAACCTTAACCCTAAACCCCAAACCCTAAACATAATCCTAAAGTAATTAAATAAATTAAAATATAAACCTAAACCCTAAAACATAATAAACCTAAATCTAAACCTAAACCCAAAGAATGGGCGTAACCTGACGACGTATCATCACAAATAGGTATGCTGGAGGGAAGGGCAGGTGTTGGTGGATATGGAGAAGGTGATCGGAGTAGTGGTTATTATGGATGTGGGATGAGGGACAGAGGTTACAGCCATTATGGTGGAAGAGGAAGAGATCCGGGATATGATGGTGGATCCCACTACTCGAGAGGCCGGGGTGCTTCCGATGGGAACTAAAAAAATTGAAGAATGATCCGACTCCGCTTGGAACAATAAAAACCTAATTGTTTAGGATTTTATTTGCTCTATGCATGCTCATTTTTTATCTATGGCATCATTTGTGTCTTAGAGAACTTGGTGTGGTACATGGTTGATGAAATCAAAAAGAGGAAATGTTGAATCTGAAGTTGTTCTATGTTAAAATAATTAAAAAAAACTTTAAACCTTAACCTAAAGCCTGAACCCTAAACCTAAAACCTAAAGCCTAAACCTTAAACCCTAAATCCTAAACCCTAAAAATAAAAATAAAAATAAAAAAGCCCTAACCCTAAACTCTAAACCCTAAACCCTAAACCCTAAAAACCCTAAACCCTAAACACTAAATCCCAAAATCCTAAATCGTAAAACCTTAAACCCTAAATCCTAAACCCTACATCTTACACCCTAAAAACCAAAAAACCTAAACCTTAATTAAATAAATCCTAAAAATAAAATAAATTAAAAAAACTAAAACCTAACTAAAAAAAATAAAATAAATGATAATAACCTAAATATAAAATAAAATAAAACTAAACTAAAATAAAATAAAATAAATAAAAACATAAACTAAATTAAATAATAAATAAACCTAAGAATAAAAAACTTAATTAAAATAAAACCTAAACATAAAATAAAAATAAAATAATCCAAAAAGAAAATAAAATAATAACTAAATAAAAACCTAATCCTAAAAAATAAACCTAAAAATAAAACCAAAAAAATAAATAAAAATAAAACTTAAACCCAAAGCTAAAAAAAAACTAAACCTAAAATAAAATAAAATAAACCTAAAACCCTAAGCTAACCCTAAACCATAAGCCCTAAATCTTAAAAACCCTAAACCTTAAAACCTAAATCGTAAACCGTAAACCCTAAACCCTAAACCCTACCCCTAAACCCTAAACCCTAAAACATTAAACCTTAAAACCCTAAAGCCTAAACCCTAAACCCTAAAAATATAAAAACTTAAACCTAAAGTAAATAAAGCCTAAAAATAAAATATATAAGAATACCTAAACCTAAATATAATCAAATAATAAAATAAAATAAAAACCTAAACTAAACCCTAAACCTATAACTAAAAATAAAATAAAATAAACTAATAAAAATAAAGTAAAATAAAATAAATAAAAATGTAAACTAAACTAAAAAATAAAATAAACCTAAGAATAAAACCTAAATAAAATAAATTTAAAAATAAACTTAAGATAAAATAAAATAAAAACTAAATAAAAACATGAACTTAAAAAATAAACCTAAAAATAAAACCTAAAAATAAATTTAAACTAAAACCTAAATCAAAAACTAAAAATGGCCTAAACATGAAATAAAAATAAAATAAACATACTAAAATAAACCTAAACCTAAACTAAAATTAACTAAACCAAAATAAATAAAACCTAAACCTAAACTTAAAATAAACTAAACCTAAATCAAAACTAAATAAAATAAAATAAACTAAAAATAAACTTAAACCTAAACTAAAAGAAATCCTAAAGGTAAACCTAAAATAAAAACCTAAAACCTAAACCTAAAAAAATACAATAAAAACCTAAACCTAAACTTAAAATATAAAATAAAACCTAAATCAAAAAAATAAATTAAAATTAAAACTCATCTAAAAAATAAACTTAAACCTAAAAAAATAAACTAAAATAAATAAACTTAAAATAAATAAACTAAATTAAATAAAAATAAAGAAACGTAAGTAATAATAAAAAATAAAATAAACTAAAATAAATAAAAAATAAACTAAATAAACCAAAACCTACTAGTTTACTTAATTTAAAAATAAAACTCTAAACTCTAAATCCAAACCCTAAACCCTAAACCAACAACACTAAACCTACATCTTTAAACCCTAAACCCTATAAAATAGTAAACCCAAAACCCTAAATGTTAAACTCTAAACCCTAAATAATAAACACTAAACCATAAACCTAAACTATACTGCTAAACCTAAACCTGTGAGAAACCCTAAAACCCTAAACCTTAAAAACCATAAACCCCTAAACCCTAAACTAACTTAACCCTAAACCCTAAACAAAAAAATAAACAAAAAATAAAACCTAAACCTTAAAAACCTAAACCCAAAATCATAAACCTAAAACCATAAACCCTAAAACCTCTAAACCCAAAACACAAATAAACCCTAAACCCTAAAATAATCCCTAAATCAAAAAAAAAAACCTAAAACCTAAACCTAAAGCCCAAACACTAAACCAAAACCCTAAACCCTAAACCTAAACCCTAAACCCTAAAACCCTAAACCCTAAACCCTAAACAAACATAAACCCTAAACCCTAAAACTTAAAACCTTAACCTAAAAAAATAAAGTAAACAAAACTAAAATAAATAAAACCTAAACATAAACCTAAAAAATAAAGTAAAATAAAAAACCTAACTAAAATAAATAAACCAAAAATAAATAAACTAAACTAAATAAAAATTAAAAATAAAAAATAAAATAAACTAAATGAAATAAACCTAAACCTACATGTTTACTTAAATTTTTTTTTTAAAAAGAGTCTAAATCCTGAATCCTAAACCATAAACCCTAAAGCTTAAACCCTAAAACTAACCCTAAACCGTAAACCCTAAACCTTAAACCCTAAAACTAACCCTTAACCCTAAACCCTAAAAAAATCCTAAACCCTAAACTAAAAAACCTCATCCCTAACCCTAAACTACAAAAATCATAAACCTTAAAACCCTTAACCTAAACCCTAAAATAATAAACCCTAAAACCCTAAACCCTAAACTCTAAACCCTAAACCCTAAACTCTGGACATTAAACCTTAAACCCAAAAAACCAAAAATCCTAAACCTAAAAAATAAAATAAAATTGAAACTCAACTAAAAAATAAACCTAAACCTAAAACTAAAAAATAAACTAAAATAAAAAACCTAAATTAAATTTAATAAACCTAAAATAAAGAATAAACTAAATAAAAATAAAAATAAACCTAATAAAAAATAAAAAAATAAATTAAAATAAGTAAAAAAAATAAACTAAGTATACTAAATAAATTAAAATTTATCTGTTTACTTAATTTTAAAAAAATATCCTAAACCCTAAATCCTAAACCCTAAACCATAAAACTAACCTAAACCCTAAACCCTAAACTTCCTAAACCCTAAAGCCTAAACCAAAATCCTAAACCCTAAAAAAAATACTAAACAAAGATAAAACCCTAAACCAACCCTAAAACCCTAAAATAAACCCTAAATCCTAAACCCTAATAATGACCCTAAACCATAAATCCCACCCTAAACCTAAACCTAAAGTATAAATAAATTACAAAATTAACCTAAACCCTAAACTAAATAAACCAAAGCTAAACCCTAAAAAAAAAAAAACTAAAACATCACCATCAACTAGGCAGTGTATCTAATGGTGGAGGTGAATAAAAAATATCTAGGTTGATTAACCTATATTAAACTATAAAAAGAAAAATTAAAAATCCTACTAATTAATAAACTAAATAAGAATGATCATCTAATCTGCTTAAACCTAAATTTATCTATGGTTTATTTATTTTCTTTATGCATGCTCATTTTTACCTAAACTTAAATGCGGTGTGTTACTTGGTTGATGAATTAAAAAAATATTGAATCTGAATTTATTCTCTATTAAAAAAACCAAATAGCCTAAACCCTAAACCCTAAACCCTAAACCTCAAAAAAAACCAAACCCTCTCCCCTCTCCTCAAGACAATTTTTTTCCTTTCATTTTTTCTGATTTTGATCATTATTGATCAATTTTTTTGATAATTTATCTTTGATTAGCCTCTTATGTGAGTTTCCCTTTGCTCTTTCAATGGCGGAGGAGCTGCTTTCCATGCAGTCGAGCTTATCCATCTTGGAGGCTTCGGCTAGGGCATCAAATTTACATGGGATTATGGATCCGAAATCAACCGCTACTCTGCCTACAGTTAAGTCCTTTAAGGATGCATTATCTAGTAAGATCCTTTCCCCTAATGCTTTAGTGAATTTGATCTCGACCTCATTTCATGGGATGCCTGCTGTTATGTGCTCGTATCTAGATGTGGAAAAGTTGGCTAAGCCTTTGAATTCTCTTTAGTTGGTAAATTTTCCTTACATGTCCAACTCGATAACATCCATCATTTTTCATAGCCTTAAACTTTCGTGTGTTTTCACTATCGATTGATTGATTATATTTTAATTCAGCTCTAATGACTTAGATTCAAGAGTTTTGCTCACTTTACTTTGTGTTTAATTGTCAAATGTCAAATTCTAAAATGGTCTCCTCTTTTGATATAAAAGAGGAATCCCCAATTATTCCTATATGGCTAGCTCTTCCTAATATGAGAATACACACATCAAGTTCTCTGGTTGGGGCTCTCTTTGGTCCTCTTCAAATTGATCGCCACCCATGTGAGATCACCTTCTGCTCATATTTGGTTGAGATTGATATTACTAAAAGCATCCTAAAGAAGTTTGGATGAGTTTTGAGAAGTTTGGTTATAATCAAAAAGTGGAATTTGAGAACTTTCCTATTTTTTCACACATTATAAGATTCATGGCCATGATCATTCTAAATGTTTTGTGTTGCATCCTCATCTTAAAAAGAATAAATTGTCGGATCCTAATCCTACTCTATCAAATGAAAAAACTAATAAATTTGTGTCACTCAAAATGGGAATCTTCCCCTACCCCTACTCCTTTTCTATCCACTGATTTGCCTATTGGAGAGCAATCTGTATTAAAAAATAATGCTTATGAGGTTCGTGAGGAGGCTAATGATAACTTAATTAACATTGCTTCTAATTGTAATAATTTGGCTCCTCAAGACAATACCTTGACTCAGTCAAACCTACCCCTTTTGGCTAGTGAACCCAAGGAGACTCATATGAACCCTAGTGGTGATTTGAATGGAAAATTTAGGTTGGATCAAAATCTAAAAACAAATTCTAGAGTTGATCCTTTGATGAAAGAACAAAATCTAAAAATTGCTGATCCTTTGATGATGGAACAAAATCTGAAAAGTAATTATGAAATTGAGCATGAAATCTGTGCTATTAATGGCTTCACAATCTCTCCTTCTCCTACCCTTCAGAGTGATACACACACTAACCCACTTTCTCAGCTTAATACTGACATTGAAGAAGGAGAAATTACCATTAGAAATGCTTTGACTGATATAGGTCCGATTCTGAATATCACAAATCAATCTCTCTCGGATGGTGATACTTTGGAAAATGATAGATCTTTTCAAACTATTTTTAAAAAAAAATCTCTTAAAGATAGAATGTTCACTAATAGCTCCACTATATCTAATAGATCTTCTCTAAGTTACCATAAATAACTTTTTTTTAGTTTTCTTTTCTTCTTGCTTTTTTATTTCTTTAGTTATCTCTTTTCCTTTCTTTCTTTTTTTATTATGATCAATTTTCTAATTTGGAATGTTTGGGGTATTGGGACTCTCATTGTCCGCAATCGTATTAGAAGTCTTTGCCGTATTCATAACATAGTCTTACTTGTTGTTATTGAACCATTCATACACTCTTCTAAGATCAACCATGTTGCTAGAACACTTGCATTTCAAAATTTCTTTTATAATATTAGCAATAAAATTTGGTGTTTTTGGAATAATTTAGTCAACATCTCTATCCTTGATGATCTTCAACAATTGGTTAATGTCCACATCTCATTGGGTGATTTTTCTGCTTTAGGTTCCTTTATTTATGCTTCTTGTAATAGAGTTGGTAGGAACATCCTTTGGGATAACTTAAGAACATTTGCCTCCTCAGTCAACAAACCCTGATTGGTTGGGGTGATTTAACACTATTCTCTCTTCCTCTAAAGAAGGGGAGGTTTTTCTCCCAACATTCATTCCATGGAAGATTTTTCTAATATGATTCTTGACAATCTGATTGATATTTTTTGGGCTCCAACTATATGGCATAACTCTAGACTGGTAGTTGATAGGACTCTTTTAATTCTTTGGATCAATCAATGGCCCCTTACTTCTATTGAACATTTGAGCGTAACTTTGTCATCATGCTCACTTTTGATTTATGCCCAAAATCCTCCAATAGATTATCCTCCCAACTTCTTTAGATTCCAAAATATGTGATCCAACACATTGATTTCATAAATGTTGTATCCATTGGATGCTTCATCTAATCCGGTTAAGGCATGATTCTCCCTGCTTAATCTTAAAAGGCTTAAATAAAAACCTAAATTGGTGGAACAAGCATCATTTTAAAAATCTTTTGCCAATATCAAAAAATATGGAACAATTAGTTTGTTCTCTTGAAGATGCTTTTGACCGATTCTACTAAACTTGAGGAGTTGAATGAAGCTAAAGATAACTTGGTTAAATATCAGAATATGGAGGAAACATACTGGTGGCAAAAGGCTGCTAGCAAACATATTGCTGATGGTGAAAGAAATACTAAGTATTTCCATGCTCTTTTCAAAAAAAAGAAAGCCTTAAACTCTATTAAAAAAATTAAAAATGATAACGAATGGATCAAATAATGACATTATATTACATACATCATTTTAAAAACTTATTAAACAACAACCCTACCTTAGAAGCTCTCTCCAACTCTCACCTGATTCCCTCAATGATTACTAATGATGACAACCATTTGCTTAATTTGCATCCTACGGAAGCTGAGATTGGTAGTATTCTCAAAGCATGAACACGATTCTAGCCCAAAGGCTACACGACTCAATTTTTTTAGCATTGTTGGCCTATTATTAAGTCTAACCTTATCGATGTTATCATTGATTTTTTTGATGGCAATCCTTTACCTAGATATTTTTCTAGCACTTCCATTGTTCTCATTCCCAAAATTAAAAATCCTGAATCTTGGGGTGATTTCAGACCTATCAACCTTTGCACCTTCTATCATAAACTCATTGCTAAATTAATTGCCAATAGAATTAGTCCGCTGCTGCCTAAAATTATTTTCCCCAACCAAACTAGTTTTGTTAAAGGTAGAGCTATATCTGACAACATTCTTCTAGCCGAAGAGCTGATTCATGACATTGATACTCCTACCAGAGGTGGCAACATTCTTTTCAAATTAGACATCTCTAAAGCTTTTGACAACCTCTCTTGAATTTTCTTCCAAATTCTTTTGTTTGTTTTTTTTTTCGACTATTTTATCTACCCTCATTAAAAAATTGTATTACCAATGTTTGGTTCTCCGTTATCATGAATGATGAGTCCCTAGGTTTTTTCCTTCTATGCATTGTTTGAGACAAGGAGATCCCTTATCCCCTCTTTTATTATTGTTGAATATCTTTTGAGGAGCCTTAATGATCTTTTCAACAATAATCGCATATTTTTTTAGAACTCAAGGTGGTCTTCCTACTCTCATCTTAGTTTTTGTTGATGACTTCATAATCTTTTGCAATGCCTTTCATCACATTAAAACTATTAAGAATCTTTTAAATAAATTTGGTAATGAAAGTGGTCTCTTTCTTAATGAAGGTAAAAGTTGTTTCATTCCTTCCTCTAAAATCCTAGTAATAGGATCAACCAAATCTTAAGAATTACTAATTTTTAACAACATAACTTCTATTAAATATCTTGGTGCTCCACTCTTTAAAGGTCAGAAAAGAACACATCTCTTTGATGTGTTAATCCAAAAAATCTTTAATAAAATTTCTATTTGGGAATTTCATATACTCTCATTTGGTGGTAGGCTCACTTTGATTAAGAGCACCCTTAACTCAATGCCTTTATATCTCATTCAAACCATTGTGTGACCAATTCTACCATTAATTGACGTCACCTTAATAAATTCTTAGGGATCTAACAATTCTACTAAAAAAATGCATTGGACCTCTTGGTATAAAAGTTGTGGCACTCTTCTGAAGGTGGGTTTTGGATCCAATCAGGAAGCTATCACCTTTTCCTATAAACTTTGGTGGAATTTTAGAACAACAATAGTCTTTGGGCTAATTTCATGGTGCCAAATACTACGGGGTAAGCACCCTCTCATTTTCCCTATAAAGTTGGAGACTCTCTGTTGGAAAAGACTTTATTCCATCAAATGGGATGAAATATTTAATCTCTTGGGGATTAACTCTAGAACCTCTTTCTTTTGGCAAGATAACCTGGGTGGAGGTGGGTGATGAATTACTTTCTACCCACTCCCTTCTACTATTAAAGTGAACTCTTTTTGGCAAAATAATAAGTGGAACAATAGTAAACTTCTTGATATATTCTTTCTCTCTTTTAGATAAACTACTATTATTCCTATCATTCCTAGAATCATGATCGATCCTTTTAAGCTTTCCCAAAATGGTGATTTCAACCTTAAAATGTTTGGATTCATATTAAAGAAGCTCATGATTTCTCCAATATGTTTTAAACTTTGGAATAACACTATTCCTATTTCCTATTATGTTCTAACTTGGCATATTTTGAAAAACTTTATCCATGTTGACTCCTTGATGTGGGGTAAAGGTTTTTACTTACCTTCAAAATGCTACTACTACTTTGACATTGAGAATGTGAATCATGTATTTGTTAACGAAGCCATTGCTTCCAAACTTTGGATTTGGTATGATGATCTCTTTAATATTGACAAATTCAATGGCTCCTTAACTCTATACCAACTTCTTGAAGTTTATTTTGAAAACACTATTAAAGGCCACATTAAAGTCATAACTGCTATCACTCTTATTTGGTTCATATGGATGGACAGAAATGATGCAAAACATCATGGGATTCTATGAACCACATGAGAATAATTGCTAGAATTAAAAATAATATCGTGACTTGTTTTTGCCAATTTAATTAACTATAATCAATTCAAAGGTATAAATTTGTAATAAAGGGTTTTAACTTGGATCCTTGTAAAGATGACAAGATTATTTATTGGGTAAAACCTCATGCTAATACTATTAAAATTAACACTGATGGCTCTGTCTCTCAAAATGCTTTTGGCTATGGTGGCATTTTCAGAAACCTTAATGGTAAAGTCCTATGTGCTTTTGCTTACCCCCTTAATACTTGCTCTGTTCCTTATTCTGAGCTATTGGAAATTTACAAAGCTATTGAGATTTGCCTTCAAAAAGGTTGGCTCAATATTTGGATTAAGGTGGATGCCCTATTGCTGATTGATCTTTTGACTTCCACCAAAATGGGCAATACTGAATTATACTACCTTCTTAAGCAGGCTAGAGCTCTCCTTTCTCAACTCTATTTTAAAATCACTCATGTATGGCATGAAGGTAATGCATGTGCTGATTACCTTGCTAATCTGGGTGCTAGATTAAATGGCATAAAATTCTTTGATCAACATACACTTCCTAAATATTTGCATGGTTTGGTTAATTTAGACAATACAGGATTCCCTTACCTCAGAAATTAATCCATCCTATTGGTTTGGCTTTGTTATATTACTGTTAATTACATGATCAACTTCTTACATTTGCATTGTTTGGTTAATTTGGACAACACTAGATTCCCTTTATCTTTTAATATTGGTTTGTCGTTATATTACCTATTTAATTGCATGATCCTTAGTGTTGTTGTTTCTATTTCTGATGCATCTTCGATACCCTCTTAATTCGATCTTTGTGGAATCTCTTGGATTAATTACCCTAACCTTTTTGGGGTCTTTTATTATACTGCTTCCACTGTTAATGGTAAGGTGTTTCCTGTCTACTAGAGGGAGATGTATTACCTTATGCTTTACTTTTTTTCTTTAATTTCTGATCAACAAGGACATACTTCTTGCCATCAATATTTTGTTAAGGGGTCCTACTATATCTATTTTCCATTATATGATTAAGGTTGTGTTCTGTCTCTTTTCCTTTTTCTAGAAATCTATTCTGGGGCTCATGACTTTGTTGTATCAATGTTTAATTGCTATACTTTTGTATAGCTTCATGACAGGCCCTAATTTATCTATTTTTTCTCCCTTTATTATGGATGTGGCCCCTCTTATGCTCCTAACCTCACCTCCACAACCTGTGGAGAAAGCGCAATACCCTTGCTACTATAACTTCTTCTTCTTGAGATTGGAATTACTTCTTGATTTCCTTCCATTTATTTTCTTGATGTTGGGCTTATTTGGTGCGCTTTTATGTCTTGAAGGATTTCAAAGATGGCTTTCCTTTGAACCACTTTTGACTCTATGTTGTACCACTATTTTTTACTGGATTATCTTATGGTGGGTGCAATAAATGTTTTGTTATTTTAATTATTGGCTGTTAGATTTTCGGGTCTTATGTCCAGCAGGCTATTTTTGGGGCTATTTTTCTAATTGCTTTTGCTAGCCTCACCTTACCAACCTGTAAGGAGTAAAACTATCATACCCTTGTTATTATTATTGTCTCTTTGTAGGATTGGACTTACTTAATGATTTCTTTCCACGCTTTTCGAGGATGTTATTTACAAGCACCTTTCTCCTTTGTCTTTGATTTTCAATGATGGCTCCCTTTTAAACCCCTTTTGTGCCTATGTTGTGCGACTATTTTTTATTGTCTTATCTTATGATGGGTGCAATAATTGTATTGCTATTTTAATTATTGGCTGTTAGATTTTTAGATCTTATGTCTAGCAGGCAACTTCTGAGGTTGTTGGCTGTTTGTTAGCTTTTGTTTTTATGATTGCTTTTCTTTGTTTGCAAGCAGTTCTGTGATCACCACATGTTTGTGGTCTATCTACTGTTATTTTTCAATCTTGATTTAGTTAGACTTGTCATCACGTGATTATGCTATTATCACTGGAAATTAACTTATGATCACTTAATGGGTGGTTTTATGGCTTCTTTGTTATTTGCTATCTTGGTTGTTGGTAACTAGATTATCGGGTTTTATGAGCCTACGGGGTTGTCTCTCATGTCCCCTTTTGGGGCTATTTTTTTTGATTGCTTTTGCTAACACCTTCCCAACTGTAAGGAGATTCGCAATATCCTTTTATTATTATTATCTCTTTATAGGATTGGACTTACTTAATGATTTCTTTTCAGTCTATTTTTACTGAGGATGTTGGTTTAGCTGCAAGCATGCTCTTCTTTATTGTGAAGGATTTCAATGATGGCTCTCTTTTGAACCCCTTTTGTATCTATGTTGTACTCTCTTTTTTGTATCTTATGGTGGGTGCAATAATTGTATTCTTATTTTAATTGTTGGCTATTGGATTTTTTATGTCTGTCGTAGCTTCCTTTGAGGTTGTTGGTTGTTTATTGCCAGTTGTTTTTCTGATTTTTTTTGTTGTTTCCAACTAGGCTGCAAATGATCACCTGATGTTTGTGGTTTATTTAATTTGTTGCTATTTTTTTAATCTTGTTTCAGTTAGACTTGTGCAGATCACTGTGATTATGCTATTACCTACTTGGATATTAACTTATCTTTTCTATTGAATGGGTGGTTTATGGCCCTTATTTATTTTTCTATCTTGGTTGTTAGCTGAATTGGATTATCGAGTTTTATGCCCAGCAATCTACTACTGGAGTTATCTCTCTGATTGTCCTTATTTGGAATTGTTTGTGGTGGGGAGCGACTTATTACATGCTTACGGTCCATCTTACTGCATTCCCATCTTGCTCTAGACTTACATTTCCTCTTTGGGTTTGGGTCATCTTTATCTTGCTTTACATTTGGTTATTAAACGCAATGATTAACAAGGGGTTGTTAACATCTGCATTGATGGGTACCTTTTTCTATATTCACCGTATACCTTTGTAAGTTCATATATGTCCCATATGTTTAGGATGGAGTTAATTACATGCTATTTGATTTGCCTTGCTAGATTTCGGTGGCTTTTCAAGGTTGTATTGCTTCTTTCCTCTACGGCCTTTTGCTATTTTCCTGGTGGGTTTTCATGCGGCCTAATTAAACTCTTGGCTCGTAAAAAAAATAAGGTGGATCCGGCAAAGATGGTTCATTTTCATATGTGTAGGGATTCTCATGCCATGGTGACTATATTGATGATATTTATTGCATGGGATCCCTTTCCCATTCTCTTTGATGTATCCTTTTTTATTGTGCTTATGGCTTTATTAAGGTTTGTAGGTACTAAGGCTCAAAAGACTTTTAACAAATGGTTGATATCTTACCACAAGTTTGTTGGCTATGATGGCTGTGATGATTTCACTCCTTTTTTGGTTTGGTAGTAGCTCTTATGATGTAACCCTTCCGCTAAAGTTTGGATGCTCATATTTGCATCGCCAATTTGGTGTGGTGAGCTGAGCCTTCTCTCACACACTTCTTTAGAATCATTCCTAGTTTATGTTGTTTTCAATTTTCATTTTGACTGTATTACTTTAACTACTCTAATTTCTATCTTTCTACAATTTTGTAGGTGCATTACTCTTGTTCTCTTGCAGGTTTGCTCCCTAGTGTCATGCATTCTCTCATCCTGAAGAGCTTTGTCCCAAATCTATTCATTGGCTTATCTATGTTAATCAATTTGTATCTTTTGCTTTCCTTAACTCTTTTATTTTGCTTTTGGTTGTACTTAGATAGGGGATTTACTCTCTAGGCTGATTATAGTTCTTTGAGCAGTAGTTGAGGAGTTTATCCCCTATTAAGGATCTTATAACCCTCTTTTTGTGGCAGTAAAATTCCCCCTATATGGGGTTTCCCAAAAAAAAACCCTAAACCCTAAACCTTAAACCCTAAACCCTATACCCTAAATTTAAACCTTAAAAACCTAAAAAATTGAACCTAAGAAAAAAATACTCAACTAAGAAAAAAACCTAAAGCTAAACTTACAAAATAAACTAAAATAAAAACCCTAAACAAAAATAAATAAACCTAAAATAAATAAATAAACTAAACTAAATAAAAATAAAAAATAAACCTAAATAATAATTAAAAATAAAATAAACTAAAATAAATAAAACCTAAACCAATGGTTACTTAATAAAAAAAGGCTAAATCATAAACCATAAACCTAAACCCCAAACCCCAAATAAACTTAAACCCTAAAAACTAACTAAAACTAAACTAAACTTAAACTAATAAAACCTAAACCTAAACCCCAAAACCCTAAACCCTAAACTTTAAACCAACCCTAAACCCAAACCTAACTAAACCCTAAAAAACTAAAAAATCTTAAAAGAAAATAAAACGCTAAACCTAAAACCCCAAATAATAAAACTAAATCTAAACCCCAACCTAAAACCAGTAAACCCTAAACCTAAACAAAACATAAAACCTAATAAACCTAAACACTAAGAATGGGTAGAAAATAAGAACATCACCTATCAGGCTTAGTAGATTTGGCGATGGAGGCAATTATCATAGTAGGTGGGGGATAGGTCGTGGATATGGAGGTGGGGGTCAAAGTAGTGGTGGTTATGCTAGTGGGAGGAGCGATGGATCTTATGATGCTGAGGAGGAGATCAAGGATATGATGGGGATCTGCTACTGATTGGTAATATTCGATGGGAACTAGGAAAAGAAATAAGATAGTTATCTAGGGTTTTTGATTAGCTCTATGCTGCTCATTTTTTATCTATGTTGTTGCTTGTGTCTTAGAAAACTTATGGTTGATGAAATCAAAATGAGGAAATGTTGAATTTGAATTTGTACTCTATTAAAAAAAGTAAAAATGAAAAACCCAAGCCTTAAAACTAAAACTCTAAACCTAAAAAACCCTAAAACCTAAACCCTAACCCTAAACCAAACCCTAAACCCTAAACCAAACCCTAAACCTAAAACAAAACCAAACTACTAAAACCTTAAACCTAAAACCAAACCTAAAACCACAAACCACAACTAAACACAAACCACACAAACCACTAAAAATAAACACTAAATAAACCCTTAATAAACCCTAACCTACCTAAACCCTAAACCCTAAACCTAAACCACAAAACCTAAAATCTAAACCAAAACTAAATGAAAAATAAAAAAAATAAATAAACCTAAACCTAAATAAAGTAAATATAATAAAATAAAAACATAGACTTAAATAAACCTTAACCTAAACAAAATAAAATAAACAGAATAAATGAAAATAAAATAAATAATTACTTTAACTAAAAATAAAAATAAAATAAACCTAAGATTAAAATATTAAATAAAATAAAAACTAAACATAAGATAAAAATAAAGTAAACCTAAAATAAATTAAAATAGAAACAAAATAAAAACTAAACCTAAAAATATATAAAAGTTAAAATTTTAAACCTAACTAAAAAAATAAATCTAAAATAAAATAAAATAAACAAAATAAAATAAACAAAATAAAAAAAACCTAAACCTAAACCAAAATAAACTAAAACTAAAATAAATATAACCTAAACCTAAACCTAAAATAAATTAAACCTAAAATAAATTAAACCTAAACCTAATCCTAAACTAAATAAAATAAAATAAACTAAAAATAAACCTAAACCTAAAAATAAAATAAAACTTAAAAATAAACCTAAAATAAAACCTAAAAACATAAACCTAAAAATAAAATAAAACCTAAACCTAAAAACAAAAATAAAAATAAAACTCAACTAAAAAATAAACCTAAACCTAAAATAAACTAAGATAAAACTAAAATTAAAATAAGTAAACTAAAATAAATAAAATTAAAATAAACCTAAATAAAAATAAAAAATAAAATAAACTAAAATAAATAAAATAAACTAAATAAACTAAATAAACCTAAACCTCACTTAGTTTAAAAAAAAACCATAAATAAATCCTAAACCCTAAACTAAACCTAAACCCTAAACCTGACTAAACCCTAAACCCAAAGACTAAACCCTAAACCCTAACCTAAACCCTAAAAAAAAAAACCTAAACCCTAAACCAAACTAAATCTTAAAGCCATCCCAAAACCCAAACCCTAAACCAACTAAAAATAATAAAACCTAGTAAACTAAACAAGAAAGAATGGCTTGAACCATGGAGGAACATCACATCAAGGCTCGGTTAAGATCTTATGGGCGAATGTAAAGCGTGGAGGCGAATCTGAGGCTGACCTAGTGGTGGTGGGGATTTGGAGGTGTTGGTGGATATGGAGGTGAAGTAGTGGTGGTTATGTAGGTGGGAGGAGTACGAGGTTACTGGCCCAGGTGGTTAGCGGAGAGAGATCGAGGATATGATGGGGATCCCGATACTGAGAGGAGTGGGAGGTTGATGAACTAGAGGCGAAGATGGCCAATCGATATCGCTTATCGAACTATGTCTTTATAATAGAGACAGTTCTAGCTATCTAGGGCTTTTGATTAGCTCTATGAATGCTCATTTTTAATCTATGATGTCACTTGTGTCCTAAAAAACTTGGTGGGTTACTTAGTTGATGAAATCAAAAAGAAAAAATGTTGAATATGAATTTGTTCTCCATTAAAAAATACCAAAAATTCTAAACCCTAAGTTAAAACCAAAAACAAAACCTAAACTAAACCCTAAACCCTAAAACCCCAACCTAAAAAATCCAAACCCTAAACCCTAACCTTAAACCAAACCCTAAACCAGAAATCTTAAGAAACCCAACCACACAAACCCTAGGCTAATCTAGCCCTAACTAAATACTACACAAACCTACCACAAAAACCACTAACATAAATCCTCTAAACCTAAACCCTAACTACCATAAACCTTAAAACCCTACTAACCAAACCTAAACCCAAACTAAAACTTAAAACCTAAACTAATTAAAACCAAATATAAAATAAATAAAAAACCCTAAATAAAACAAATAAAATAAAATAAAACATACTTAAACCTAAACCTAAACCTAAAAATAAAATAAAATAAACTAATAAATAAATTATAAACTAAATAAAATAATAAATAAACCTAGATAAATATTAAAATAATTAAAAAATAAAATAAAAATAAAGTAACCTATAATATAAAATAAAACTAAATAAAACTAAACCTAAAATAAATAAATAAAATAAAATTTAAACCCTAAACTAAAAACCTAAATCTAAAATAAAAATAAAATGAAGAAAATAAAATAAACCTAAACCTAAACTTAAATAAACAAAACTAAAATAAATAAAACCTAAACCTAAAATAAATTAAACCTAAACCTAAACCTAAACAAAACAAAATAAACTAAATTAAAAATAAACCTAAAATAAAACCTAAAACCTAAACATAAAAAAATAAAATAGAAACCTAAACCTAAACTTAAAAATAAAAAATAAAACCTAAACTTAAACCTAAAAATCAAAAATAAACCCTAAACCTAATAAAAAAAATAAAAATAAAACTTAGCTAAAAATTAAACCTAAACCTAAAGATAAACTAAAAAATATACATAAAATAAAATAAATAAACTAAAAATAAAAAAAATAAAATATAATAAATAAAATAAACATTACTTTAATTAGAAAACCATAAACACTAAATCCTAAAACCCTAAAACCCAAACCACAAAGCCTAAACCTAAATCTAAAGCATAAACCCTAAAACCCTATACCTTAAACCTTAAACCCTCAACCCTAAACCCTCAAACCCTAAAACCCTAAACCAAAACCTAAAGTAATAAAGAAATTAAAAAGTAAACTTAAACCCTAAAACCTAATAAACCTAAACCCTAAAATGGGTAGAACCTTGACTGCAAGAACATCACCATCAATCAGTCAGTCCCCTGGCGGTGGAGGCGAGCGAGGATATCGTGGTGGTGGGGGATCTAGAGGTGCTGGTGGATATGGAGGAGGTGGTCGGAGTAGTGTTGGTTATGGAGGCGGGAGGAGCAACGGAGGTTACAACCTTGGTGGTGGTGGAGGGAGAGATCAGGTATATGGCGGCGGATCTCACTACTTGAGAGGTCGTGGTGGTTCTGATGGGAACTGAGAAAGCGTAAAAACCAATCGATCTGGCCATGGAATTATGTCTTTACTATAGTCATGATTCTAGTTATCTAGGGTTTTTTATTTGCTCTGTGCATGCTCATTTTTTTATCTATGTCATTGCTTGTGTCTTAGATAACTTGGTGTGTTACTTGGTTGAAGAAATCAAAAAGAAGAAATGTTGAATTTGAATTTGTTCTACGTTAAAAAAAACTAAAAACCCTAAGCCCTAAACTAAAACTTGAACCCTAAAAAAAAAAACCCTAAACTAAACCTTAAACCCTAAAATCCTAAACCTAAACCCTAAATCGTAAACCTAAAACCTTAAAACCCTAAACCCTAAACCCTAAACCCAAACCCAAAACATAAACCTTAAACCCAAAACCCTAAAACCTAAACCCAAAAAATGCACTAAAGCCTAAACCATAAACTCCAAACCCTAAACCATAAACTCTAAATCCTAAATTAATAAACCCTAAACCCTAAAATGCTAAATACCTAAACCAAAATAAATAAAACCTAAAATAAAACAAATAAAAAAACCTAAATCATAATAAAATAAAATAAATGCATAAACTAAAACCTAAACTTAAATCTAAAAATAAAATAATAAAAAAATAAAAAGTACATTAAAAGGATATAAATAAAAACTAAATAAAATAATATAAATAAAACCTAAATAAACTAAAAATAAATGAAAAGGCAGATAAATGAAGCTAGGCTTAAAATAAGATAAAGATAAGATATAAGACCCTAGGCCTTGAAATAAATATGTTAAAACCTAATCTTAAAATAAATAAAATAAAATAAATAAAATAAAACCTAAACTAAAATAATAAAACCTAAACCTAAACCTAAAATTAACTAAACCTAAACCTAAACAAAAATTAAATAAAATAAAACAAACTAAAAATAAATTTAAACCTAAATTAAAGAGTAAAACCTAAAAATAAACCTAAAATGAAAACCTAAAATCTAAACCTAAAATAAAATAAAACCTAAACCTAAACCTAAAAATAAAATAAAACCTAAGACTAAAAATAAAATAAAATAAAACTAAACTAAAGATAAACATAAACTAAACTAAACATAAAATAAATTAAAATAAAACCTGTAAAATAAATAATCCTAAAATAAATAAACTAAACTAAATAAAAATAAACCTAAATAATGCAATATAAATAAATTTAAATAAATTAAATAAACCTACCCTGGGTTTATTAATTTAAAATCTGAGCACTGAGCTAAATACCCCTACCACACTATACTAAACCACTCTATTTTAAACTGAACTACCAACCCAAAATCTAAACCCTGGGCTAAACTACCTAAACTGACCCCCCACCTTCTAAATCCTGGGCCTCCAAACCCAGGCCATACCTGACCCTCCCACTAATCCAGGCCCTGGGCCTAACCAAAATGGTAGCCAAACCCTGGGCCCTGACCCTAACTGACCCTGGGCTCTACCACTAAACCCACCAACCCTGGGCCTAATCTAACTATACCAACACCTGTGCCCCTAACCTCCCAAAAAGCATAAACCCTAAACCCTCCACATCCTAATCCTAAACCTAAATCACATCCCCAAACCTACCTAAACCTAAAGTATAAAATAAATTAAAATAAACCTAACCCTAAAACTTAATAACCTAAACCCTGAATGGGTGAAGCTTGGCGAACATCACCATCAACCAAGCTTAGTATATATCTAGTAGTGGAGGTGAAGGCAAAGGCGGTGGTTATCATAGTGGTGGTGGAGGATATGGAGGTGCTGGTGGATATGGAGGTGGTGGTATGAGCAGTGGTGGTTATGGAGGTGGGAGGAGCGATCGAGGTTACAGCTATGGTGGTGGCGGAGGGAGAAATCAGGGATATGATGGTGGATCCTACTACTCGAGAGGCTGAGTTGGTTCTAATTGGCACTAAAAAAATTGAAGAATGGCCGATCTGATCTGCTGCTTATGGAATAGTGTCTTTAATGAAGAGACGATTTTAGTTATCTAGGGGTTTTGATTTGCTCTATGCATGCTCATTTTTTATCTATGTAATCACTTATGCCATAGAAAACTTGGTGTGTTAATTGGTTGATGAAATTGGAAAGAAGAAATGTTGAATCTGAATTTATTCTTTGTTAAAAAAAAACCTACCACCCTAAAATAACTGACCTAAACCACCCAAACCCACACCCTAAACTCCTAAACCCTAAACTCTAAACCTAAACCCTAATCCCTACCCTAACCTAAACCTAAACCCTAAACCCTACCACCCTTCTTCCCTAAACTAAACCCCACTACCCCACCTAAACCCTCCTCCACCACCTAAACCCTAAACCCTAAACTAATAAACTAACTAAATATCCTAAAATATATAAATAAACTAAACCAAAATAAAATAAAATAAAAATAAAACCTAAACTAAAGCGTGACCTAAACCTAAAAAAATAAAATAAAATAAATAAACCTAAAATAAATAAATAAATAAAACCTATACTAAAATAAAAAAACCTACAATAATAAGAATAACAACAACAAGCCTTTATCCCACTATGGGGTTGTTCATGAATCCTTTGTCTGATTGTTTTTTGTGTGTCAAATTCTCATTTAATTCAGTATAGGTCATTTTTTATATATCCATGTATTTTTACATCTACCTCTACTTTCTTAACATAAGGCAAATCTAATGCATCTACTCTCTAAGGTCATTGTCTGGTTTTGTTGCCAAACCATCTAAGGACTCTCTCTAATCTTATCTGCCACTAGAGCTACTCAACTTTTTCTTGAACATACAAATTTCACATTTTATCTCAAAGAGTAAAGCCACTCATCCACCCGAACATCCTCATCTCTGTAACACTTAACTTAGTCTCATGCTTCTCTTTTATTGGCCAACATTCTGCACCGTAAATCATTGTAGGTCTTACCACCATCTTATAAAATTTTCCTTAAGTTTAGGTGGTACTTTTCTATCACACAAATAGATGCATTCCTCCACTTCAACCATCCAACTTGAATTCTACTAATAACATCTCCATCTATTTCACCATCAGTTTGAATAATAGAGCCTAAATATCTGGATCGCTCACTCTTTTTAATGACTTGGTTACCTAATGTAACAACACTCCCACTATAACTTCTATAACTAAAATTACACTCCATATATTCAATTTTAGATCTAATTAAATAAAAATCATTTGACTCTAAGGTTGACCACCATAATTCAAGTTTCTCTTGGACACCCTCTCTAAAAATCAATAAGAAGAATCTCATCAGCAAAAGGCATACACCAAGATACATGTTCCTATAAATGCCTAGTAAGAACATCCATAACTAAAGTAAAAAAGATAACGGCTTAATGCTAATCCTTGATGTAATCCAACTGAAATAGGAAAATAATTTTTCAATCCTCCTTGTGTTTAGACACATGTAATAGCTCTAGTATACATATCCTTAATGACTTGAATATAACTTATATTACCTCCTTTATTTTCTAGAACTCTCCAAAGAATAACTCTTCAAATTTTATCATAACCTTTCTTTAAATCAATAAATATCATATGTAGATCCTCCTTGCTTTCTCTATACTTCTCCATCAAACCTCTTAACAAATGTATAACATCCATAGTACATCGACCTGGCATGAAACCAAATTGATTGTGAGAAACTTTTGTATCACATCGAAACCTAAGCTCAATTACTCTCTCCCATAATTTTAATGTGTGCCACATTAACTTAATTTTCCTATAATTTGCACACTCTTGTGCATCACCTTTATTATAAAATATAGGAATCAACAAACTCTTTCTCTACTTACCTGGCATCTTTTTAGTCTTTAAAATAAGATTAAAAAGATTTGTAAGCCAAGAAATTCCTTGATCTTCTAAACATTTCCACACTTCTATTGGAATATCATCAGGTCCAACTATTTTTTCACATTTCATTTTCTTTAAAGCTTCTCTAACTTCAGATTTACTAATACGATGATAAAACTAAATTCTCTATTTTTGTTTAAAGTATTAAGGTTGCTAAAATCAATCGTATTTTTAGATCCTCCATTGAAAAGTTTATTAAAATATCACATCCACCTATTTTCAATATTATTTTCTAAGAAAATCACTTTATGATTTTCATCCTTAATACACCTCAGTTGAGCTAGATCTTTACTTCTCCTATCTCTTTGGTTAGCTAACTTATGCATACATCTTTCACCTTCTTTGGTATAATCTATTGTATAAAACACTAAAAGCTAAATTTTTTGCATCATATATTACTTTCTTAGAATCTACATGCCACTTTACATTTTCCAAATTCTCTGAGTTTTTTAAACCAAGTTTATAACAACAATTTTTATTTTTTAACTTTTCTTGTGCATTCTGACTCCACCACCAACTATTTTAATTAAAAGATGCTTTTCCTTTTGATTATCCAAGCACATTTTTAGAACTTACTTAATTTCATTTGCTATATTTTTTCACATAACATTATCTTCCTTATGAACATCCCAAATTCTAAGCTCTTGTAGCTTGCTCTCAAAAATATTTGTATTAGTACTCTTTAAGTGCCCCCATCTAATCCTATTATAATAATTTGATTTATATATTATCTTCCAATCTTTCATCTTAAAATCTAATACTAATAATCAATTTTGGGTATTTAAATTTTCACTTGGAATGACCTTACAACCTTTACAATCTAAACTATCTATTTTTCTTATTAGAAAATAATCAATCTGTGTTTTATAAGATCCATTTTTATAAGTAACAATATGTTCATCTCTTTTCTTAAATAATGTATTAGCAATTACAAAGATTACAGGCTAAAGCAAAATCTAATATAGTCCTACCTTCTTCATTAGGCACTCCAAATCTATAACCACCATGAATACTTTTAAAATCTTCTTCCACTCTACCAACATGTCCATTTAAATATCCTCCAATAAACACTTTTTATTTAAGAGGTATCTTTTGTATTAATCCCTCTAATTCATTCCAAAATTTTTCTTTTGAGCCTATATAGAAACCTACTTGGGGAACATAAACACTTATAACATTGATAATCTTAGTATCAACAATAATCTTTAAAGCTATAATTTTATCTCTGCATCTATTAATATTTATAACATTATCCTTCAAACTTTTATCTATAATCACACCTACGCCATTTCTAATTTGACTTCTACCTAAATACCAAAGTTTAAAACCTAAACTATCAATCTCCATGGCTTTCTCTCCAACCCATTTAATTGCTTGAATACATAAAATATTTATCTTCCTATGAACCATAATATCTATTAATTCCATTAGTTTACCTATAAGAGTTCATATATTCCAAGTTTTTAACCTAATTCTAGTTTCATGGACTCACTTCTTTGCGAGCATCCATCGATAATCTGGGAACCCTTGCTTATTTAAAATTGTACCGTCGATCTCGTGACCATTTTCTATATTACCATACTGCGTCATTTCTAGATCCTAGAATTAACACAATGGTTTAAATGATTCATGTCATGATTAATTCAACAAGTTTTACATAAATAAAATAAATACTAAACCTAAAATAAAAATAAAATAAAATAAAAACTAAATAAAATCCTAAACTTAAAAAATAAATCTAAAATAAAACCTAAAAATAAATAAAAAAATAAAACCTAAATCCAAAACTAAAAAAACCTAAACCTAAAATAAATTTAAAATAAACATAAATCTAAACTAATATAAGCTAAACTAAAATAAATAAAACCTAAACCTAAACCTAAAATAAACATAACCTAAATAAACCTAAACCTAAATAAAATAAAATAAACTAAAATAAACTAATCCTAAATAAAAAAATAACACATAAAATATACTTAAAATAAAACCTAAAACCTAAACCTAAAATATAAAAAACCTAAACCTAAACCTTAAAATAAAGAACCTAAAATAAAATAAAAATAAAACTAAACTAAAATAAATCTAAAATAAATTAAAATAAAACCTAAACTAAAATAAATAAACCTAAAATATAGATAAACTAAATAAATAAAAATAAACCTAAATAAAATGAAAATAAAATAAACAAAATAAATAAAATAAACTAAATAAACTAAACCTACCTGTTTGCTTAATTTAAAAAAATAAAATAAAGATTAAAACACTCTGACCTGACCTACCCTAAACCATGACCCTGACTCTAGGCCTGACCCTATGACCTCGTGACCACTGAGGCCTGATCCACACCACAGACCCAGGCCCTACCCTGGGCTCTAAAACCTAAAAAAACTAAACCTAAACTAAATAAAACCTATAAATAAAATAAATAAAAAAAACTAAACCTAAATACAATAGTAAAGAATAAAATAAAAAAACTAAAAGATAAAATAAAATAAATAAAATCCTAAACTAAACTAAAAATAAAATAAACCAAAATAAAAACCAAAATAAATAAAATAAACTAAACATAAAATAAAATAAAATAAAACCTAAAATAAAATAAAATAAAATAAAACTAAATAAAACCTACTAAAAAAAAAAAAAAAAATAAATAAAAAATAAATAAAATGACCTAAAAACTAAAAAAAAGCTAAAAAAAAAAAAAAAAAAACCAAAAAACAAAATAAATTAAACTTAAACCTAAATTAAAATAAAAAAACTAAAATAAATAAAACCTAAACTTAAACCTAAAATAAACTAAACCTAACCCCTAAACTAGATAAAATAAAAATAAACTAAAATAAACATGCTAAACTAAAATAACCTAAAATCTAAAATAAAAATAAACCTAGGCCTAAAAAATAAAATAAACCTAAACTAAACCTGAAAATAAAATAAAAATAAAACTAAATTAAAAGACATACTGAGCTAAAAAATACTAAGATAAAACCTAATCTAAGATAAATAAACTAAAATAAAACTACTAAATAAAGATAAAATAAACCTATAAATAAAATAAAAGACTAAAATAAGTAAGATACTAAAATAAATGACCTACCTCTGGGTTTGATTTTCTTTAAAGGCCTAACCCTAAAACAGGCCCTAGGCCCTGGGCCCTAGGCCCTGAAAGGCCAGCCAGGCCAGCCCTGACCGGCCCTGGGCACTGACCTGGCCCTGAGCCACAAAACTGGGCCACCCTCCCTAAAGCCAATCCTAAACCCTGAAACCCTAAACCCACAAACCACAGCCTAAAGCCTAATACCTAAATCCCTAAACATAACCCCCCTAAACCCTAAACTCTAAAACTTTAAACCCTAAACCTAAAAATTATAAACCCTAAATCCTAAATCCACACAAACCACACAAACCATAAACCTAAACCCTAAACTAACCCTAAACTAACCCAAACCTAAAGTAACTAAATAAATTAAAAATTAACTTAAACCTTAAAACCCAATAAACTTAAACCCTATGAGTGGGGAGAACCTTGACGGCATGAACATCAGCGTCAACACTCAGATCTCGTCTGGTGGTGGAGGCGGAGGCGGAGGTGGTGGTTATCATGGTGGTGGTGGGGGATCCGTAGGTGCTGGTGGATTTGGAGGTGGTGGTCAGAGTAATGGTGGTTATGGAGGCGGAGGAGGCGAGCATTACATGGTGGTGGTGGCGGAGAGATAAGGATATGATGGTGGATGCCACTCGAGAGGGGTGGTTTCACAGAAGAGAACAAGCGAAGAACAGCCAATCTGATATGCTGCATTTGGAACTATCTTTACAATAGAGATGGTTCTAATTATCTTGGGTTTATGATTTGTTCTATGTATGCATAATTTTTATCTATGTCGTTGCTTGCATCTTAGAAAACTTGGTGTGTTACTTGGTTGATGAAATTGCAAAGAAGAAATGCTGAATCTGAATTTGTTCACTATTAGAAAAACCAAAACCCAAACCCTAACACTAAAAACTGAACCACAGCACTAACCACAAAACCACAAACAAATCTAACCCCTAAAAAAACTAAACCCTAAACCTCCACAGGCCCTAACCAGCTAAACCACAAAAAAAAACCTAAGACCACTAGGCCCTGTTAAGAGCTAAATAAAGATGGTTAAAGATCCAGATTCAAGATAAAATAAATGGAATGAGGCTGATGGGCTGAGATTAAAGATAGGAAGATAAATGAGAGTTAAAGATAAGAAAGAAAATAAAATAAAAAAATAAAACTAAATAAAATAAAATAAATAAAAAAACCTAAACTAACTAAAAAATAAAAAACCTATAAAATAAAATCTAAACCTAAAATAAAATAAAATTAAACCAATAAAATAAATAAAAAAACTAAATAAACTTAAACCTAAAAATAAAACCTAAAATAAATAAATAATAAAACTTAAACCTTTAACTAAAGAAAAACACCTAAACCTAAAATAAAAATAAAATAAACCTAAACCTAAACTAAAATAAACTAAACTAAAATAAATAAAACCTAAACATAAACCTAAAATAAAGTTAACCTAAACATTAACATAAACCCTAAATAAATAAAATAAACTAAAAATAAACTAAAACCTAAAAATAAACCTAAAATATAAACCTAGAACCTAAACCTAAGAAAATAAAATAAAAACCTAGACCTAAAAAAAAATAAAACTTTAAACTAAAAAAATAAAATAAAAATAAACCTAAACCTAAACCTAAATCTAAAAATAAACTAAAAAACCTAAAATAAAATAAATAAACTAAAAATAAACTAAATTAAATAAAATTAAAATAAAATAAAATAAAATAAAAATAAAATAAACTAAAATATATAAAATAAAATGAATAAACTAAATAAACATAAACTAAGGGTTTACTTAATTTTAAAAAAAAAATTATAAAATTAAAAAAACCCTAACCCTACCCAACCCAAAACTAACCCTACCAAACCCTGAAACAAAATCCAAAAACCTAACAAAACCAAACAACCCTAAACCTTAAAACCTAATTTGAGCCTAAACTAAATGACTAAAAAAATAAAAAAATAAAAAATCTAAACCTAAATAAAATAAAATAAAACAAACAAAACCTAAACTAAAACCTAACTAAAAGTAAAATAAAATAAATAATAAAACCTAAATTAAATTGAAATAAATAAAAACATAAACTAAACCATAAAATAAAATAAACCTAAAATAAAAAAATAAAATAAAAAACTAAAAAAATAAAATAAACCGAAATAAAAATAAAACTAAATAAAACTAAAAAAAAAAATAAAAAATAAAATAAATAAAAATAAAACCTAAACCAAAACCTAAAATAAAATAAATAAAATAAATCTAAAGCTAAACTAAAATAAACTAAAATAAAATAAATAAAACCTAAATCTAAACCTAAAATAAACTAAACCTAGACCCTAAACTAAATAAATTAAAATAAACTAAAAAATAAACCTAAACTAAACTAAATAATAAACCTAAAATAAAAAACCTAAAACCTAAAAAAAATAAAAAGAAACATAAACCTAAACCTAAAAATAAAAATAAACAATAAACTTAAAAATAAAATAGAAATAAAACTATACTAAATAAGCATAAACCTAAAACTAAACCTAAAAAATAAACTAAGATCAAAAACCTAAACAAAAATAAATAAACCTAAAATAAATAAACTAAACTAAATAAAAAAACCTAAATAAAAAAATAAACTAAATAAACCTAAACCATTTGATTTACTTAATTAAAATAAAAACCTAAACCCTAAAATCATAAACCCAAAAACCCTAAACCCTAAACCCTAAACCTTAAACCCTAAAATCCTAAAATCCAAAAACTAAACAAAATAAAACCTAAAAATAAAATAAATAAAAACCTAAACCTAAATAAAATAAAATAAATAAATAATAAATATTTAAAATCTAAAACTAAACCTAAACCTAAACTAAAATAAAATAAAATAAAAATAAAATAAAAAAAGACTAAAATAAAATAAAAAGAAAACCTAAATTAAACTAAAAATAAAATAAACCTAAAATTAAAACCTAAATAACATAAAACTAAAAAATAAAATAAAATAAAATAAAAACTAAATGAAGAACCTAAATAAAATCTAAAATAAATAAAAAATAAAACCTAAACCCTAAACTAAAAAAAATCTAAACCCAAATAAATAAATAAAATAAGAAACTTAAACCTAAACTAAAATAAAATAAACTAAAATAAATAAAACCTAAACCTAAACCCTAAACTAAAAATAAAATAAACTAAAATAAACATAAACCTAAACAAAATAAAACCTAAAGTAAACCTAAAATAAAACCTAAAACCTAAACCCAAAAAATAAAAAATAAAACCTAAACTAAAAAAATAAAAATCAAACCTAAAAATAAAATAAAATAAAACTAAACTAAAAATAAACATAAATAAAACCTAAACCAAAAATAAAGTAAAAAAACCTAAACTAAAAGATAAATAAAATAAATAAAATTAAAAAATAAAAATAAAGTAATAAACTAATAATTAAAACTAAACATAAACCTAAATATTTAATTAATTTAAAAAAACAAACCTAAATCCTCATAAATCTTTTGACCCTAAACCCTCCTAAAACCTGACCAATGACCCCAGGACTCTAAATAATATAAAATAAAACTGACCCTGACCTCTCTAACTGACCCTGGGCCACTTACACCACTGAGCCCAGGCCCTAAACCTGGGCCAACCACAACTACCCTCTAAACTGGAAAAGACCACTGGATGAATAACTAAAATACTTTTGTTTAAACCTGAGCCTCTGAGCCTGCCCTCTGTGCTCTGGGCCTAAACTCTGACCCCAAAACTGTCCTAACCTGGGACCACTGACTACCCTAACCAGGCCAAACTGATCTTGAGCTGATCCTAAATCTCTGAACTGAGCCTGGAAACTGAGAAAAGATAAAAAACCACAAAGGTAAAATAAACCTGAGCCCTAACCATAAAATCTAAAAATAAAACCCAAAACCTAAACCTAAAACTAACTAACTGACTAAATAACTTGATAATAAAATAAATAAAATCTAAAACTAGATAAAATAAAATAATAAAATAAATAAAACATAAACTACTTAAACCTAAAATAAAAAAATAAAAAAAATAAAAATATGAACCTAAACTAAACTAAAATAAAATAAACCCTAAAATAAAAAACCTAAATAAACTAAACTAAACTAAACCTAAATTGAAAATAAAAAAATAAAACCTAAACCTAAATAATAAAATAAAATAAAACTCAAATAATAAAACCCAAATAAAATAAAATAAAATAAAGAACTAAATAAATAAGTAATCTATAAATAACTAAATAAAATAAAATGAATCTAAAATAAATAAATAATAAACTAAATAAATAAATAAATAAACTAAATACCAAACTTCTGCTTTTTTTAAAATCCCACCCAACTTCCTAAATCCTAAACTCCATAACTACCTCCACTAAACCTAAAACCTTAAAAAACTAAACCCTGAGGACTATCTTACCATCCAACCACTCCCTTAAATCTAAACTCCCCTAACCCTGAAACTAAATTTAACCCTAACTGAGCTGAGCCCACTCCTTATCCAGGCCACTACTATACCCTGACCTAAGATCCTGATAAAGCCCACACCAAACCTGGGCCCTAAAAACCCTGGCCCTATGCTCCCTAAACTCTCCAACCCTAAACTACCCACCATAAACTACCACAAAAAACCTAAAACAAAACTAAATAAACCCAATAAATAAAAATAAAATAAAAAAAACCAAAGATAAAATAAAATAAAAGTAAAATAAAAATAAATAAACCTAAACATAAAAATAAAATAAACTAAAATTAAAACTAAAATAAAATAAATAAAATGTAAAAAAACTAAAAAATAAAATTAACTTGGAATAAAACCTAAATAAAACTAAAAAAACTAAATAAAATAAAAAATAAACCTAAAATAAAATAAAATAAAACTAAATAAATAAAACTAAAACCTAAAAATAAAACTTAAAAATAAATAATAAAAAAAACCTAAACCCTAAATTAAAAAAAATAAACATAAAATTAAAATAAAATAAACAAAATAAAATAAACTTAAACCTAAAATAAAATAAATAAAACCTAAAAAAAACTAAATAAAATAAAATAAACTAAAATAAACCTAAACTAATCTAAATTTAACCTAAAATAAACCTAAAATAAAACCTAAAACATATAAAAATTAAACTAAAACCTAAATCTAAACCTAAAATAAAATAAAATAAAATCAACTAAAATAAACCTATACATAAAAAAACTAAAATAAAACCTAAACTAAAATGAATAAAATAAATAAATAAAAATAAATAAAAAAATAAAATAAACATAAATTAAAATTTATAATAAAATAAACTAAATAAATAAAATAAAATATAAACCTATACTGGGATCTTAATTTAAAAAAAAAAAAAATTGAACCCTATAAAACCTAAACCCTAAAACTAAAACACAACCTATATGTAAAAACCATAAACCCTAAACCCTAAAAACCTAAATCCTAAACTCTAAACCCAAAACACTAAACCCTAAAATCTTAAACTCTAAGATTTAAACCATAAACCCTAAACCCTAAATGCTAAAAGTTACAATCCTAAAACTAAACCTAAAAACTAATAACCCTAAACCCTAAAACACTAAACTATACTAAAACTCTAAACCTTAAACTAACCTAAACCCAAGAATAGTAGAACTTTAAGCGGGAATATCATAAAATTAAGCTCGGTCTAGATCTAGCGGTGGAGCGAAAGCGGCGATTATCACAGTGGTTGTGGGGATCTAGATGGTGGATATGGAGGTGGTGGTGAGTTATAGTGGTTCTGGCGGAGGATTGATGGAGGTTACAACCATGGTGGTGGCAGGGAGATGGGATATGATGGTGGAGCTACTCGAGGTGGGGTGGTTGATGAGCTAAATGAAGGATGGTGTCGATCTGCTACTTATGGGCTATGTCTTTAGAGTATAGATGGTTCAACTTATCTAGGATTTTTGATTATCTCTTATGGTGCTCATTTTTTATTTATCTCATCGCTTGTGTCATAAAAAACTTGGGGTGATACTTCATTGATGAAATTGAAAAGAAGAAATATTGAATCTGAATTTGTTCTCTGGTAAAAAAAAGCTATAAACCCTAAACTAAAACTTAAACCCTAAACCTAAAACCTAAACTCCTAAAACCCTAAACCCTACCTAAATCCCAAACCCCAAACAAACCCTAAACCTAAAGCTAAAACCTTAACCTAAACTAAATAAAACCTAAATTAAAATAAAACCAAATTAAATAAAATAAAATAAAATAAAACTAAAACCTAAACTTAAACCTAAACCTAAAATAATAAAATAAACTAAAATAAAATAATAAATGAACTAAACTAAAATAAAACTAAATAAAATAAACTTAACCTAAATAAACTAAAATAAAATAAAATAAAAACATAAACCTAAACCTAAATATAAACCTAAAAACTTAATAAATAAATACCCTAAACTAAAAAAACTAATCTTAAAATAAAATAAAATAATTAAAACCTAAACTAAATAAATAAAACTAAACCAAACCTAAATAAATAAATAAAAATAAACTAAAATAAATAAACTACTAAAATAAAATAATAAAAAATAAAAAAATAAAATAAAAATATTTAAAATAAAACCTAAAAAAATAAAATAAAATAAATAAACCTAAAAACATAAACCTAAAAATAAAATAAAATAAACTAAACTCAAAATAAACCTAATAAATAAACTAAAATAAAACTTAAAATAAAATAAATATCTAAAATAATTAAAGTAAATAAAATAAAATAAACCTAAATAAAAATAAATAATAAACTAAATAAAATAAACTTCTTGATTTTTTTAAACCACTACCCTAAACCTAAACCTACACCCTAAACCCACCACACCCTAAACCCAACATAAACCCTACAAACCCTAACCACCCTAAACCCTAAACCTAAACCCTAAACCCTAATAAATAAAATTAAAAAAACCTTAAACCAAACTTATAACAAATCTAAACCCCAAACCCTAAATCCTAAAACCTAAACTAACCCTAAACACTAAGAATGGGCAGAAGCATGATGGAAGGAGCATCACCATCAACTAGGCTTTGTCTAGATCTGGCATTGGAGGCAAAGGTAGAGGCGATAATTATCTCTGTGATGGGGGGAACCTGGAGGTACTGGCGGATATGGAGTTGGAGATCAGAGTAGTGGTGTTTATGGAGGTGGGGGAAGCGATGGAGTTTACATCCATGGTGGTGGTGGAGGGAAAGATCTGAGATATGATGGCGGATCCCGCTAGTTGAGAAGCCGGGGTGGTTCTGATGGGAACTATAGAAATTGAAGAATGGGTGATCTGATCTTCGACTTATGAAACTATGTCTTTATAATAGAGATGGTTCTAATTATTTATGGTTTTTGATTTGCTCTATGGGTGTTCATTTTTGATCTATGTGATCACTTGTGTCTTGAAAACTTGAAACTTGGATGATGAAATCAAAATAAAAATGTTAAATCAATTTCTTCTCTAAAAAAAAAACCTAAATCCTAAACTATAACCCTAAACCTAAAATCTAAACCCTAAACCCCTAAACCTAAACCCTAAACCATAAACCCTCAAACCCTAAACCTAAACCCAAACCAAAACCTACAAACCCTAAACCCAAAACCTAACAAAACCCTACCAAACCCTAAACCACCCAAACCCTAAACCAAAACCATAAACCCTAAACCCTAAGCCTAAACCCCCAAATCCTAAACCCTAAAACTACCAAAACCCCCACTAAACTAAACCCAATCCTAAACCTAAACCCTAAACCAGAATAATGATGTCATTAAGAGTAAATCCAAGAATGACCTAATCTAACATACTTATGGTAGCTAAAGAAAATGTCTTCAAGAGACTTTCCTTGACTGATATTTGAATAACCTAAAAAACCCTAATCATATTATATTACCATATATTATAATAATGTAGCATCATATATTTGAGCATGTAGTGATGTGCTTTGGATGTTATAAGATGTTTTGAAATGTTTTAGTATATTATGGTATTGTGCTATATTATATTAATATAAATCATAAAAATATTGATATAATAAATCAAATGATGAAATTTGTTAAATTTAAAAGTGGGAATTAGGTTGTAGTACCAAAGGTGTTACCACTTGTAGTATAAAATAAAATTTATGTTCAAAATAAATATTATATGTTGTAGCATAGTATAGCATCATATATCATAATATATTCTATGCATTTTAAATTCTTTTAAATTTTACAATCATGTCGAGCCTACTGCATTATTTATAAAAATGTTGATTTAGACTTTAAAATGGCAGAATTTGGCCAAATTCATAATAGGTAGACCATGGCATAATAATATATTATTTCAATTTAAAATATGTAAGTGATACGACTAAAATATATAATTTTTTTATTATTTAGACTAATTTTATGATTTTTTATCTTAAGCAATCCCTTGTGATGTGATAAGCAATATAATATAATATAATATGTTATAGTGTATTATAATATAGGATGCCATAACATAGTGTAGCATCATGCATTATAGCATACTATTTTGTAGCATCATGCATTATAGCATCATATATTTTAGCATATTTTAGTTTGTTATAGTATGATGTAGTAGAGTTTGTACTAGTATAATTCATAAAATTATTGATTTATAGGCTGAGATGATGCCAAATTTAAGGTAAGCTTTAGGGAACATCATTGGGGGTGTGCAATGGTGGTCATTTAATCAAAAGAATGGAATTTTGCATCCAGAATAAATGTTCATTTTCAACCAAATTTTATAATTTTGCTTAAAATGATTCATTTTAAAGCGTAATGTAAGATAATATATTACATGAAAGCATATTAAAATATAATGTACATAATAATATAACTTCACATATTTTTTGAATGTGGAGGTGTGTTGATTATGCGTTTTAGTTTTTTACTTTTGTTATAATACATCAAGTCAAAACTCACAAAATGTTAGGGTTAAGATGGAAGAATTTGGCCAAATTCACATAGATAAAAAAAAACACCAAAATTATGCTATTTTGTACCATTTCTAATAGAAAATTAATAATTTTACATCAAAAATAAACATTTTTTCTATTTTGAGAAAATTTTGTTATTTGTTCCTTTTAAGTGATTCTAATGTGTAATGTTAGACAATACATTATATTATAGAAAATTATAACATAACATCATATATTATAATATAATATAGTGTATTAATTCACGCTATAATATGTTTTGGCATGATATTGTGTAGTTTGTTTGAGCTTGTAAGATCACAAATCATAAAATATTGATTACAATGTTAAGATGATGTAATTTGAATGAATACATTGTTATGCTTTTGGTTGAAGTATTAAAGGTGTGCATTAGAGAAGAAATAAGATTTGAGGAGAATTCCATGTCAAGGACATGGAGATCCGCTAGGGGATCACACATGCATTGGACATGACATGTGATGGGTCTATGTCGAGGGCATAGAAGAAGAAAATATGATGGGGATAAGGTTTGAATTTGATTTGATTATATGATTTATGGAAAGAAGATCCACTGGGCATAAGAATCTATAATCCATTGGGGATTGAGTATATGAACCTTCTACTTAGGAAGCAGGTTCGGCCTATTTGCTAGGGATTGGGATTTGAGTTTGATTTCATAGATTTATTTGGGGATGTAGCCGCTGGGAATAAGAGTTTTCTTAGATTTCATTTGATTTAGACTGTATTGGGGGAGTTGGTTTAGTTTTGCTCTACTAGGGAGGTTGGTTTTGAATTTTATTTATTTTCTTGACTTATTTATATATGATTTGGGGCTCCGCTAGGGAGAAGGGTGTGATTTAACTCCACTAGGAAAAACCATATAGAGTTTAATTTAATCTGAGTTAATGTATGGACCTGTGGGTGTGCAATAAACCCACGGAGGAAGTATATACCTCAGTTTTCAAATCAAGGGATAGTCTTGTTGTGGGATATCGCCAACCTAAGTTGCCTTTCGGTGTAAATGTGTGCTAGAAGGAAGAAGGCATATCAGACTTACATCTTGCAAAGTGAGGAACAACCACAGGGGTGACCTGTTGGATGCACAATAAATCAAACCTGACCTAGGGGCGACTACTGAGTGAATGTTGTTGGGGACATATGTTAACTCAAAAGTTGTCAAGATTAATTTTACCTTAATTTCATGTGATTTGATATGGTATGTTTGGTCTAGTTTGATTTTGAATTGAAGGCATATCATTGGGTATGTGAGCTTCGGTCAAATTTGATAGATTTAATTTATGGACCATGTTGTGTGGACCCAAGAAGGGGCTATATCGAACTTATCCTATCTCAGATTTACAAATTCAAAGGGATAGTCTACTAGCTATGCTAGGAAGAAGGCATAGCAGACTTACATCTTCTAAAGCAGCGAGCAACTGCTAGAGTTACTTGTTGGTAGCATAGTTTATCGAATCTAACTTTGGGGCGACTACTAAGTGAATGATGTTGGAGACTTATTTCAACTCAGAGTAGTTGGGCGATTCCTTAGGAGTTTTGTTGTTGACACGCCTAAAGATAGATATGCGGGAAATGGTAACATTGGTGTCCTCTAATCCACAAGTGAATATATATTTTATTTATATGTTTGCATGGACCTATTGGTGTCGAGGGACCACACTAAGAAGGCTATATAAGCCTTGACTATGTCGATTTTTTGACCAAGGGAGAATGGCATATCCATGGATGGATTCTCCAACCATGGGTGGTTACTAAAAGAGCTATTCTGTCGATAGTAACCCGGTGTGTCTAAATGGGGTGCAAAGGATGTGATCCAAATATAGTACCCATTGGGGAGGTGCTGTTAGGGGCATTATCATGAGCCCTGGAACTGAAAGCCAATAAGTGTATGGTGGCCAACTCAAGGAGAAAGCATAGCTGACTTACATATATAATAAGTGGTGCATCCTAAGGTGCGAGAACCAACCAACCTAAGGTGTATCCGTTAGCATGTGTGGTGTATCCAACAACATAGTGAGAACAAACAAACCTAAGGTCCCCGTCGGTGTACAATGATCAATTTGAAAAGAAAGCATGCAGGCTTACAACTTTTCAACTGAAACTGATCATCGGGATAGTCTATCATCAGTGGGATAGATGCTATCTAACTTAGAGTGACTACTATGGGAGGAGCCCTAAGGAAGGATTGGACCTAGACTTGAAGTAGTCAGGAGAGAAGGAGCCACTAGGAGAGTTATCCTAAACATCAAATATGCTCGACTCAATAAGGTTATGAAGGCTAATCCAAGAAGTAAGCATAGTAGACTCACACCCTCTTAAATAAAGCCAACATGAGGTAGCTTACCAGCCATGCATTAAGGCTTACTAAACTAATAAGGTGCCCATCAGTGTGTTGTGGCCAAGTAAGGAATAAAAGTGTAGCAGACTTACATCCTCCAAAGAAAGAATGCACTTGCATGACACACTAGCAGGGTAGCACGTCAGTCCGACCTAGAGCAGTTATTGAGTGAGTATCGCTGTGAGCATTATCTCAACTCATAGTAGCCCGAGATAAATGATATGCACTTATTTTATATGTTTGTGTATAGTTTGTGTTTGTGTTATGTCGATGAAAGATAGGATGCTACTAAGGTTCCTTACACCTACCTTAAACACATCATTGCGGATTCACAAATAAGAATACTTTTGACTTAGAAGATAATGAATTTGAAATGAAATTTTCATTGATGATAATTATTTTCAAACATGATTTATAATATTTCTTTAAGTAGAGCCCATTGATTGGAAGCATTGGGTGCTCTCCCTTATGATTAATAAGTTGATAAGATCCTCCTTGGTAGGCCTTCTCTATGGTAATAAGGCCTTCCCAAGTGAGTTCAAACTTGCCTCCCATCTTAGCACGGGCAACAATCGATCTCCTTAGAACTAAAATAAGCTCTCTTACTTGAAAAGCTTTAGGATGGACCAACTTGTTGTGACCTTGAATCATTTTAGCTTTGTACAACTCAAGGTTACAGCATGCTCACAAACATCTCTCCTCCAAACCTTCGAGCTCTTCTAACAACTTGGCATTACGCTGTATGATTTTCTACTATCCTTAGTGATCAGAGTTGGGCTTCTAATGGTTGAATGGCTTCAAATCTGAAGCCCATACACTAAGGAGAAAGGAGTAGACTGAGTTGGAGTTCTATTTATGGTGCGGTAGACCCACATGGCTTCAACTAACTACTCATGCCACTATCTCTTATTATTGTCGAGTGTCTTCTTTAGTATTTAGATGAGAGTTTTATTGAAACTTTTGCTAAGACATTTTCTCTTTGGTAGTTGATGGTAGAATATCTCTAATCTATGCCATGCTCTGGGCAAAGTTGTTGATCTCTATGCTCTTAAATGCAGTACCATTATCAGATATAATTCATCGAGACACTCTGAACCTATATACAATATGGTTCCTAAAAAATTAGAGCTCATGCTGAGTTGTGATATCTCTGAGTAGAATCGCCTTTGTCCATTTGGAAAAGTAGTCAGTAGCAGATAAGATGAATCAATGACCCTTAGAATAAGGAGGATCAATCAGACTCATTATGTCGGTACCCCAACACTCAAATGGCCATGAGACTAATGTAGGATGTATAATGTTGGGTGGTTGGTGTAGGACCACAATGTGTATTTGACATTGGTGGCATCACCTAATCGTATCCATGCAATCTTTGATCATCTATGACCAATAGTGTCCTTGTCTCTTGATCTTAGCTTTCATCTTCAGACTAGATTGGTTGGCTCCACATAATCCTAAGTGTACCTCGATCATGATCTTATGGGCTTCATGCTTGTCTAAATAATGTTACCACATATGATCGAAAGACCGTAGTATAAGACACCATCCAAAAGAATAGGAAAGTGCTCTCTGCTTCATCTAATGGGCTTGAGACTTGTCTTGAGGTAGTTTTCCTTTATTTAGGTAATCCATGAATGGTTGCCTCCAATATTACTCCTCATTCTTATTGGTAATGACAACCTCCCCTTCAAGAGAGTACTTTTTGATGTGTTCAATATCAATAAGGGATAAGACTTATCTATTTTGGACTTTTATTGATATGGACTCATCCTTCAGATATGCCAACTCCTTGGCAAGCATGGCTAAAGCATACATTACAATGTTATCTTCCCGAGGAATCTTATAAATGGTAACCTTTGGGATTTGGGCCAACAACTCCATGGTGAACTTATGGTAATGATGGAGCTTTGGCTTTATAACCTTATAGGACCCAGCAATTTGGTTGATAACTAGCTCAAAATCCTTAAAAATGTTAATGTTTTAGATGCTTAAAGTAATGGCTAACACTAGAATGGCAATCAAAGCCTCATATTCTACTTCATTGTTGGTGCAAGGATTGGACAGATGATATGAGAATCTCGTCATATCGTAGTCCAGAATTAAGAGAACTATTCCTACCACTGCCTTTCTTAGAATAGTAGATTATGGTTCTTCTCCTCTTTGAGAGGAAGTCGCACCATCAAAGTACATCTCCCAGTGGTGAATGCTAGTATCCCCTATGTTCATGATTTGTTCATGGAGATCATCACTAGAGGGTTAGCGGAAATGGGTGTGTGCTAAGAAATTTTAGTGCTTATTCTTTCCAAGAAGGTAATGTCAAACTATGAGAGGATCATGGACCATCATGCCAACCATGGATAGACCATGTCATGAGATACTGTAATGAATTGATCCTAGAGATTAAGTTCACCTAATGAGGAAACATGTAGTGTTGTAGCTTTAATGATGCAAAGATTAAAGCTAAGGAATGCTTCTCAATGGGTGAATAATTAACCTCAGCAGGGATTAGATGATGGCTGAGGTAGTAAAGTGCATAATCTTTCCTTCATAATTGGCTTGGGCAACAAAGCACCAAGAGTCATCTAACATGTAAGTATAGCGACTTACGGGATAGAGGCTAATAGAAGCGAGTTAATCAAGTAATGCTTGATGTCTTGAAGGCATGCTCACACTTATCATCCTTAAACTTGCATCCTTTTTTACAAGTGCTAAGAATGACATCTTCGATAGGTTGGATATAAAGCATTTAGATATGCCAACCCTTGGAATGATCGGTTGAGTTAAACTTTTAGGGGTGGCATTTTATCCTTGATCTTCTCGATTGATTTTGATTCCCTAGTGTCGAACAACAAACCCAAGAAATTTTCTTGAAGCTACTCTGAATGAACACTTTAGGGAGTTCCTTTTGAGGTTAAATTATCTTAACTATTTGAAAACTACTCTCAAGTCAAAGAGATGGTCTTCCTTTTCTCTACTTTTGACCATGGGATCATCGGCATAGCACTTGACTTGGTGATGAATGAGTTCATCGAAGATTTCATAGCATGTATTGGGCATTTTAAAAATTTGAAGGCATGACCTTATAATAAGTTCTTGATGGGTTCTAAAAGCGGTGTTTCTTTTTTGGGCCATCTTTATTTGGTTATATCTAGATGAGCCATCCATGAAAGACTATATGAGATGAGGCAATGTCCACCATCGACCGGGATTGGTAGAAATTCATCTTTTGGACATGCCTTATTTAAATCTAAAATTGATGCATATGTGAATTTGGCCATTTTTCTTCTTGGATGATTTGGCTAAGTAGGGTATTTTCTTCGGATGAAGCCGGCATCAATCAATTTCTTGACTTCATAAATGACTATTATTCTATGTCTAATTGCATGCACAGGAGCTTGCTTGATAGGGTTAGTAGTACTCTATTATTAGTTTATGGACTACTATGAGCCAATCAGGCATCTCTTTAAAACTCCATGCAAAGTTCTAAACTAAGTCAATAGCTAACTAAGTCATTGGTTTCAATTTCATTCAACAAGAAGCTGTATGTATGTGGATCTTCTTGATTCTAAGTTGATTTCCTTGAGCTCATGATGGTTGACTTGATCTCTTCTTTGAACTTGCATCTTTGACTTCAAAATCATCTAGATCATGTTTCTAAGCATAGCTCCTCATATGAGTTAAAGTGATTTGAAAAGAACCATCGATTCCAAATGATTGGTGATGACTAGCGATAATGTCATCATCATTGGACCCATTGTATTGAATAATCTAGTCTTGATTGAGTGCTTTTGCAATTGTTCTTCCATATTCTTTTGAAGTAGTCTGACCTGTGCTTTGACCAAGTATGTGGGATTAACCCTTTCTTTCTAAATTATGACGACAAGGCAACTACAAATCAAAAGGAAATTCTATTAAATATTTATATGAATCATCCTCAAGTTCTACATCAACTTCTTGACTTGAGGATGATGCTCGAAGTCTTCACACGTGGATGACTTCTTAACTAAAACCTTCAACTTTTGAGAGGAAAGTGGGGTTAGAGCTAAGGTTCCCAAGCGATGCCTAATATTTCACATATAGACTTGGATACACTTATGCTTTGCTTTGGAGCGGTCTTCACTATCTAGCTCAAGTGTCACCTCAAGAATCTACTTGAGAAGAGGCTGGTGTTCTAATATAAGACTCATCTATGACTAGATTCTAAGTCTATATGGATAGCGGGTACTCTTAGTAGGACATATCTCTATTGGGTGGCTAATAATGAGGTTTTCCACCCCTAGGGTGCCTACTGGCCTCTTCCTCACTTTGAGGTTAGTCATCCTCCATATGTTTGAATGGAGTAATGAGCGTGGTGGAATCTAATGTTAGGCTCCACTTTCTCCTCCAAGTCTATTTCTCCCTTTTATTTTATTTTATCTCTTTTCTTTTCTTTTATTTTCTCTTTATTTTTCTTTTTCTTTTTTTTATTTTAAACTTTGGCCAAGTTCATGAGAATAAACTTGTTGATTTTGAGGGAGGTAAGTCATCCTCATATGTGAACTATAAATGGCTTGAGATCTCCTTTGACATAGTAGATGATCCACCTCTCATGAACTTCACTGATGTAGAAGATGGAATATGTTGTTTCATGTATCCATGGTCTCCCAAACAAAGCGTTGAAGATGTATCAGTCTATAATGTGAAACTTGGCCATCTTCCAATCATCTATCTCCAAGGGAAATATGGAGCCTAAGGCTGTTGACCTCACTTTTGGAGTGTGGATTCAATCTTCCCATCTTAGACTTAGGGTCTTCTAGACACTAAGACTTCCCTAGTCATAAGACACTTCTAATAGGTAAACACTTAACTAAGCTTAAAGACTTAGAAGGGTTAACCATAGGATTATGGTATGCCTTGGGATTAGATAATCCACCACCCAAATCAATCCATGTTCACCTTCTTAAACCAAACCTCAAGTTCAATTCAAACATCAAATTCAAATCCAAATCCAAACCAAATTTAAAACCAAATGATTGAAGTCCATGATCAAATCCAAACTTGAAACCCTTCCAAAATATATCTATCCATGGACTTAGCAAATCTTAATCCAAATCAATCCAAAATCAATTGATTTTCTCATAATTAATTTATATCTTCAATCATCTTCCTAAAATATAAATCAAATTTACATTCAAAATGATCAAAACTAAATCAAATTAAATCAAAACCCTTCTAAGCCATATGACCTATCCATGGACTTAGCCAAATATTAATCCAAATCAAGTCAAAATTGATTTTTCTCCCAAATCAATCATATTTTCAATCATCTTCATAAAGTTAAATGAAATATACATTTAAATCATCAAAACTAAATCAAACCAAATCAAAATCCAAACCTAAGCCACATGACTCAACTCCATGGACTTATCCAAATTCCTTCATTCCAAAACACAAATTCAATGGATTTTCTCATGAATCAATCATACCTTCAATCATATTCACAAATATAAATGAAATCTATAATCAAACCAAAATCAACCAAGTCAAACCCAACTTAACCCTTTTGACTTGAAATGTTCAAATGAATCAAAACCCATTTGAACCCAAGTACAATTGAATTTATATATCAATCCCAAATCCATATATAAACTCTAAATCAAACTCAACCCAAAATCAAGCCAACTAAACCCAATTGGTCCACTTGACCCAAAGTGGCCAATTTGACCTATTTGAGCAAGTTCTAATCCTACCCAAATTGGATTGAACCAAGCCCATCAAAACCTCCCATGATTGTTGATCACCCTAGATTTGATCAATTATCTCACAAGTATTGGCCAAAAAACCAAGCCAAATTGCAACCTAAGCCAAATCCTTTGAAACCAATGATTCATACCAAATCAAAATCAATATTTGAATATGACTTGACCTTCAATGAGTCAAACCAAACCCAATTGGCCCTCTTGACCCAAGTTGACCCAAATTAAAACCAAATTGGTTAAATCAAAATATAAACCAAATTGATTGCAACCAATGGCTCAAGTTCATTCCAAATTGATTATTGAACTTGACCAAATCCATGATTGGACCCAATTGAACCCAATTGACCTACTTAGCCCAAATTGACCTAAAGGTTCAAGTTGGCCTAAATTAAAACCAATTAAAAATTAATTGAAACCAAAGCCTACAATCATCTTCAATTAGTCAATTAAACCCAAACCAACACCCAACCCAAGCCAATTTGGCCAATTTGGTAAAATTGGTCAACTTAACCCATTTGACCCAAACGAATTCAAATTAGCCAAAATCAAATATAAACCAAAATAAACCAAACAAATTCCAAATGATCATATGAACTTGACCCAACCTTGGTTTGATCCAATTTGACCAATTTGTCAACTTGACCTAACATAACCTAATTTGATCTAAATGAGTCAAATTGAGCCAAACCTAACCAAATAAACTCCAATTGACTTGAAATTTGGGATAACCCACTTTGGCTCATTTCACCCAAATCAAATCCAATGCCAAATGATCATTCTACCCTTGGGTCAAGGCATCACATGAGAAAATCACCCATGTAAGTGGTCATTTTTCCTTGGACTTGGTACTCCCAATGGTCCACCAGGCACCTAGACACTACATCCAACCACCCAAAGGGTGGTTGGTCACCATGACCCATGGGAGGTGAAATCACACCTCCCCCGGAGCATTTGAAACCCATAGACACCATGATTCCTCCTCGCCCACCTCCACATCAACCAACCAAGTTGAGCCAACTCACCTCCTCCACCACCCCGAGATGGTCGATGACCACTAGCCAAACCATCCCATTGTCGATCAAGATGAAGGGGGTATACACCCTCATTTCCACTCAAACACACAAAATCATTCTAGAGCCCTAGCTACCCAAGATGAGTCCATATTCCCCTAAGCTCCCAAGCTTTCCTCAAAATGCCATTCCATATCTCCCCAAAATAGACACTTCATTTCATATAACTTCCCATTTCTCCATCAAACTCAAATTAACTTTGCACACCTTCCCTAGGCCTCATAGCAAGAATGAATCATCTCCCAAGCTTCCTCGAGCACCGAGATGGACTTCAATCAAACTCAAGCTCCAAATCATCGTTCATGGCCTTCCAGTGAACGTCAAGGAAATTGATCCAATTTACTCAAAGGGCATCTCTACTAGATGAAGCTTCCTCAATCATTCTACCTTGAGCTCCGGTATGCTTCCAAACGATCCTAAAAAATGAGTTGGAGCTTTTGAAGAAAACTTGCATTTCATGTGATCTTAACCATTGATCCCTGATTGATGTCATGAAGGTGTGGGATACTTTTGGAGTTGATCCGTAAGCTCGATCAAGTGAGCAATGCATGAACTCCATTCTCTCTCACATGATGTTAGATCATGTACCGTCTATTTCGCATGATCAAAACAAACTGTCATGATTAGATTTGCTAGATCAATCTAAATTAATCCTATAAATTTGTGGGATTAATCATAGCCATCCAATCTTAGATCAGAAGGTGGACAAGAAAGCGCCGTCGCCATAGTTAAGCTAAACCCATACCCATGTGGAAAGTGTGCACCAACACATGGCACAATAGGATTACTTTAATTTAATTAATCATTTTAATGGATAAAACTTCTAAAAAAAAAATCATAGAAATAAAAAAGAATGCAAATAAATACTCATTTTAAAGGTATTTTAGAAGAGAATTAATTAAAAATAATCTTAACTAATTTTGAATAGTAATTAAGTTTAATTACAAAAATTAATTAGCTTAATTATTTCTTAATTAATTTTAATCCTTTTTTGTGGGTTAATTTAATGGGATGACCTGCCTCCCATGATTTTCTTGGGATTTATTGCTCACTTAATTAGAAAATTGACTAAATTAAATTTAACTACTCTTTTGTTAATTAATGAATTAATTCCCATGAATGATAACAAATTGGTTAATTAAGTTTATTAATCATTGTTCAACATAGTGAACTAAGGAATATGGTTGGGACCCTTTCCCTAAGTTCATTTCACTTTTAAAATGAAATTAATTAAGATTTAACCAATTAATTAAATCACTTAATCAAATTGAAATCATAATCACATCACCTTAATTAATTAAATCATGGGGTAGATCTTTAGGTGTTTAATAACCTAAAGGAGTTTAATGAAATTATGGTTAGTCCACATGTGTGGAAAACCATAAGAAATTAATTAAGTCCCTTAATCTAATTAACTATTAATCATGAGAAAATTGCATTAGCCCCTTTTATTTCCTAAGATCATGCAAGTTTATTTTCCATGCATATCATGTTGCTCATAATTGTTTAATTACTTTAAGGTGACATAGTAAGAGTAATTAATTCATCTAATTAAGGGTTCAACTTAATTAACCCATAAAATCAACTTAATTAATTTCTTTAAATTAAATCAAATCACTAATGTGGGAATGGGTTTAAAATAAATAAGTGATGATTTCTCTCCTCTTAAATCAAATCAAATCCAAAACTTTATTAATAAAGAAGCATTCATTTGCTTTAATTAATCTTATTGGATTTGATTGTCCTTAAGAATTAGTTTTGTTGAATGAATTACATGCTAATATTTGATTGTCCTCCTTCCAATCATCTTAAATTTGGTATGTCATTTGAATTCATGCATCTATCTTTTTAAAATCAAGTAAAATAAATTGGATTTCATTTATGTAAGCTTGCATGTGTTGATTTAATTTAATATATTCGTGGCTATTATCACTATTAAATCCAAATATTTTTTTCATAAGCTTATAAATGAATAATAATATGTGTTATGATTCTAGTTATAAATACATAAAAAATGCATGTGCTTATAGCTTAAGTGATGAATGTTGAGTTCTCTTCCTGTTTTGTTTTATGATGTATTATTTTAGATTGATGTTATGTATGCTTAGACTGGATGATAGGCCAATATTAGCTTAATTATATTTCTAAGGAGATTATGCTTATGTTTTAAAAATAAATGTGAATTCTCTTGCGTTGCTTAAATCCTTAAGCATAATCCAAGTTAGGATAGTGGGCTTATTACCCATGTGTAGGTGAAAGTCCAAATTATAAATACACTTGGATTATATGTATATTTAGCTAACCTCTATTTTAGTGTAGTTAGATTATATTTCCCACAAAAATGTAATTTTGCAATAGAATTAGATTAGTGCTATGGAGATTAGATGAACAATGGCTAGGTTTTGTCTTATGCCCTATGATGCTTTTGAAGCAAGCACCATCCAAATCAAAGAAAGAACCAAATCATAAAGATATGAAAAAGAAGACCCCATAGCATTTAATACAATTATAATTATTCTTTCATATCCGTTGTAAAAAAGGTAGAGCCTACCCATATTTTCTCTCTTAAAATTACCAACCTCTTTTTTTTTCTTTATGATAGTTTATATAATTATTTGATGTTATGTTTACATTGTGCATTAGACCATGCTTTACCTAGTTCTTAAATGATTGATGATTTAATGTGGCTTTAATACATTAGCTTAGGATAAAAATAACTTTTCTACCCAACTAACACTCATAACAAATCTTAAACAAATTATAACCTCATCATAAAGGCTAAACATAAATAAGATAATTAAAAGATTTATAAACCACTTATATATATGTTTCACATCATGCATGCATATTCTTTCTCTCTTGAACATTAAGGATCTACATCCTTGCTCGATAAATGAATGCTTGACTTGTGAGGGCATCCATTGTGGTGGAGAGCACCTTCATCTAGCTGATTTAACCCAAAACCTATTTCGTCATGCATTTAGGCATAAGAAATCCTAAAGCCTCTATCAAAATGATGTGTCTAAAATGAAATAAAATTTGAAAAAATTTTGCATGTATAGATTAAGTCATATGCTCATACAACACATGCTCTAGTCTCTTAGGGAGTGTGTTTAGGACTCTAGCCTCTTTCTAATTTAATAACTACCCTAGTTATCTTGAAATTCATAAGACCATGCTACATGGTTTTAAAATCATAGGAAGTTAGTACGCCACTGTGAGGTTAAAGTCCGTAAGTGACAATTTATTCTATGGAGGTAAACCCTTATGTCCACCTATCGCTTAGATTTAGGTCATGCTTTAGCTCATACTAAAGCTCCCTATATTTAGGATCCGAGGTAGCTATTTTCTTCAGGCTATGAGCATAAATCCTCACCTCTTATGCAATCACACAACCTTGTGTTGGTTGATTATAAGCACTAATAATCTATTTAAATTTCAGCTCAAAACATATAAATCTCCTCAACTTCAAAATTATAAAGCCAAACCATAGGATATATTGGAATGCTCACTAGGCTTCCTAATATCATGAGCATTTCTTACTAATTTTATTTTGATTCCAAAAAATAAGTCCTTGAACTTTCCCAATTGATTTTCCAAATACAACCAATCCTTTGATAGTCTAACATTGAAATCTTTGGAGATGATAATTAACTACTTTAATCAAGAGTATTCTTAGAAAATTTCATTTCCTAAGATGTGATTAACGATGGACGCTTGCCTCCATAGGAAACTTAAGAACCTAGTTTAATATAAATCATTTGATTCATCCATATAAAGTAGAAAAATCTACATTAAGACCCAACATGGCTAAAGTCCTTATTATGTGATTAGTCCATTGTAGGTGATGCCTCTATCTTCAAGATAGTATCATACCTCAACTACCATCACCTCAAAAAAGTACCACCCCATACATCCAAAAAATAAATACCATAAGGTCCTCTCACCTTGTTCATTGAATCCTCAACATCATCCTCTTTTGAGTTTGAGATGTCGATCCTCAAGTAAAGGGTTCTAGACTCATAATGTTGACCATACTCAACCATAACTCTAGATAGCTTGTATCACCAACATCCACTATAATGTAAAGATAATTGTGCTCTCATCCCTTAAGTCTTCATAAAATGTAACTCCAAGATGTCCTTCGAGTGACATGCCTCCTCTTTAGTAAATCAAGCTAAGATATCTCTAGATCAAGTAAGGCCTTGATTAGAGATTTCTTCATCTCTTTGGATAAGATAAGGGCATCGTATATGCTTAACTTAGCTAAAAACTTTCTAAGGTGAGCTAGGACATTGTAATCAACTCTGGCTTGGTCAAACCTATGGAGCATCCTATGGAGAGGCTATCCACACTCAAACCAATGACTTGTTTACCCTTATCTTGAGGTGCTACCCTAGGAGGTCCTTTACCATAGGTTGACTACTAATGATTTTGTGGAAAGTTCTACCTTTCATTGGCATACCTACAACTTCTCCTATGGGATCCTAAATTGACTAAGTCAATCTCAAGAGGTGAACCCGTTTGATTGAGAGAAGGATAATTTGACTCTAAACCAAAAATGAAAGGATTGGAACTACTAGAGCTATTATTTTTATTTAGACTTAGAGAACTTTCAATAGGAATAAAATCAAGAGCATCAGAAGTAGACAATATATAAGTAGAATCATCTTTCTTCATTAATTTTTTTTGGGTGGAGGTACATGGTAGAAATCAAGTAAAGTAAGAGGAGTAAGGGATTAGTTCCTTATCCATAGATACAATGCTCATAAAGAGAAGAGGAGCTAGTAGAAGAGGTGGTAGCTACATAGGGAGTAAACTATCTAAAATATCCCCAAGTATGGTGAGTCACTATAAAACCCTCTAAGTTCTTGCAACTAGCAAAACTTCCTTGGTGTTAGATTGAGATACTTCAAGCACCTAAAGAAAGCTAACATAGAAATGATCTTCTTAGAGGTTTGGGATAAGATATTTTAACCTTCTTTCTCTTAAGAGGATACATCCCAAAATTACTCTAATAAAACTAGATGGTTGGTCTAATAAGTATAGAGATCTATCTCAACTTGTAGTCTGCTAGTCCTTAAAAGTGATACAATCCTCTAAGTCATGGACAAACAAAAATAGACAATAGCTAAGATCATCACTCATGGCCACTTCCTCCAGCCTCTTAAGCTCTGGTAACTGAAAGTTAGGTTTCTTTAATAGATTCTTAAAGATTTTCTTAACTACCACCCTCTTGAATAATATGGATTATTTAATCTATCAGCAAGAGTTGGTGGAAAGTAGCTACCTAGTGATGGATATGAATACTAAACCATGTGGTGGAAATGGTTATGATAGAAACCTATGATGGCCGAGGTAAGAGGAGGAAAAGGCTAAGATCTTAGTCTCATACAACTCTACCGCTCTCCTCCCATTGACACAACTATCCCCCTTAAACACCTATGGTTTGGGCCTATGATTGGTCGAAAGGGCAACCGCTTGGCTTCCTACGCCATGTTGATTAATTCTAATGTTTTGATGGTAAAGCCCTTAAGCATGAGGTTGACCCATGGATATTCTTGAGAAGAATCTCAATGTGGTATTTCATGCATAAAACCATGAATGTAATCAACATTGAGTCTATGTTTCTCTATAATGAGGTATCACCCTCTTAAAGTTCCAAAGAAACCTCTTCTTAAAGAGGTGCTCCAACTCAACAAAATTCATAAAATTGTACCAATCAAATACAACACCAGACCGCTAACTAAAATAAGATGAGTGTGTTGCCACCTGTTGTAACAACCAAATTAAGTGTATAATAAAATCAAAGATCTTGAAGGATGGTGGAACAAAATCCTAAATAAAATACAAAACAAAATAAAAACCTAAACCTAAAAAATAAACCTAAAAACAAAACCTAAAAATAAATAAAAAATTAAACCTAAACCCTAAACTAAAAAAAAAACCTAAACCTGAAATAAACTAACTAAACCAAACTAAATAATATAAAATAAACTAAAAATATACCCAAAAAAAAAAACCTAAAAGCTAAACATAAAAAAGATAAAATAAACCTAAACATAAACTAAAATAAAAAAATAAAACCTAAACCTAAAAAAGTAAAATAAAAAATAAACTCAACTAAAAATTAAACCAACCTAAACCTAAAAAATAAATTAAAATAAAAACTTAAACTAAAAAAACAAACTAAATAAAATAAAATAAACCTAAATAAAAAAAATAAAATAAAATAAATAAAAAAATAACTAAATAAACTAAATAAATATAAACCTAATAAAACACCTAAACCTAAATAAAAAATAAACCTAAAATAACCTAACCTAAATAAAACCTACAACACTAAACCCTAAACCCTAAACCCTAAAATAAACCCTAAACCCTAAACTAAAACCCTAAACCTAAATAACCCTAAACCCTAAACCTAAACCCTAACCCTAAATTAAACCCTAAACCCTAAACCTAAAATAAACTAAACCCTAAACTCTAAAACCTAAACCATAAACCCTATAAACCTAAACTAAACTCAAATAAATAAACCCTAAACCTAAACTCTAACCTAAACCAAATACTAAACCAACCTAAACCTAAAATAAACTATAAAACCCTAAACCCTAAACCCTAAACCTAAAACCTAAACCCTAAAATCCTAAAAAACCTAACTAAAAAAAATAAAATAAAATAAACTATAAAATTAAACCTAAACCTAAAAAATAAAATAAAACCTAAACTAAAATAAATAAACTTAAAATAAATAAATTAAACTAAAAAATAAAAATATAAACTTAAATAAATAAAATAAAATAAATAAAATAAACTAAAACTAAATAAATAAACCTAAACTTAATTTTAAAAAAAAACTAAACAAGATTAAATCAACAACCCTAAAACCTAAAATATAAACCCTAAAAAATCCTTAATCTTAAACCCTAAACCGTAACCCTAAACCCATACCCCAAACCCTAAACCCTAAAAGCATAAACCCTAAAACCTTAAACCCTAAACCTTAACCCAAAAAAATAAACTTTAAACCCCAAACCCTAAACCTAAACCTAAAGTAACTAAATAAATTAAAAGTAAACTTAAACCCTAAAACTATAAACCTAAACCTAAACCTAAACTAAGAATAAAGAACCTTAACAACACCTCAACCTAGAAGGCTAAATAAACTAAAATAAAAAAATCAAATCAAAATAAACAAAAACAAATATATGATGGTGGATCACTACTATAACTAAGAAATAAAACTAAACCTGCTAAAATTTAAATAAAAGTTCTAGTTATCTAAACTCTACTCATTTACCTAACAAAAACTTGTGTTACTATGAAATCAAAAAAGAAAAGTTAATATGAATTTGTTCTCTCTAAAACCAAAAAACTCTAAACCCAAAAAACTAAAATCTGAATCCTAAACCTAAAACCTAAACACTAAACCCTAAAACCTAAACCCTAAAAATAAAAAAAACCACTTACTCTAAACCCTAAAACTAACCCAAAACCCTAAACCTACAACCCTAAACCCTAAACCCTAAACCCTAAACCCTAATCCCTTAACCCTAATAACCTAAAAACCTAAACTTAAACTAAATAAAATCTAAACCTAAATAAAAAATAAAATAAAATAAAACAAAAACCTAAACTAAAATATAAACCTAAAACTAAACCTAAACCTAAAAATAATATAAAAAAAAAAATTAAAACTAAACTAAAATAAAAAAATAAAACCTAAACTAAACTAAAAAAATAAAAGAAACCAAAAATAAAACCTAAATAAAATAAAACTAAATAAAAATAAAATAAAATAAACCTAAATTAAAATAAAATAAAACTAATAAAACTAAACCTAAAATATAAACCTAAAAATAAATAAAAAATCAATCCTAAACCTAAATCTAAAAATAAAACTAAACCTAAAATAGGTAAAATAAAATAGAGACAAACCTAAACTAAAATAAACTAAATTAAAATAAACTAAACTAAAATAAATTAAACCTAAACCTATACATAAAATAAACTAAACCGAAACCCTAAACTAAATAAAATAAAATAAATTAAAAATAAACTAAAAATAAACCTAAACCTAAACTAATAAAATAAAACCTAAAAATAAACATAAAATAAAAATATAAAGCTTAAACCTTAAAAATAAAATAATAACCTAAATCTAAAAATAAAATATAAAAACTAAACTTAAAAAATAAAAAAAATAAAAAACTAAACTAAAAAATAAACATAAACCTAAACATAAACCAAAAAATAAACTAAAATAAAAAACTAAACTAAAATAAATAAACCTAAAATAAACTAAATAAAAAAATAAACATAAATAAAAATTAAAATTAAAATAAACTAAAATAAAAAATAAACTAAATAAACTAAAAAAAGCCTAAACCTATTAGTTTACTTAATTTTTTAAAAAAAAAACCATAAACCTTAAACCCTAAACCCTAAACCCTAAATCTTAAACCCAAAACCCAAAACCAAAAACCCTAAGCCCTCAAACTAACCCTAAATCCTGAATGCTAAAGATACAACCCTAAACCTTCAACCTACAACCCTAAACCCTAAGCCCTAAACACCAAACCCTAAAACTAAAACCCTAAAACCTAATCTCTAAACCCTAAAAACCTAAAAACCTAAACCTAAAAATAAAAAAAATGAAAAAACCTAAACCTAAATAAAATAAAAAAATAAAATAAATTAAAAAGCTAAACTAAAATATAAACCTAAACATAAACCTACACCTAAAAGTAAAATAAAATAAGAAATAAAAACAAAACTAAAATAAAATAAATAAAAACCTAACCAAAAAATAAAATAAACCTAAAATAAAAATTAAAATAAAATAATGAAAAATAAAAAATAAAATAAACCTAAATAAAATAAAATAAAACAAAATAAAAAACCTAAACCTAAAATATAAACCTAAAAAATAAATAAAAAAATAAAACCTAACCTAAACTAAAAAAATAAAACATAAAATATAAACCTAAACCCTAAACTAAATAAAATAAAATAAAATAAAACTAAAATAAACCTAAATATACTAAAAAAAAATAAACCTAAAATAAACCTAAAATAAAACCAAAAACCTAAACCAAAAAAAAAAAAAAAATTAAAATCAAAACTTAAACCTAAAATAAAATAAAACCTAAACCTAAAAATAAAATAAAAAAATACTAAACAAAAAAAATAAACATAAACTAAACCTAAACCTAAAAAAAATAAACTAAAATAAAAAACCTAAACTAAAATAAAGAAACTAAAATAAATAAATAAGCTAAATAAAATAAAATAAAAATAAAATAAACTAAATAAATATAAATAAATTTAAAAATAAATAAACCTAAACCTAAACTAAATCTAAAATAATAAACCCTAAGCCCTAAACTAACCCTAAACTAACCCTAAAATAAAATAACCTAACCCAAAACCCTAACTAAAAACACTAAACCCTAAAAACCCTAAACCCTAAACTAACTTAAACCCTAAACTAAACCCTAAAACTTAAACCCTAAACCCTAAACTAACCCTAACCCTAAAACCCTAAACCATAAACTCTAAATTTAAACTAACCTAAACCTAAATACAAACTATAAACCTAAAATAAACCTAAACTAAACTTTAACTAAATAACCTAACCCTAAAACTAAACCCAAAATCCTAAACTAAACTAAAAAACCCTAAACCTAAACTAAAATAAACTAAACCCTAAACCCTTACACTAAACACTACACTAAAATAAACCTAAAACCCTAAACCATAAAAAACCCTAAACTAAACCCTAAAACCTAAACCTAAAACTAAAAATAAAAACTAAAATAAAATAAATAAAAAAACCTAAATAAAACCTAAACCTAACTAAATAAACCTAAAAAAATAAAATAATAAAAAATCTAAACCAAAATAAAATAAAATAAATTAAAATAAAATAAACTAAAACCTAAACTTAAACTAAACCTAAAAAAAATTAAAATAAAAAATAAAACTAAAATAAAATAAAATAAATAAAAACCTAAACTAAACTAAATAAAATGAAAACCTAAATAAAATAAAAACTAAACCTAAAATAAAAATAAAATAAACCTAAAAAAATAAATTAAAAATAAAATAAAAATGTAAACCTAAAAAAAACCTAAAAAAACCTAAAAATAAATAAAAAAATAAAACCTAAACACTAAACTAAAAAAAATACCTAAACCTAAAATAAAGATAAAATAAACTTAAACCTAAACTAAGATAAACTAAACTAAAATAAATAAAACCTAAACCAAAACCTAAAATAAACTAAGCCTAAACCTAAACTTAAACTAAATAAAATATAACAAACTAAAAATAAAACTAAACTTATATTAAAAAATAATAACTAAAAATAAACCAAAAATAAAAACTTATAACTTAAACCTATAAAAATAAAATAAAAACCTAAACCTAAACCTAAAAATAAAAAATAAAACCTAAACTAAAAAATAAAATAAAAATAAAATAAACAAAAATAAACTAAACATAAACCAAACCTAAAAAATACTAAAATAAATAAACCTAATAAATAAATAAATTAAAAATAAAAAATACCTAAATAAAAAACTAATAAACAAAAAAATAAACTAAATAAACTAAATAAACTAAACCAACCAAATTTTAAAAAAATAAACCCTAAACCTAAATAAACTATAAACACTAAAACCTAAACCCTAAAACCCTAAATCATAAACCCTAAACTAAAAAATAAACCTAAACCTACAACCCTAAATCCTAAACCCTAAACTCTAAACCCTACCCTAAATAAACCTAAAACCCAAACCCAAAACCCTAAATCTTAAACCTAAACCCTAAACCTAAAACCCTAAAACCTAAACCTAAACACTAAACCTAAAAACTAAACCCTAAACTAAACCTAAACCTAAACTAAACCTAAACTAAACTAAAAAACCTAAAATAAATAAAAGATAAATTAAAATAAACTTAAAAATAAACCTAAACCTAAACTAAACCTAAAATAAACAAAAATAAATAAACCTAAAAAAAATAAACCAAACTTAATAAAAAAAATAAACTTAAAAAATAATAAAAATAATAAAAATAATAAAATAAACTAAAATAACTAAACCTAAACTAACCTACTAATTTTAAAAAAAATAAACCCTAAATCATAAACCCTAAACCTAAAATCTAAACCTAAAAAACCTAAACTAAACTAAATCTAACTATAAACCTAAAACTTAAACCTAAAACCCTAAACTAAACTACCTAAACCCTAAACCCTAAAACTAAACCCTAAATCTAAACATAAACTAAACCTAACACTAAACCCTAAACCTAAAAAAATAAACCCTAAACCCTAACCTAAACCCTAAGAAAACCCTAAACCCAAACCCTAAACCCAAATCCCTAAACCCTAAACCCTAAAACCTAAACACTAAAAAAACACTATACTAAACCTAAAACTAAAATAAACCCTAAAAAAACCTATAAACTTAGACATAAAAAAAATAAAAATAAAATTCAACTAAAAAATAAACTTAAACCTAAAAATAAATTAAAATAAAAAACCTAAACTAAAATAAATAAACTTAAAATAAATAAACTAAACTAAATAAAAAAAGTGAACCTAGATAAAAATGAAAATAAGAAAACTAAAATAAAAAAAACTAAATAAACCTAAACCTACAAGTTTACTTAATTTTATGAAAAAAACCTTAAATCCTAAACCCTAAATGCTAAACCCTAACCCTAAACCCTAAACCTTAAACCCTAAAAACATAAACCCTAAAACCTTAAACTCTAAACCTTAAACCCAAAACCCTAACCCTAAACTGTAAACCCTAAACCCTAAACCTAAGCCTAAAGTAACTAAATAAATTAAGAAATAATCCCAAACCCTAAAACCTAATAAACCTAAACCCTAAAATCTAATCTAATAACATCACCTAACTAAATCTAAAGTAATAAAATTAAATAACAAACATAAACAAAAAAATATTAAAATAAACAAATAATAAATCTTACTACTAAAACTGGTTCTAAAAACTAAAAATAAGAATAAATCTAATACTTAAAATTTAATAAGATGATTCTAATTTTCAGTTTTATATTTTCTATAATCCTCATTTTGACCTATGTCAATAAAAACTACTTAAAATCAAAAGAAGAAATGTTGAATCTAAATTTCTTCTCTAATAAAAAAAAATTAAAAACCCTAAACCCTAAACTAAAACCTAAACCCTAAACCTAAAACCTAAACCATAAACCCAAAAAATTAAATAAAAAATAAAAATAAAAAAATGCCTAACCCTAAACGATAAACCCTAAACCCTAAACCCTAAGCTAAAAAAAATCCTAAACCTAAAATAAAAATAAAACAAATTGAAACCAAAACTAAAATAAACTAAGCCAAAATAAATAAAACCAAAACCAAAACCTAAAATAAACTAAACCTAAACCCTAAATTAAATAAAATATAATAAATTAAATAAAAAATAATCCTAAACCTAAACTAAAAAAAGAAAACCTAAAACATAAACCTAAAAAAAATAATATAAAAACCTAAACCTAAACCTAAAAATAGAAATAAAAAAGAAAATCTAAACCTAGAAAATAAAATAAAAATAAAACTCAACTAAAAAAATAAACCTAAACCTAAACATACAAAATTAACTAAAATAAAAAACCTAAATTAAAATATAAAAACTAAATTAAATATACAAATAAACATAAATAAAAATAAAGAATAAAATGAACTAAAATAAATAAAAAATAGACTAAATAAACCTAACTCTATCGATTTATTAAATTTTTAAAAAAACCCCTAAACCCTAAATCTTAAACCTTAAATCCTACCGAAACGTACAACCCTAAACCCTAAACCCTAAACTAAAACCTGAATCCTAAACCTAAAACCTAAACCCTAAACCCTAAATCCTGACACTAAGCCCTAAACCCTAAACCATAAACCCTAAACCCTAAACCTACAACCCTAAACCTACAGCCCTAAACCCTAAACCCTAAACCCTAAACGCTAAACTCTAAAACTAAATCGTAAAACCCTAAACCATAAACCTTAAACCCTAAACCCTTAACCCCAATCCTTAAAATCTGCAACCCTAAACCCTAAACCCTAAACACTAAAGCCTAAACCCTAAACACCTAAAAACATAAACCTAAACTAAATAAAACCTAAAAGTAAAATAAATAAAAAAACCTAAACCTAAGCAAAATAAAAAAATAAAATAAAATAAAAACCTAAACTAAAGCTTAAACCTAAACCAAAACCTAAATCTAAAAATAAAGTATAATAAAAAATTTAAAACTAAACTAAGCTAAAATAAATAAAAACCTAAACTAAACTAAAAAATAAAATAAACATAAAAATAAAAACCTGAATAATATCAAGCACGAACGAAAAATAAAAATAAAATAAGCCAGCAATAAAATAAAATAAAAACTTAAACCTAACAAATAAACTAAAAAATAAAACTTAAAAATAAATTAAAAAATAAAAACTAAACCCTAAACTAAAAAAAAAAAGCTAAACCTAGAATAAACAAAATAAAATAAAGCTAAACCTACACTAAAATAAACTAAACTAAAATAAATAAAACCTAAACCTAAACCTAAAATAATCTAAATCTAAACTAAATAATAAAACCTAAAAGTAAACCTAAAATAAAAACATAAAACCCAAACCTTAATTAATAAAATAAAAACCTAAACTTAAACTAAAAAATAAAAAATAAAATGTAAACCTAAAAAATATACTAATAATAAAACAAAACTAAAAAATAAACATAAACCTAATCCTAAACATAAAAAATAAACTAAAATAAAAACCTTAATAAAAATAAATAAACTAAACTAATTAAAAATTAAAAATAAACCTAAATAAAAGTAAGAAATAAAATAGACTAAAATAAAAAAATAAACTAAATAACTAAATAAACTAAAACCCTAAACTAACCCTAATCTAAATAAACCTAACTAAACCTAACAATAAACCCTATACCTAAAACCTAAAACCTAAACCCTAAACCCTAAACCTAAACCTAAAATCCTAAACTAAACTAACCTTAACCCTAAACTAAAGATAAACCCCATACTTAAACCCTAAACCAAAACCTAAATCCTAAAAAACCCTAATCCTAAACCTAAAGTAAAAATAAATAAAATAAACTACCTAAACTAAAAACATAAAAACAAATATAAAAAAAAACTAATAAATCTAAAAAAAAAAATAAATTAAGAATAAGCTACTAAACCTTTATATTAGAGACATAGTTAAATTTCTATATTCTCATTTTATCTATGTCAATGTCTAAAAACTTGGTAAATATGAAATAAAAAGAACATGTTGAATCTTAATTTGTTCTCTTATAAAAAAATTCTAAACCCTAAAAAAACTAACCTACTAAAACCTAAAATCTAACTAAAACCCTAAACCTAAACCCTAAATCTAAAACCCTAAACCTAAACACTAAGCCCTAAACCTAAACCTAACTAACCTAAACCCTAAACACTAAAAGCTAAAAAATAAACCTAAACTAAATAAACCTATGATAAAATAAATAAATAAACCTAAACCAAAATAAAATAAAATAACAAAATAAAATAAAAACCTAAATTAAAACCTAAACCTAAACCTGAAAAGAAAATAAAATAAAAAATAAAAACTAAACTAAAATAAAATAAATAAAAACCTAAACTAAACTAAAAAATAAATAACTTAAATAAAATAAAAACTAAACTTAAAATAAAAAAAATGCTAAATAAAATAAAATAGAAACTAAAAAAAAAACCTAAACCTAAAAAATAAATCTAAAATTAAAACATAAACCATAAACTAAATGAAAAAACCTAAACCTAAAATAAAAATAAAATAAACCTAAACCTAAACTATAATAAACTAAACTAAAATAAATAAATCCTAAACCTAAACCTAAAATAAACTTACCTAAAGCTAAACCTAAATGCTAAATAAAACTAAATAACCTAAAAATAAACCTAAACCTAAACTAAATATTAAAATCTAAAAATAATCCTAAAATAAAAACCTAAAACTTAAACCTAAAAAATAAAATAAAAAACCTAAACCTAAACTTAAATATAAAAAATAAAACCTAAACCCAAAAAAATAAAATCAAAATAAAACTAAACTAAAAAAATAAACTGAAACCTAAACCTAAACCTGAAAAATAAACTAAAATAAATAAACCTATAATAAATAAATCAAATTAAATAAAAATAAAACATAAACCTAAGTAAAATTAAAAAATAAAATAAACTAAAATAAATAAAAAACTAAATAAACCTAAACCTACCAGTTTACTTAATTTTTAAAAAATAAACCCTAAACCTTAAATCCTAAACCCTGAACCCTAAACCTCCACCCCTAAACCCTAAACCCTAAACCATAAACCCTAAACCATAAACCATAAAAAACCTTAAACCCTAAACCCTAAATCCAAAACCCTAAACCCTAAACCCTAAACCCAAATCCAAAACCTAAAAACCTAAAAGCATAAACCCTAAAACCCTAAAACCTGAACCCTAACCCCTACACCCTAAACCCTAAACCCTAAACCGTAATGCTAACCCTAAACCCTAAATCCTAAACCCCAAACCCTAAATATAAACATAAAGTAACTAAATAAATTAAAAAATAAAGCTAAATCATAAAACCTAATAAACTTAAACCTAAGAATCAACCTAAAAGAACATCACCTTCAAATGCTCATTGTAGATCTGGTGGAGGTGAAAATAAATCATAATGGTATCCGAGGTAGATAAAGGTGGTAAAATGGTTATAAAGGAGTGATGAGGTTATAAAAATGGAGAGATAAATGTTGAATCATAAAAAATTTTAATTAAAAAAAATTGTAAACCCTAAACCTTAAGACCATAATCTTGAACCATAAACCTTAAAACTAACCCTAAACCTTAAACCCTAAAAAACCCTAAACCTTAAACCCTAAACTAACCCTAACCCCTAAACCTTATACCCTAACCCTATCCCTAAATGTTAAACCCTAAGCCCTAAACCCTCAAACACTAAGCCCTAAATGCTAAACTAACCCTAAACCCTAAACCCTAAAAACCTTAAACCCTAAACACTAAACTAACCCTAAACCCTAAGCTAACCCTAAACCCCAAACCCTCAAAACCATAAACCCTAAAGCCTAAACACTAAACCCTAAAAGCATAAATCCTAAAACCCTAAACCTTAAACCCTAAACCCTAAACCCTATACCCTAAACCCTAAACACTAAACCCTAACCCTAAACCCTAACCTTGAACCCAAACCTTAAACCTAAACCTAAAGTAACTAAATAAATTAATAAAGAAACCTAAACCCTAAAATAAACCTAAACCCTAAGACAAACCTTGACTAAAACATCACCATCAACTAGACTCGCCTAGACCGTGGAATGGAGGTGATCATTATCAAAATGGTGGGGTATAGAGGTGTTGGTGGATATGGAGGTGTTGGTCGGAGAAGTAAATAACAAAACCTAAACCCAAATCCCTAAAAACTCTAAACCCTAAACCCTAAACCCTAAACCCTAAAATCTTAAATCCTAAACCCTAAAATACTAAACCCTAAACCCTAAAACCTAAAACCTAAACCCTAAACCTTAAACACTAAACATTTAAACCTAAACCCTAAACCTTCAACTAACCCTAAACCATAAATTGTAAAAAAACTAAAAACCTAAACTTAAATTAAATAAAAAATAAAAATAAAATAAATAAAAACCTAAACTAATAAAAATAAATAAATTAAAATAAAATAAATATATAAATTAAGACCTAAACCAAAGCCTAAACCTAAACCTAAAAAAGAAAATAAAATAAAAACTATAAACTAAACTAAAATAAAATAAATAAAAACCTAACTTAAATAAAAAAATAAAACCTAAAAAAAAATAAAAGCTAAATCTAAAATAAAAATAAAATGAACCTAAAATTAAAGCTAAATAAAAACCGAAACCTAAAAAATAAACCTAAAAATAGACGTAAAAATAAATAAAAAATAAAACCTAAACTCTAAACTAAAAAAAAAACTTAAACCTAAATAAAAATAAACTAAACATAAACTTAAACCAAAAGTAAATTAAACTAAACTAAAATAAATAAAACTTAAACCTAAACCTAAAATAAACTAACACTAAACCTAAACCTAAACCCTAAATAAAATTAAATAAACTAAAAATAAACTTAAACCTAAACTAAAAAATAAAACCTAAAAATAAACATAAAATAACAACCTAAAACCTAAACCTGAAAAAAATAAAATAAAAACCTACCTAAACTTAAAAATAAAAAATAAAACCTAAACCTAAAAAAATAAATATAAAACTAAACTAAATAATAAACCAAAACTTAAAAATTAAACTAAAATAAAATACCTAAAATAAAAAAAATCTAAAATAAATAAACTAATTAAAATAAAAATAAAAATAAACCTAAATAATATTTAAAAGAATACTAAAATAAATAAAAAATAAAATAAACTAAAATAAATAAATAAAATAAATAAACTAAATAAAGCTAAATCTAAGAGTGTACTAAATTTAAGAAAAATTAAAATAATAAAAATAAAAAAATAATAAAAAAAACTCAAATTAGTCGAGACAAAGGAGGAAATGCCTAACCCTAAACCTTAAACCCTAAAACTAGCCCTAAACCCTAAACCCTAACCCCAAAAACCTAAATTTTAAAACCTACAATTCTAAACCCTAAACCCTTAATCCTAAACCCTAAACCCTAAACCCTAAAGCCTAAAAACCTAAAAACCTAAACCTAAACTAAATAAAACATAAAAATAAAATAAATAAAAAAACTTAAATAAAATAATAAAATAAAATAAAAAACTAGACTAAAACCTCAACCTAAACCTAAACCTAAACCTAAACATAAAAATAAAATAAAGCAAATAATAAAAACTAAACTAATATAAAATAAATAAAAACCTAAAATAAACTATAAAATAAATTAAACCAAAAAAAATAAAAAAACCTAAATAAAAAAATAAACATAAAATAAAAACAAAGTAAACGTAAAATAAAATATAATAAAAACTAAATAAAAACTTAAACCTAAAAATAAATAAAAAATAAAACATAAACCCTAAGCTAAAAAAAACCTAAACCTAAAATAAATAAAATAAAATAAACTTAAACCTAAACTAAAATAAACTAAACTAAAATTAATAAAACCTAAACCAAAACCTAAAATAAACTAATCCTAAACCCTAAACTAAATAAAATAAAATAAACTAAAATAAACCTAAGCCTAAACTAAAAATGGAAACCTAAAAATAAACATAAAATTTATAACTAAAAAAATAAAATCAAAGCTTAAACCATAACCTAAAAATAAAATATAAAACCTAAACCTAAAAAATATGCATAAACCTAAACCTAAACATAAAAAGTAAACTAAAATAAATAAACCAAAAATAAATAAACTCAACTAAATAAAAAAATAGACCTAAATAAAAATAATAAATAAAATAAACTACAATAAATAAAAAATAAACTAAATAAACCTAAACCTACCAGCTTACATAATTTAAAAAAACCCCTAAACCCTAATCCCTAAATCGAAAACCCTAAACCTTAAAACTAACCCTAAACCCTAAACCCTAAACATAGAACCCAAACCTACAAATCTAAATCCTAAACCCTAAAAAATCCTAAACCCTAAACCCTAACACTAACCATAAACCTTAAACCCTAAACCCTAAACCCTAAACCCTAAAACCCTAAAGCCTAAACCCTAAACCCTAAATACCCTAAAGCCTAAACCCTAAACCCTAAACTAACCTTAAACCCTTAGCTAACCCTAAACCCAAAACCCTAAACTCTCAAAACCCTAAACTCTAAAGCATAAACACTAAATCCTAAACCCTAAATCCTAACACTAAATCATAAACCCTATAACCCTAAACCCTAAACCCTAAACCTCCCTAAACTAAATCATCATGAATCATGAACTCATGCCATGAACCCTAAAAAAATAAAATAAAACTAAATCATGAACCTTAAACCGAAAACCAAAACCTAAACCTAAACAAAATAAAACCTAATAATAAAATAAATAAATAAAACCTAAACCTAAATACAATAAAGAAAATAAAATAAAATAAAATCTAAACTAAGACCTAAACATAAACCTAAAAATAAAATAAAATAAAAAATAAAAATAAACTATAATAAAATAAGTAAAAACCTAAACTAAACTAAAAAAAAATAAACCTAATAATAAAAAACTAAACCTAAAATAAAAAAAAATAAAAACTAAATAAAAACCTAAACCTAATAAATAAAGTTCAAAATAAAACCTAAAAATAAATAAAAAATAAAACCTAAACCCTAAATAAAAAAAACCTAAACAAAAAATATAAATAAATTTTATGAAATTAAAGAAATCTAAACCTAAACTAAAATAAATAAAACCTAAAATAAAATAAACCTAAACCTAAAATTAGACTAAATAAAATAAAATAAATTAAAAATTAACCTAAGCTTAAACTAAAAAATAAAACCAAAAAATAAACCTAAATAAAGACCTAAAACCAAAACCTAAAAAAATAAATTAAAAAACTTAAACCTAAACCTAAAATGAAAAAATAAAACCTAAAATAAAAAATAAAAATAAAACTCTACTAAAAAATAAACTTGAACCTAAAAAATAAACTAAAATAAATAAACTAAACTAAATAAAAATAAAATATAAACTTAAATAAAAATAAAAAATAAAATAAACTCAAATAAATAAAAAATAAACTAAATTAACCTAAACCTACTAGTTTACTTAATTTTTTTTTAGAAAAACTAAACCCTTAATCCTAAACCCTAAACCCTAAACCATAAATCCTAAAACTAACCCTAAACCCTAAACCCTAAACCTACAACCCTAAACCCTAAAACCTAAACCCTAGACCTTAAACCCTAAACCCTAAAGCCCTAAACCCTAAACCCTAAACCCAACAACCCTCAACCCTAAATCAGAAACACTAAACCTTAAACTAACCCTAAACCGTAAGAATGGGCAGAACCTTGATGGTAGTAACATCACCGTCAACTAGGTTCAGTCTAGATCTGGCGGTGGAGGCCAAGGTGTAGGTGATAGTTATCGTAGTGGTGGTGGGGGATTTGGAAGTGCTGGTGGATATGGAGGTGGTTGTCAGAGTAGTGGTGGTTATGGAGGTGAGAGGAGCGACAGAGGTTACAACCGAGGTGGTGGCAGAGGGAGAGATAGAGGATATCATGGCAAATCTCGCTACTCAATATGTGGGTGGTTCTGATGGGAACTAGAGAAATTGAAGAACAGCTAATCCGATCTATTACTTATGGAACTGTGTTTTTACAGTAAAGACGGTTCTACTTATCTAGAGTTTTTGATTTGCTCTATGGGTACTCATTTTTGATCTATGTCATCGCTTATGTCTTAGAAAACTTGGGGAGCTACTTGGTTAATGAAATTGAATAGAAGAAATGTTGAAAATGAATTTGTTCTTTGTCAAAAAAACCTTAAACCCTAAACTACAAACCCTAAACCCTAAACCCTAAACCCTAAACTCTTAAAAGCTCAAAACCTAAACCTAAACTAAATAAAAAATAAAATAAAATAAATAAAAAAACCTAAACCAAAATTACATAAAATAAAAACATAAATTAAAACCTAAACCTAAACCTAAACCTAAACCTAAAAAAAAATAAATGAATAAAAAATAAAAACTAAACTAAACCTAAAATAATAATAAAATAAACCTAAAATAAAATAAAATAAAAACTAAATAAAAACCTAAACATTAAAAATAAACCAAAAAATAAAGCTAAAAAATAAAGTAAAAATAAAACTTAAACCCTAAACTAAAAAAAATCCTAAACTGAAAATAAAAATAAAATAAACCTAGACCTAAACTAAAACAAACTAAACTAAAATAAAGAAATCCTAAACCTAAACCTAAACCTAAAATATGCTAAACCTAAACCTAAACCTAAACTAAATAAAATAAAATAAACTAAAAATAAACCTAAAATAAAAACCAAAAGCATAAGCCTAAAAAAAATAAAATAAAAGCCTAAACTTGAAAATAAAAATAAAAAGTAAAACTTAAACTTAAAAAATAAATTAAAATAAAACTCAACTTAAAAATATTCCTTAACCTTAAAAATAAACTAAAATAGAAAACCTAAACTAAAATAAATAAACCTAAAATAAATAAACTAAATTAAACAAAAATAAAAAATAAACATAAATCAAAATAAATAATAAAATAAACTCAAATAAATAAAAAATAAACTAAATAAACTAAATGAACCTAAACCTGTAAGTTTACTAAATTATGACAAAAAAAACCCCTAGCCCTAAACCTACAACCCTAAACCCTAAACTGTGAACCCCAAACCCTAAACCCTAAACCCAAAACACTAAACTAACCTAAAACCTTAAACCCTAAACTCTAAACTAACCCTAAACCCTAACCCTAAACCTTAAACCCTAAACCTTGAATAAAGATGTCATTAGGAATAGATCTAAAGAATGACCTAATCCTAACATAGTTATGGTAGCTAAAGAAAATGTTTTCAAGAGACTTTCCCGTGACTGTTAGAGATTTGAATACCCTTAACCCCAACCTTAAATTATATTATCATACCATATATTATAGTATAATGTAGCATCATATATTTGAGCATGTAGAGATGTGTTTTTGGATGTTATAAGATGTTTTGAAATGTTTTAGTATATTATGGTATTGTACCCTATAATCTATATTAATATAAATCAAAAAAATATTGATTTAAAAAATCAAATGATGAATTTTATTAAATTTGAAGTGGGAATTAGGTTGTAGTACCAAAGAGTGCTCATACTTATTGTCTAAAAGTAAGATTTTATGTTCAAAATAAATATTATATGTTGTAGCATAATATAACATCATATATCATAATATATTGCATTTTAAATTCTTTTAGTATTTTACAATCATAAATCAAGCCACACTAGCATTACCTATAAAATGATTTAGACTTTAAAATGGTGGAATTTGGCCAAATGGACAATATAAATGGCATCATAATATATTGTTCCATTTAAAATTATGTAAGTGATATAACTAAAATAATATTTTAAGACTAAATGAATCTTAAATAATCCCTGATGTAATACAATATAATATAATATAAATATGTTATAGTGTATTATAATATAGGATGCCATAACATAGTGTAGCATCATGCATTATAATACTATTGTGTATTACTACTTGTTGTTTAGATTTTAGTTTGAAAGTATGATAGTAGAGTTTGTATTGGTATAATTCATAAAAAATATTGATTTATGAACTGATGATGGGATTTGGCCAAATTTAGAGAGCTTTGGGAACTTCATTGGGGAATGCTATGGTGTGTCATTTAATCAAAATAATGGAATTTTGCATAAATAAATGTTCATTTTTGAATAAAATTTTATAAAATTTTTTTGAAAATTCATAAAAGTAATGTAAGATATATATTATATGAAAGCATATTAAAATATAATGTACATAATAATATAACTTCATATATATATATGAATGTGATGTGTGTTACTAAATGTTATTGTACATTTTAGTATGTTTTACTAATAATACATTGGGTCAAAACTCACAAAAATATTAATTTAAAGGTTAAAGTGGAAGAATTTAAATTCATGGATAAACTAAGAAACACCAAAATTATGCTATTTTGTACCATTTCTAATAGAAAATTAATAATTTAACATCCAAAATGAACATTATTCATATTTTGAGAAAGTTTTGTTATTTTTCCTTTTAAGTGATCATAATGAGGTGTCATGTTAGACAATATATTATATTATAGCAGATTATAATTTAACATCATATATTATAATAATATAATGTGTTAATTCACTATAATATGTTTAGCATGATATTGTATATTTAGTTTGAAAACCTAAATCATAAAATGATTACAATGTTAAAATGATGTAATTTGAATGAATATATTATAGGATGTTGGTTAAAACTATTAAAGGTGTGCATAAAATAAGAAATAATATTTGATAATTAGGACATGGAGGAGATCCCAATCACACATGCATTGGACATGACATGTATAATAGGCATAAAAAAAATCTCTGAGGATAAGGTTTGAATTCATTTGATTATATGATTTATGGAAAAGAAGTTCCATTGGTGATAATAATCTATAAAAAGATTAAGATGATCGACTTATTTTTTTTGTTTTAATAATAACATATCTAGATATGGAAATCTAGATCTATATGAACCTAAAACTAGTATCTAATTGGGATTTGAGTTTGATTTCATAGATTTATTTAGGGATGTATAAGAATAGTTTGGTTGGATTTCTTTGATTTATAGTCTTGAGTTTTTCAGGTGATTTAAATTTGATTTATTTGTGAATTGTTATATATGATTTGGAGATCCAAAGAAGGGTGTGACTTAACTCCATTAGGAAAATTATAAGGAATAGATTTGCTAAGTTAATGTATGGACTATTGTGCATGGAGAAAGCAACCCTAGATACAAATAAAGGATAGTCCCTGATAGAGCTAGGCAACTGAGATTACCCCTACAAGCAGATACCTAGGAAGAAAGTAAGACTTACATCTTCCAAAGTGGAATAATAGGGGTGCTAGATGCCTGAAATTGAAATAGGCGACTCTGAGTGAATGTCAGGAACTTATGTTAACTCAAAAGTAGTTGATTAATATTATGGTGATTTGATATGGTTTGTTTAGTTTAGTTTAATTTCAAATTGAGCATATCTAGGGATGTGAGCTTGATCAAATATAAATTTATGGATCTAGCTGGACCCATATGATTAAATTTGAAGTGCAAATTAGGTTTAGTACCAAAGGAGTGCTACACCACTTATTGAAAGTAGACTATGTTAAAATAAATATTATATGGTAGCATAGTCATATATCATAATATATTGTTCTGCATTTTAAATTCTAGTATTTTACAAATGCAAGCACTAGCATTACCTATAAAAATGATTTAGACTAATTTGGACAAATTGACAATGGTAGAGCATGGCATCATAATATATTTTCCATTTAAAATTAAAGTGATACTAAAAAATATAGTATTTTATTGTTTAGACTAATATTATGATTTTCTATCTTAAGCAATCCCTTTCGATGTAATATGGAATATAATTTAACATAATATGTCATAGCGTATTATAACATAGTGTAGCATCATGCATTATAGCATACTATTGTGTATTACTACATGTTGTTTAGCTTATTTTAGTTTGTTATGGTATCATGTAGTAGAGTTTGTATTGGTATAATTCATGAAAATACTTATTTATAGGTAGATGATGGGATTTAAAAATTTAGAGTAACCTAGGAACATCATTGGAGTGCTAGTGTCATTTCAAAAGAATGTAATTTAGCATCCAAAATAAGTATTCATTTTTCTATAAACTATAAATAAAGTGATTCATTTTAACAATGTAAGATAATATATTATATGAAAGCATATTAAAATATAATGTACATAATAATATGACTTCACATATATATGAATCTGGTGTGTTACTAAATGTTATTGTACATTTTAGTATGTACTGTAAAATACATAAATACTCACAAACAATGTTAATTTAAAGGTTGAGGTGGAAGAATTTAAAAAAAACAAAAGCAACACCAAAATTATGCTATTTTGTACCATTTCTAATAGAAAAATAATAATTGAACATTCAAAATTAACATTACTCAATTTTGAGCTATTTGTTCCTTTTAAAATGATTCTAATGGAATGTTAGACAATATAAATATATAATGTAACATATATTATAATATAATATGGATGTTAATTCACACTATAATATGTTTAGCATGATATTGTATAGTTAGTTTGAGTTTAACCAAAATAAAATGTTGATTACAATATTAAAATGATGTAATTTGAACGAATATATTGCTAGACTTTTGGTTGAAGTATTAAAGGTGTGCATAAAAGAAGAAATAAGATTTGATGAGAATTCCATGTCAAGGACATGGAGGAAGATCCCCTAGGGGATCACACATGTGTTGGACATGACATGTGAGGGGTCTATGTCGAGGGCATAGAAGAAAAAAATTTGCTAGGGTTAAGGTTTGAATTTGATTTGATTATATGATTTGTGGAAAGAAGATCCATTAAGGATAATAATCTATAATCCCCCAGGTATTAATATCGAATCTACTTCAATTTTTGGTTTTAATTAATATGGAGGCATATCTACTGGAGAAATGGGCTCAAAATCTACAGGATGTATATGAACCTTCTAAGGAAGTAGGTTGAGCTCAAGGATTGGGATTTGAGTTTGATTTCATGATTTATTTAGAAATGTATCACATTAATAAGTTTGGTTGGATTTCTTTGATTTAGACTACTTGGGGTGTTGGTTTAATTTGGCTAGGAGGTTAGTTTTAAATTTGATTTTTTTGCTTGAATTATTTATATATATTGGGATCCTAAGAATGTGATTTCCACTAGTGAAAATATATTAGATTTAATCTAGATAATGTATGGACCTATGGTGTTGATGAACCAGAAACTATATTAGCCTTGACCTACCTTTTACAAATCCAATGGGATAGTCTATTAAGGGTAGAGCCACCTATGGGATGCGTTTATGTTACAAATGTGCGGAAGAAGGTGTATGACTTGGATGCCAACAAATTGAGAAACTTGAGTGAATTTCCCTTTGGTGACGTCAACTCAAAGTAGTCATGATTAATTTTATTTTCATTTCATGATTTATTATGGTTTGTTTGGTTTAGTTTAATTTCAAATTAAAATCCATATGTGAGCTCGATCAAATTTAATATTTAATTTATTGACCATAATTGTGATGGATATGATGAAAATTTAAAGTGGGAGTTAGGTTGTAGTACCAAAGGAGTGCTACGCCACTTATTGTCTAAAAAGTTAGATTTTATGTTCAAAATAAATATTATATTTTGTAGCAAAGTATAACATCATATATCATAACATATTGTTCTGTGCATTTTAAACTCTTTTAGTATTTTACAATCATGCAGTCAAGCCTACACTAGCATTACCTATAAAAATTTTAATATAGACTTTAATATGGTGGAATTTGGCCAAATTGACAATAGGTAGAACATGGCATCATAATATATCATTTCATTTAAAATTATGTAAGTGATACAACTAAAATATATAATATTTTATTATTTAGACTAATTTTATGATTTTTTATCTTAAGCAATCCCTTTTGATGTAATATGCAATATAATATAATATAATATGTTATAGTGCATTATAATATAGGATGCCATAACATAGTGTAGCATCATGCATTATAACATACTATTATGTATTACTACTTGTTGTTTAGCTTATTTTAGATTGTTATAGTATGAAGTAGTAGAGTTTGTATTGGTATAATTCATAAAAATACTGATTTATAGGCTGAGATGATGGGATTTGGCCAAATTTAGAGTAAGCTTTAGGGAACATCATTGGGGGAGTGCTATGGTGTGTCATTTAATCAAAAGAATGGAATTTTGCATCCAAAATAAATGTTCATTTTTTAATAAAATTTTATAATTTTTTTTTTTCTTAAAGTGATTCATTTTAAGCTATAATGTAAGATAATATATTATATGAAAGCATATTAAAGTATTTGTACATAACAATATAACTTCACATATATATATATGAATGTGGTGGTGTGTTACTAAATGTTATTGTACATTTTAGTATGTTTTACTTTTGTTATATTACATTGGGGAAAAACTCACAAAAAATGTTAATTTAAAGGTTGAGGTGGAAGAATTTGGCCAAATTCATGGCACACACCAAGAAGCAACACCAAAATTATGCTATTTTGTACCATTTCTAATAGAAAAATAACAATTTAGCATCCAAAATGAACATTATTCATATTTTGAGAAAGTTTTGTTATTTGTTCCTTTTAAGAGATTCTAATGAGGCGTAATGTTAGACAATATATAATATTATAGCAGATTATAATATAACATCATATATTATAATATAATATAGTGTGTTAATTCACACTATAATATGTTTAGCATGATATTGTATAGTTAGTTTGAGCTTGCACAAGCACAAATCATAAAATGTTGATTACAATGTTAAAATGATATAATTTAAACAAATATATTTTTAAGCTTTTGGTTGAAGTATTAAAGGTGTGCATAGAAGATGAAATAAGATTTGATGAGAATTCCATGTCAAGGACATGGTGGGAGATCCCCTAGGGGATAACACATGCATTGGACATGACATGTTAGGGATCTATGTCGAGGGCATAGAAGAAAAATAATCTACTTGAGATAAGGTTTGAATTTGATTTGATTATATGATTTGTGGAAAGAAGATCTATTGGGAATAATAATATATCATCCACTAGGGATTAAGATCGAATCGACTTTAATTCTTTTTGTTTTAATTAATGTGGGGCCATATCTGCTGGAGAAATGGGCTCAAGTTTGCTGGGGATCAGGTATATGAACCTTCCATTAGGGAAGTAGGTTCGGGATATCTAGGGATTAGGATTTGAGTTTGATTTCATAGATTTACTTGGGGATGTATCTGCTCAGAATAAGAGTTTGGTTGCATTTCTTTGATTTAGACTCTATTGAGGGAGTTGGTTTAATTTGGCTCCACTAGGGAGGTTGGTTTTAAATTTGATTTATTTCCTTGAATTATTTATATAGGATTTAGGGATCCACTAGAGAGAAGGGTGTGATTTAACTCCACTATGGAAAATTATATTGGGTTAGATTTAATCTAAGTTAATGTATGGAACCTGGGTGTGATGGACCCGAGAAGGGCTATATTAGTCTTGACCTACCTCGGTTTACAAATCCAAGGGATAGTCTACTACTGGTGGTAGAAAGTAACCATGGGATTGCCTTTGTGTAATATGTGCTAGGAAGAAGGTGTAGCAGACTTACATCTTGTAAAGTGAGGAACGACCGCTAGGCAGGTGACCTATTGGATGCATAATAAATTAAACCTAACCAAGGGCGACTACTGAGTGAATGCCACTGGGGACTTATGTCAACTCAAAAGTAGTTAGGATTAATTTTATCTTTATTTTATGTGATTTGATATGGTTTGTTTAGTTTATTTTAATTTCAAATTGAGGGCATATCCACTGCGGATGTGAGCTCGATCAAATTTGATCGGTTTAATTTATGGTCCATGTCGGTGTGTGATGGACCCACTGAGAAGGGGCTATATCAAACTTGTATCTCAAATTTATAAATCCAAATGGATAGTGGGGTAGAGCTAGCAAACCTAAGGGTTACCTTTTGAGCAATGGCTGCAGGGAAAGCATAGCAGACTTACATCTTCAAAGGCAGGGAACAACTGCTGGGGTGACATGTTGATAGCACAACAAATAGCGACTTAGGGCAATGAGTTAATGTGTTGGACTTATATCAACTCAAGAGTAGTCGGTGATTCTTATAAGGAGTTTTCTTTGCATTACCTAAAGATAGGATATGCTTGGGAAAATGTACCAGGGTGTCCTCTAATCCTTAAGTGAATATATATTTTCTTTATATGTTTGCATGGACCTATTGGTGTGAGGACCACAGAAAGGCTATGTCGACCTTTATCTTAGATTCTTGGACCAAGGGAGAATCTACACATACGATGATTCTCCAATCATATGGGTGGTTAGGAAGGACTCCAATCGATAGTAACCCAAGTAGTGTCTAAATGGGGTCGCATTGGATGTGATCCAAATATAGTGCCCATAAAGGAGGTGCTACTAGGAGCATTATCTTAAGCTCTGAAAAAGAAAGCTTATAGGTGTACGGTGGCCAACTCAAGGAGAAAGCATAGCATACTTACATCTGCCATGAGTGGTGTATTCTAAGGTGGGAGAACCAACCAACCAAAGGTCTATTCATCAGCATGAGTGGTGATAGTGAGAACCGACCAACTAAGTGCATGGTGACCAATGATCAATCTGGAAGCATGTAACTTTCCAATAGCGATCATCGAATAGTCTATCATCGATGGGATAGATGTTAATTAATCTTGAGCGACTACTAAGCGAGGAGCACCAAGGAAGGACTGGACTTAGACTTGAAGTAATTAGGAGGGAAGGAGGCACTTGGGGACTTATCCTAAACTTTAAATATACTCAATCTGGTCAGTGTATGAAGGATAATCCAAGAAGAAAGCGTAGCAGACTCACATCCTCTTAAACAAAGACAACATGAGGTAGCTTACTAGCCATGCAGTAAGGCCTACCAAACTAACAAGGCACTCGTCGATGTGCAGTGGCTAAGTAAAGATGGAAAGTGTAGCAGACTTACATCCTCGAAAGCAAGAAGACCACTTGGGTGACACACTAGTAAGGTAGCATGTTAGCCCAACCTAGAATAGTTATCGAGTGAGTGTCGTTGGGGGCATTATCTCAACTTAGAGTAGCCCAAGACAAAAGATATGTGTTTGTTTTATATGTTTGTGTGTAGTTTATATTTGTGTTGTGTCGATGAAATGAAGATGATCTTGCTCGGTTCCTTACATCACCTAAAACATCATGGTGGATTCATAGATAAGAATACTTTCAACATGAAAGAGGTAGAATTTGAAATGGAATTTTCATTGATGATAATAATTTTTGAACATGATTTATAATATTTCTTTAAGTAGAGCCCATTGATTGGATGCATTGGGCACTCTCCCTTATGATTAATAAAATGATAAGATTCTCCTTGGTAGGCCTTCTCTATGGCAAAAGGCCCTTCCCAAGTAGGTTCAAACTTGTCTCCCATCTTATGATGGGCAATAATTAGTCTCCTTAGAACTAAAATAAGCTCTCCTACTTGAAAAGATCTAAGACGGACCAACTTCTTCTGAACTTGAATCATTTTAGCTTTATATAACTTGAAGTTTTGGCATGCCCGCAAGCACCTCTCCTCCAAACTTTGAGCTCTTCAAATCGTAACTTAGCTTTTTGCTCTGTTATGATCTTGCTACCCACAGCTATCGTTAGTGATGGGTGTTAGACTTCTGATGGTAGAACATCTTCAGACCCATATATTAAGGAGAAAGGAGTAGACTAAGTTGGAGTTCTATATGGAACAGTATCAAGGCTTCAACTAATGCATGCCACTATCGCTTGTTGTTATTGACTGTCTTCTTCAGTATTTGGATGAGAGTTTTGTTGAAGGCTTCTGCTAAGCCATTTTCCCTCAGGTAGTTGATGGTAGAATATCTTCAATCAATGTTGTGTCTCCGAGCAAAGTTATTGTTGATCTGCTCAATGCAATACCATTATCGATATAATTCATCGAGGCACTCCAAACCTATATATGATGTGGTTCCTAAAAGAGAACTTGTTGACCTTCTGAAATCACCACACCCATTTAGAAAGCAAGTAGTAGCTAAGATGAACCGATGACCCTTGGAAGAAGAGGATTAATCATACCAACATGACCCCAACACTTGAATGCCATGAGGCCAATGTAGGATGTAGAATGTTTGGTGGTTGGAGTAAGACCACGTGTTGATTAGTGGCATCTCCCTAGATCCATGCAACTATGATCATCGACTAGTAGTATCCTAGTCTCTTGATCTTTTCATCTTTGGACCGATTTGTTGGCTCCACATAATCCTAGTGTACCTTGATCATGATCTTAGGGCTTCGTGCTTGTCTAAACAAATAACATAACATATGATCAAAGATCACCAGAAGACACCATCCACAAGAGCATAGGAAAGTTCTCTACCTCATCCGATCTTGGGACTTCTGAGGTAGTTTTCCTTTATTTAGGTAATCCATGAATGGTTGCCTCTAATCTAACTCATCATCCTTCTTGGGAATGGCAACCTCCCTTTAAAGAGAGAGTACTTTTGATGAGTTATCAATAAGGATAAGACTTATCTATTTTGGACCTTTATTGATATGGACTCATCCTCCGACATGCCAACTCCTCAAGCTTGGCTAAAGCATATGGTGTCTCTCTTGAGGAATCTTATAAAATAACCTCTAGGATTTGGGCCAACAACTCCATGGTGTACTTGGGTAGTGATGGAGCTATAACCTTATAGGACTATTTGGTTGATAACTAGAGAATCCCAAGATATCATATGATGCTTAGTAATGAACTAAGACCAACAATCAGATCCTCATATTAGGCTTCATTGTTGGTGCAAGCATTGATAGATGATAAGAATCTCATCACATCATTTGAGTTAAGAGAACTATTCCTACCTTTTTCCAATAGATTATGGTTCTTCTCCTCTTTGAGAGAAAGCCTCACCATCAAAGTACATATCCCAGTGGTGAATACTAGTATCCCCTAAGTTCATAATTTGTTCATTGTGGAGATCATCACTAGGCAAAGAGTCAGTGGAAAGTGGGTGTGTTGCTAAGAAATTCACTAGCACTTTCACCACACAAAGAGGAGAAGGTAATGTCAAATTGTGATCATGGACCATCATGCCAATTGAAAATGGCCATGGCATGAGATAGTATAGTGAATTGATCTTAGAGATTAAGTTTACCTTATGAGGAAGCATGTAGTGCTGTAGCTTTTAAGATGCAAAGACTAAAGCTAGGCACTGCTTCTCAATTTGTGGATAATTAGCCTTAGCAGGGATTAGACAAAGACTGAGGTAGTAGGGTGCATTTTCCTTCCCTTCATCATTAGCTTGGGCCAACAAAGCACCAAGGAGTCATCTACAATGTAAAATATGAGTAGCATGATAGGGGATAGAACTAGACATCATCGTAATGGTTGACGTCTTTGAATGCATGCTCGCACTTGTCATCCCACTTAAACTTGGTATCCTTTTTGACAAGTGCTTAGAATGGCTGACATCTTCCCGATAGGTTGGATATAAAGCATCTTAGATGCTCCAACCGCGCTTAGAATGATATGAGTTGAGTTAAACTTTTAAGGGCTCACATTTTTAATATCGCCTTGATCTTTTCTAGATCAATTTTGATGCCCTGGTGTTAGACAATATACCCAACAAATTTCTCTGAAGTTATAATGAAAGTACACTTCAGGGGATTCATTTTGAGGTTAAATTATTTTAACTATTTGAAAACTACTCTCAAGTCAAAGAGATGGTCTTCCTTTTCTCTACTTTGATCATGACATCATCAACATAGTACACTAATTTGATGATGAATAAGATTGAATATTCATCATAGCCATGGTATGGAACATATTTATAAGAAAAGGCATGACCTTAAAATAGATTTTGATGGGGTTCTAAAAGTAGTGTTTCATTCATCTTTAGGGGCCTTTGTTTGGTTATATCCAGATGAGCCATCCATGAAAGAGAAGACTACATGAGATGAGGCAATGTCCACCATCAACTTTGGGATTGGTAGTGGAAATTCATCTTTTGGACATGCCTTATTTAAATTTCTAAAATTGAAGCATATGTGAATTTGGCCATTCTTTTTCTTAATTGGACGATGCTAACCGTAGGTATTTTTCTTCCGGATGAAGAATCAATCGTTTCTTGACTTCATAAATGACGTTGTTCTATGTCTAATCGCATGCATCTAGAGCTTGCTTGATAGGGTTAGTAAGCTCTATTGCTACTTTATGGACCGTGGAGCCAATCTGCATCTCTTCATAACTCCATGCAAAGTCCCAAACTTAATGTCTAACTAAGTCATTGGTTTCAATTTCATTCAAGAACGATGTATGTCGCATGAATTTTCAGTTCTAAGTTGATTTATTTGAGCTCATCAATGGTTGACTTAATCTCATCTTCAAACTCGGCATCTTTGACTTCAAAATTATCCGATCATCGAAGTTTCTAAGCATAACTCCTCATATTAGTTAATGTGATTTGAAAAGAAACTATCAGATTCTAATTGATTGGTGATGACTAAGCAGTAAGCATCATCATCGACTAGACTCATTATATTGAATCCTAGTCCCGATCTTGATGGAGAGCTTTTGCATTTATTCTTCCATATTCTTTTGAAGTAGTCTGACTTGTGCTTTGACCAAGTATATGGGATTAAACATATCTTTGCTAAATTATGAACATAAGGCAAGTACCAATCAAATGTTAATTCTATTAAATCTTTATATGAATCATCCTCAAGTTCTACATTAGCTTCTTGACTTGAGGATGATGCTAAAAAGAACCTCTAAGTCTTCACACTATGGATGACTTAGGGCTTCTTAACTACCAAACCCTTAGCTTTTGAGAGGAATGTGGGGTTAGAGCTAAGGTTCCCAACCCGATGCCTAACTTTTCACATATATACTTGGATACACTTATGCTTTGCTTTGGAGCCATCTTCATCAAGTGTCACCTCCAAGGAATCTAAGAAGACTAGTGCTAACCATATAAGACTCATCCTATGAGCTAGATTCTAAGTCTATATGGATAATAGGTGTACTCTTGGTAACTGGGACATATCTTTTATTAGGTGGCCAATAAGGAGATTTTCTAACCTTGGGATTGCCTCTGAATTGACCTCTTCCTCTGCCTGGTGGAGGTCAAGTTGTCCAACCCATATGTTCAAATGGAGTAACGAATTATGGGTGGAATTTAATGTCAGACTCCACTTCCTCCTCCAAGTCTATTTTCGCTACCTTTTATTTTGTTTTTCTTTTTCTCTTTCCTTTTCTTTTTATTTTTCTTTTTCTTTTATTTTTAAACTTTTGCCAAGTTTGTGAGAATAGACTTATTGATTTTGAGAGAGGTACTAAGCTACATCCTTATATATGCTAATCTCATGAACTGTAAATGACTTGAGATCTCCTTTGACACAGTAGATGATCCCACCTCTCATGAACTTCATACACTGAAGTAGAGAGGATGGAACTATGTTGTTCTAATGTATCCATGGTATCCCAAACAAAGTGTTGAAAGATGTATCAGAGTCTTTAATGCAAACTTAGCTTTAGTCTTCTAATCATCTATATGCAAGGGCTACACTATGGAGCCTAAAGCCTGTTGACATTACTTTTGGAGTGCGGATTCAATCTTCTCTACTTAGACATAGGTGCCTTCTAGACACTAAGACTTTAGTAGTCATAAGACACTTCTAACAATTAGGTAAATAGTTAACCTAAGCCTAAAGACTTAAAAGGGTTAACCATAGGACTAGGTTATGCCTTAGGGATAATCCACCCCCTACAACCCAAATCAAATCCATGTTCACCTTCTCAAACCAAACCTCAAGTTCAATTCAAACATCAAATTCAAATCCAAATCAAAGCCCAAATTCTATAACCAAATGATTGAAGCCCTTGATCAAATCCAAAGTTGAAACTCTTCCTAAGCCATATGACCTATCCTATGGAATTAGCCAGATCTTAATCCAAATCAATGCAAAATAAATTGATTTTCTCATAATCAATTTATATCTTCAATCATCTTCCTAAATGTAAATCAAATCTACATTCAAATGATCAAAACTAAATCAAACTAAATAAAAGTAAATCAAACTTGTTCTAAGCCATATAACCTATCCCATGGACTTAGCCAAATCTTAATCCAAATCAATTCAAACTCAGTTGATTTTCTCATAAATAAATCATATTTTCAATCATCTTCAGAAATTTAAATGAAATATACATTTAAATCATCAAAACTAAATCAAACCAAATAAAAATATAAACATAAGCCACATGACCCAACTCCATGGACTTAGCCAAAATCCATCATTCCAAAACCCAAATTCAATTGATTTTCTCATGAATCAATCATACCTTAAATCATATTCACCAATATAAATGAAATCTACAATCATCAAGCCAAACCAAAATAACCCAAGTCAAACCCAACTTAACCTTTTTGACTTGAAATGTTCAAATGAACCAAAACCATTTGAACCCAAGTACTCAATTGAATTTATATATCAATCCCAAATCCATATATAAACTCAACTAAATTAAACTCAACCCAAAAATAAACTAACTAAACCTAATTGGCCTACTTGACTTAAAGTGGCCAATTTGACCTATTTGAGCTAGGTTCTAATCCTATCAAAATTGTATAGAACTAAGCCCATCAAAACCTCCCAACATGACTATTGATAACCCTAGGTTATTGGGTCAAACCAAGTCAACTTGGCCATTTGAGCAAGTCAACCCCTTAAATCATATAACCCACTAGCTAAATTGCAACCAAGAATTTTGAAACCAATGATAATAAATCAAATCAAAATCAATATTTGAATATGACTTGACCTTCAATTGAGTCAAACCAAACCCAATTGGCCCTCTAACTTGACCCAAATTGAACTAAAAGATGAAATTGGGTCAAATTAAAATATAAACCAAATTGATTGCAACCAATGGCTCAAGTTCATTCGAAATTGATTGTTGAACTTGACCAAAGCCATGATTGGATCCAATTGAACCTAATTAACCTACTTAGCCCAAATTGACCTAATGGTTCAAGTTGGCCAAAATCAAAACCAAATCCAAATTAATTGAAAACAAAGCCTACAATAATCTTCAATTGGTCAACTAAATCCAAACAAACACCCAACCTGAATTTGGCCAATAACTTGGTCACCCATTTGACCCAAATGAATTCAAATGAGCCAAAATCAAATCTAAGATAAAATAAACCAAAACATCCCAAATGATCATATGAACTTGACCCAACCCTTGGTTTAAATTTGACCAATTGGTAAACTTGACCCAACCTAACCCAATTTGACCTAAATGAGTCAAATTAAACCAAACCTAACCAAATCAACTCCAATTGACTTGAAATTTGGCTAACCACTTCTTGGCTTATTTAAATCTACACAAATAAAATCCAATGCTAAATGATTATTCTAACCTTGGGTAATGAGATAAAATCACCCATGTGGTTTTCCATTCCACTTGCAATTTCCACTCCCCTAGGGTACCTAGACACACAACCTAACCCAAGGGGAGGTTAGGTCAGCCATGACCCATAGAAAGTGAAATCACCTCACCCTCCCATTGGAGCATTTGAAACCCATGACACCCATGTTTCCTTGCGCCACCTCCACGACCAACCTAGCCAATCCAAGTCACCCTCTCTGTACCACCCATGACTCCCTAAGATGTCCAGATAGTCACCAAAATCCAAACCTAATCCCACCATTCGATCAAAGAAAGGGGGGTATACACCCCCTCGTTTCCACTCAAACATACACAAAAATCATTCCTTAGAGCCCTAGCTACCCAAGATGAGTTGTTAGAACCATTCCCTGAGCTCCCAAGCTCATTCCTCTATCAAAAAATGGTATCCCATCCATCCCAAAATATGACACTCCATTTTTGACCTAACTTTTCCATTTCTTAATGAAACTCAAATTAACTTTGTATGCACCTTCCTTAGGCCTCGTCGAGAAAGAATGAATCATCTCTTAAGCTTCCTGAGCATCAAAGGTGGGACTTCTATCAAAGCTATGCTCTAAATCATGTTTCGAGTAAAACATCAAGGAATTGATCCACAGTCAGGGCTTCATTTCTACTAGATGAACCCTCTTGTTGAGCTGATGGTATGCTTCCAAAATTTATCCTTAGGAAAACATGGGTTGGAGCTTTTTGAAGAAAACTTGCATCTCATATGATCTTGACAGTTGGATCCTCTCCAATTGATGTTGTGAAGGTGTAGGATCCTTTTGGAGTGGATCTGAGTTTGGGTATGCTCAGATCATGTGAGCAATGGCAAACGGACTCCATTCTCCCTCACTCATGTGACGTTAGATCGAACACCATCTTCGCTGATCAAAATGGGATGATTAGATTTGTTAGATCGATCATTTAATCCTATTAAGCTATGGGATTAATCGTATCCAATCTTAGATCGAATCGGACAAGAAAGCACGCATCATGTAGGAACTAATAAGTTTTTAGCCAACCTCGCCATGAAAGCATGTCGTATGCACCACATGGCTTTAGGATTAGGCTTAATTAATTTTTTTACTAATTGAAACTTCTAAAATTCATAAAAAATCATAGAAAAAAAATGCAAATAAATACCCATTTTAAAGGTCTTTCAGAGGAGAATTAATTAAAAATGATCTTAACTAATTTTGAACAGTAATTAAGGTTTAATTAAGGTTTAATTGCAAAATTTATTACCTTAATTACTTAAGCAATTAATCTCAATTTTTATGGGATAATTTAATGGGATGACCTCTATCTCCCATTCTTGGGATTTATTGCTCACTTAATTAGAAAGCTAACTAATTAAACTTTAACTACTCTTTAAGTTAATTAATGATTAATTAATCCCAAAATTAATTAAGTTTATTAATCATTGTTCAATGGTAAGTGAACTAAGGAATAGGGTTGGGACCCCTTTCCCTATGTTCATTTCACCTTTTTAAATGAAATTAATTGAGATTTAATTAATTAATTAAATCACTTAATGAAATTAAAATCATAATCACATCAGACCTTAATTAATTAAATCATGGGGGTAGATATTTAGGTGTTTAATAATCTAAAAGAGTTTCATGAAATTATGGTTAGTCCACATGTGTGGGAAAACCATAAGAGTAATTAATTAAGTCCCTTGATCTAATTAACTATTAATCATGAGCCAATTGTGTTAGGCCCCTTTTATTTCCTAGGATAATTTCAAGTTTATTTTCAATGCATATCATGTTGGCTCATAATTATTTAGTTAATTCCTTTAAGGTGACATAGGTAAGGGTAATTAATTCATCTAATTAAGGGTTCAACTTAGTTAACCCATAAAATCAAATTAATTAAATTTCCTTAAATTAAATCAAATCACTAATGTGGGAATGGGTTCAAAACAACAAGTGATTATTTCTCTTCTCCTCTTTAATTAAAATCAAATCCAAAACTTAATTAATAAAGAAGCTTTGGTTTGCTTTAAATAATCTTATTTGATTTGTTTGTCCTTAAGAACTAGTTTGGTTGAATGAATCACATGCTTATATTTGATTTTCCTCTTTCCAATCATGTTAAATTTGGTATGTCATTTGAATTCATGCATCCATCTTATCAAAATCAAGTAAAATGAAATGGATTTTCTTTATGTAAGCTTGCATGTGTTGATTTAATATATTCATGGCTATTATCACTATTAAATCCAAATGTATTTTCAAAAGCTTATAAATGAATAATAATATGTGTTATGATGCTAGTTATAAATACATAAAAATGCATGTGCTTATAGCTTAAGTGTATGAATGTTGAGTTCTCTTTCCGTTATTCAATTATTGATTTATATAAGATTGAATAGTAACATGTATATAGTCTGGACATCCTGGGAACATGAGACTTTAGCTAGCCCCATAGAGGCCATTTTATTACTTCACTTCCATGGTTTAACAATGGCACACATACCCATTTGATTTCATTCTTTTGTATTTGTGAGTCATAAAGCCCAAGTAGTGTGAATTAGTCGATATAAAAATTTTAAAACTTAAATCTTAAATTTTAAGTTTTAGTAGAAAATTAATTTTGATTTTATAATGACAAGATAAAATTCTAATGCAAAAATAAAAGCAAAATGCACACAATTTTATGGTTCAAAACCCTAACCGGCCACCCACACTAGCCACCTGGCTAGAATCCACTAAATGAAAAATAGCTTACAAATAGTACTTCTTATAACCGGTGAGTACAACCCCTACAACAATTTATACTCTCCTACAAGGCGAGTAAGTACAACCCAATATAAATTTTACAAAAAAAAACAAAATAATAAATTTTGATAAAATAAATTTGTCACAAATATACCAAGCTATCCAATTCAAAAAATGATCTCACAACTTACAAATGATTACTTAAAAAATTTTGACAAGATAAAATACTCATTTAATATTGATAAAAAATAATAAAATAAATATCTTAAAGTGATCTTACTAAGATGCTTATGTTATTACAATTTGTAGACTAATATAAAATGATTTCAAAATAAATTCACAATATTCTTTGCATAATAAAATAAATTTCAGCAAGGAATAATTTGTTTTATTTTAACCAAAAATATTCTTTCAATTAAAGCTAATGATCACAAAATACATAAATAAAATGAGTATATGATAGATCTAAGTAGGCTAGTAAGCTTTTAATTAAAAAGAGAGATCTAGCCAATATGAAAATAATTTCAGCATAATAATTTAATATAAATGCTTAAAATATACTTCTAAAATAGATCTAACATTAAATAATCTTTCAAAATGAGATTAATGAAGAAATATTTCAAGAAACCAAAAGAAATTTGTAGGAAGTTAAAAATTTCAACAAGTTGAAATAGATCCTACAAACTATCACAAGAGTTTTTCACAAAAAGATGATTGAGAAACTTTGATGTAAAAAAACAATGTCCAAAGACTAATCCACCACCAAAAAGTATAAATTGGAAAGAAAAAATAGATGGTGAAAATAGCATGAACAACAAAAAAGGATTAAGATCAAGAAAACAAACTTAAGTAAATTGAGAAAGCTTGCTTAGTTGAAGATGTTGAAGCTTCCAAACCAAGGATTTGATCTTGCAATATTTGGAGAACACTTAAAGGAAAATCTAAGAAATTTTCTCTTAGATTTGGAGGGATTTTGAATTTTGAATGAGGAATACTTTCATGAAGAGAATGAGGGCTATTTATAGTAAGAGAAGGTCATTTTGAATTATTTCAAAAAATATATTATTCTAACCTCATGCTATCATGTGATAATTTAATATTCAATAAAGATATAATTTATATTAAATAAATATTAAATTAAAGCAGCCAAAATTCTGCTATTCACATGGGCAAATCAAAAATAATCAAATATTGCTCTTAATATATTCAAAGCATGTAGCATGCATTCATTATTAAAATCAGTTAATGTTTGAAAGTCATAATAAATTCAATTTTAATCAAACGTGGGTCATGTGATCGATAGAATTAAAGGAAAAAAATCCAAGGAATCCATTGGAGATGAAATCGATATAAATTCCTTGATTATAAAATGACTTTGGCTAAAATACAAAATTTCATATTTTTGTTAATTTTGACATGTAACATTTAAATATTATGATATAATTTATATATAATCTTACATATGTTAGTTATCATATAACCTTCAAATTAAATTAAAATATTTAATTATATTAAGTAAATAAAATAATTACACTTAATAGTCATTATCATTTATTATTTTGACAATTCAAATGCTATGAAACATATAATTAATGTTAATTAGATAGATATTTATATAAATTAACCTCATTAAAATAATATGTTAAGTTGTGAGCAAATTGATTCATGCCAATAAATAAATGCATATAACCTAAAATATTATATTTTGAGCTTCACATTATCCAATTTGATCTATCTTTCATTCTTCTACTCTTGCAATTTCCTCAAACATATTATGAGATGTATTGGATATGTAATTAACAATTGATCTATCTTAAACACATAAAAACATTCATTAGAACATCCAAGTATTCATTTGTTATCATCAAAATTGATCGGATTGAACATGAGGCTCATCAAGCCAACAATATTTCAACATTAGAATTTAAATAGAGCTTTAATTAATATATAAAAAATTATTCAATAAAAAATACAATCTTTACATGGTTTTCTTTCCCTCATTTATGTATACATCCATGTGTGTCTAAGAAATGAAAGTTTATAGTACATCCCAAAAATATTCCTTAGTAAGGAGGTCATTTGATTACTCACATAGTTTAACAATGACACGCACTTGCCTATATTGAAAGTATGTATATATGTGATTAGTGAATGAAAATCCCATTTTACATTAAAATTGCATGTATTCATAATTGACTATGTTGAACTAATTAGCCATATGATTTGGAGTTTACTTCTATGTTCATGAATTTTACATATGTCTAAATTCAAAAGGGTATATAATCTGGAAATCTCAAGAATACGATGCTTTAGCTAGCTCTAAGGAGGTCATTTGATTACCTTACTTCCCTAGTTTAACAACAGCACATGCCTATTTAATTATAATCTTATGTCTTTTGTATAATAATTTGGATAAAGTTTAATATGTTTAATTATAAAATATAAATTTTAAACATAAACATACATTCATCATTTAGTGCTAAAAATAGATGTATAGACACTTAGGATTTAATCATATGCATGTTACATGTGATGGAAAAGAATGATTTAATATATGTCATGTGGTAGTAATTCAATTAATTTAATCTTAAGTTTTCTTTCATTTTTGAATAGGATTACTTAAAGTGAACCTAAACTTGGTATTAATTAATTAATTGAATTATCCATTCACTAAAGAGAACTAAATCAAATTAATATACTTTAGAAAGTGACTTAAGGTATGGATGAAAGAGGAAAATTCTCTTTTCCTGTCTTTATAACACTTAGTTGCTAAGTCTAATCAAATGAAGAAAAAGAAAACACAAATTAAAACTCTCAAATAAATTAAACTACTTCAAGTGAAATCATCCTTTCATGTTAAATCGAATCCTTCTACACTTAAAAAATAAAACACTAATGCCTAACAAGACTTACCATACAAGCCTTAATATACACATTAGAATTAAGTCACCACTTCTAAAGAATGGCTTATAATGTGATGTAATTTTTTTATGATGTATTATTTTAGATTGGATGTTAGGGTGTATGCTTAGACCGATGATAGGCCAATATTAGCCTTATCATGTTTTTGAGAGGATTATGCTAAAGGGATGCTTTAAATGAATGCTCTTGCAAGTTGCTTAAATAAACACAATCCAATTGAGCTTAGTTACCCATGTAGGTGCTAAGTCCAAATTATATACAAGCCAATTATATGTATTTAGCTAATCTTATTTGTGTAGTTAGATTTATTTTTCCCACATAAATGTAATTTTGCATAGGAATTAGATTAGTGCAATGAGGGATTAGATGAGTAGAAAATTTCCCATGCCTTTGAATCAAGCACCATCAAATCAAGGAAGAACCAAATCAAAATGGAGATGAAGAAAGAAGACCCATAACAATAAATACAATTATAATTATTCTTTAATATTTGTTGTATAAAATTTACTACCATCTTATCTGTTGTATTTAACACCAATACTATTTTTAAGAATATAATTTGATGTATGTTTACATTTTGCATTAGATGGCATTTTTTCATTATTTCTTAAATGATTGATGTTTTAATGGCTTGGTACAATTAAGATCTTAGATAAAAATAACTTTTACCCAAAATAACTAAATTTTAAACAACTCATAACCTCATCATAAATCTTAAGACATAAATAAGAAATGATTTAGCAACTACTTAGATGTATGGGTATATGTTTCACATCATGCATGCATATTCTTTCTCTTTGAACATGAAGGATCTTCATCCTGCACATAAATGTGAGCATCTCTTGTGAGTATAGTTTCTTAAATTTTAATAGCATATTTCATCATGCATTTAAGCATAAGAAATCCTAAAGCTTCTATCGAAAATATTCTAAAATGAAATAATTTGAAAGAAATCTATCTACATACCACTGTGACTTTAGACTCTTTCTATAAATAAATATACTATCTTGCAAAACAAATGGTTTTAAAATCAGAAATAGTGCCCACCTTGGTGCAAAAGTCTATTTTGTAGGTAAACCCCATGTCCATACTTAGATTTTGGTTTTTATACAAAAGCCCTTAGATTTAGGATCCAGTATTTATTTTGTTACAATAAATCCTCACCTATATTCTCTCTTAATCTATTATAAGCACTAAGAATTAAAAAATTTCAACTCAAAACATATAAATCTCTTCAACTCCAAAATTATAAAGCATAGGATAGATTGGAATGCTCACCTAGTATGAGTATTTCCTACTTCATTTGATTCAAAAATAAGCCTTATTTGAACTTTTCTAATTGATTTTCCAAATACAAAATTTGATAGTCTAACTTGAAATATTTAGAGATGATAATTGTCTACTTTAATTGAGAAAATTTAATTAACTAAGGCTTACCTTAGAAATTAAAGGTTTAATATAAACCCTTTATTCATGATCCATCATGCCTAGAGTCCATTAGATTATTAGGTCCATTTGTGATGTTTTTGAGATAGTACATCATATCTCAATGTTACCAATCACCAAAAAAGTACCCACTATGATCCAATGGTAAATTCTACATCCAAAATAAATACAAATTTCACCTTATTCATTGAATCTCAACATCATCCTTTCTTTGAGTTTGAGATGTCAAATCAAAATTTATCATAATGTTGACTACACCTAGGTCAACCAAACTTTGGATAAACATAAAAATTTAAGATGTATATGCATCATCCCTAAGTCTTCAAGTATAACTAAGATGTCCTTAGGGCATGCCTCTCTTAGTCCATCTAAAGCATCTCTATCAAGTAAGGTCTAATTCTCATCTCTGGATAAGTCAAGGCATATATTTAACTTAGTTGGAAACTAAAAGTAAAGACATCCTCCATAAGCATATCCATTGGTGGAGAATCTAAAAGAGGGCTATTTGCTCATAAAGTATTAACTAACCTTATCTTGCTAAAAATACCTTTACCATACAAAGGTTGACTTGAGTGACTCTTGGAATGATGAATACCTTTCATCGCATACCTACAAAATAAGATTCGGTTGTCTAAATAATAAGAGGTGAACTGATTGATAAGGATAATCATTAATAAAGGAAATGATCAAACTACTAGCTATTATTTTGTATTTAGATACGAGAAATTCTCAATAGAATAAAATCAAGATTAAAGTAGACAATATGGAAAGTAGAATCTTTCTTCATTAATTTCTTTTTTAAAAAATAAATCATAAAGTAAAAGTAAATTTAAACCCTTATTTGTAGATACAAATACTGATAAGAAGAGCTAGCAAAAAAAAATGGTGGACAAAAAATATAACTTGGATGGTTCGCTATTGGACTATCTGAAGTATGAAAATTTATGTCAACTTCCAATCCTATGCAACTAGCTAACCTTCCTTGATGTTTAGGTTTTACTTTAGGCACCTAAAGAAAGCTTGATCTTATGAATGATCTTCTTAGATGTAATAAGATATACTAACCTTCTTGGTCTAAGAGGATTAGTATCCAAAGATTACATTAACTAGATGGTTGAATATTCCTTAATAACTATGGCTCTAAACTTGTAGTTGCCAAGATAGTACTTAAAATCCTCTAAGACATCCTAACACAAATTTAAATCTGGGATCATCACTCTGCACACTTCCTACTCTTAAAAAGTGAAAGTCCAATTTCTTTAAGATATTCTTAAAAATTTTCCTAACTACCCCACTCTTGAATGAATATGGCTTATTTAATCTATCGATAAGAGTAGGTGGAAAGTAGCTACAATGATAAGAATAATTATAGGCTACTTAGGTGATGGAAATTATTACTAATTACTTAAAAGTAAAGGTTATGAGCTTGTAGTTTACTAAACTCTACTTAAAATCCCCTTTTTTCTAAACATTTTATGGCTTCCTAATGATTATTCTAAACTATTTGGCTTCTGTGTTAGTTTTGTTGATTAATTTCTCAAAATGGTAAAACCTAAACATGATAATAGCCATGGATATTCTAAGAAGAATCCAATTTAATGTGACTAAAACATTACATGCTAAAACGAGAATAATCAACAAATGCATTTATTTAATAAAGTCATGCTTTTCCAAAGAACATCTTGATGAAGATAATAAAAGTCACCATTATAAATACCAATTAAAATGCAAAAAATAGATAACTAAAAATAAAAGTGCATGTCATAATATCTAAACCAAGATCATATTTAAAATAAACCATAAATAAAAGAAAACCAAATAAAACCTAAACCTAAAAATAAATCTAAAATAAAACCTAAATAAATAAAAAAATCAAACCTAAACTATAAAAAATAAAAATAAACAAATAAAGCTAAATTAAAATAAATAAACTAAAATAAATAAACCTAAACCAAAACCTAAAATAAACTAAACCTAAACCCTAAACTAAACATAAACCTAAACCTAAACTAAATAAACCTAAAACATAAACCTAAAAAAATAAAATAAAAACCTAAACATATACCTAAAAATAAAAAATAAAACCTAAACATAAAAAATAAAATAAAAATAAAACTAAACTAAAAACTAAACATAAAACTAAACCAAAATCTAAAAAATAAACCAAAAAATAAACCTAAAATAAAAAAATAAAATAAACCTAAATAAAAAATAAAAAAAAAATAAAATAAACTAAAATAAAGAAATAAAAACCTCTGAGTATGAGGAGAGGCGATGGTTATCGCAAAGGGTGGTGGGGGTCCTGAGTTGTTAAATGATATGGATGGGAAGAGTGGTGGATGAGGTAAAACTTATGGCTAAAGAGAAACCCAACCCATATTAAATTTTATAGAGATAGATCTACATATCTAAAATTTTGATTTGCTCTATGGGTGCTCATTTATCATGTCGCCGCTTGTCTTGGAAAACTTGGTGTTTGGTTGATGAAATCAAAAGAAGAAATATTGAATATGAATTTATTCTCTATAAAAGCTAAACCTTAAACTAATCCCTACACTAAACCCTAAACTAAATCTAAAAAACTAAACCTAAAATCTATACAAACCCTAAACCTTAAACCATGAAAATCCTAAACCCTAAAGACTAAACCCAAAGCCTTAAACTCTAAACCTTGTACCCTAAACCCTAAACACTAAAACCTAAACCCTAAAACCCTAAACCCTAAACCCTAAAACCTACAACCCTAAACCCTAAACCCTAAACTCCAAACCTTAAACCTTAAAACCTAAACCCTAAACTAACCCAAAACACTAAACTAATCTGAAACCCTAAACCTCAAACTAACCATAAACCCTATCCCTCAACTCTAAACCCTAAACCTTGAATAAAGATGTCATTAGGAGCAAATATAATAAATGACTTAATCCTAACATAATTATGGAAGCCAAGAGACGCTCTGAAAGAGATTTGAATACCTAAACCCCAACCTAAATTATATTATAATATTATATTATAGATAATGTAGCACATTTGAGCATGTAGTGATGTTTGGATAAGATGCTTTAAAATGTTTTAGTATATTATGGTATTGGTATAGTATATTAAAAAAATCATAAACTTATTGATTTAATAAATGAAAAAATTTATTAAATTTGAAGTAATAAAGTACCAAAGGTGTGCTATGCCACTTGTAGTCTAAGTAAGATTTTATGTTCAATAAAATAACAGTGTAGCATCATATATCATAATATATTATTTTGCATATTTTAAATTCATTTAGTATACGATCATGACTACTCTAGAAATATTTATAAAAAGTTGATTTAGACTTTAAAATGGTGGAATCCAAATTCATAATAGGTAAATTCATCATAATATATTATTTCAATTTAAAATATGTAAGTGATACCATAAGATATATAGTTTTTTTTTTGTTTAGACTAATTTTATGATTTTATTCTAAGCAACTTGTGATGTGGTAAAATATAATATAATATATTATAGTGTATTTTAATATAGGATGCCACAACATAGTGTAGCATCATGCATTATAGCATATTATGTATTACTTGTTGTTTAACATATTTTAGTTTGTTATAGTATGGTAGTAGAGTTTGTACTAGTATAATTCATAAAAAAATTGATTTATATATTTGGGATTGATTTTTTAGGGAACATCAGGTTATGCTAGTCATTTAATCAAAAGAATGGAATTTTGCATCCAAAATAAATGTTCATTTTCAACCAAAATTGATAAATTTTTTCTTAAAGTGATTCTTTTAAGGTGTAATGTAAGATAATATATATATGAAAGCATATTGAAATATAATGTACATAACAATATAACTTCACACACAAATATACATAACACACACAATACACACAATACAATATTATATAGATATATATATATATATATATATATATAATATATATATATTATATATAATATATATATATATATATATATATGATGGTTTGTTACTAAATGTTAACATTTAAGTATGTCTTACTTTATATCACATTTAAAACTCACAAATATGTTAATTTGAAGGTTGAGATGAAAGAATTTTAAATTCACGGCACATGCCAAGAAGCAACACCAAAATTATGCTATTTTGTACAATTTCTAATAAAAAATAACAATTTTACATAAAAAAACATTATTCATATTTTGAGAAAGTTTTGTTTTTTGTTCCTTTTTAGTGATTCTAATAAGGTGTAATGTTAGACAATTATATTATATTACAAATTATAATATAACACCATATTATAATATAATATAGTGTGTTAATTCACATAATATGATGATATTGTATTAGCTTGCACATCATAAATCATAAAATGTTGAATGTTAAGATGATGTAATTTGAGCGAATAATACATTGTTAAGCTTTTGAGGAGAATAAGGTATTTAAACAAGATTTGAGTCAACATGGAGAGATCTAATCAAGACTAGGATATGACATGAGGGAAAATAGAAGAAGAAAGTCTAGAAGGTTTGATGTTGATTTGATTATATGATTTATGGAAAAGATGTTGGGGATAAGAATCTAATGGATTAAAATTGAATCACTTTAATTTGTTGCTTTAATTGATGAAGGATATAGAGAGCTAGGTTATATGAACCTTCCACTAGGTTTGGGAAAGTTTTGGGATTATTTCAGATTTATTTGGGGATGATCTAATGGGATAAGAGTTATTGGATGGACTTTATTGGGGAGTTGGTTTAATTTGCCACCAGGAGGTTGGTTATGAATTTGATTAGTTTTTTTATATATGATTTAGGGCTCCACTAAGGAGAAGGGTGTTATTTAACTCCACTGAGGAAAATCAAATTAGGTTTAATTTAATCTGAGTTAATGTATGGACCCTATTGGTGTGTGATGGACCCATTGAAAGGCTATATCATCCTTGACCTACCGTTTAGAAAGGGGATAGTCTACCTGCCACGATAAAGCCAAAACCTGGGGTTGTCTGATGCAATAGAAGAAGAAGGTGACTTACATCTTCCAAAGTGAGGAACAAGCGTGACCTTGGATACACAATAAATCAAACCTAACTTAGGGTGACTATTGAGTGAATGCTGCTGGGGACTTATGTAAACTCAAAAGTAGTTAGGACTAATTTTAAATTAATTTCATGTGACTTGATATGGTTTGTTTGGTTTAGTTTGATTTTAAATTGTGGGCATATTCATTGGGGATGTGAGAGCTCAGTCAAATTTGATAGATTTAATTTATGGATCATATTGGAGTGCTATGGATCTATGGAGGAGGGGCTATATCAGACTTATCCTATCTTAGATTTACAAATCCAAAGGGATAGTCTACTTGTGGGTAGTGCCGACCAACCTAAGGGGTGTTTTCTGTGCAACGGTTGTGCGAGAAGGACTTACATCTTCAAAAGGAACAGGAACACGGGTGACATGTTGGTAGCACAATAAATTGAACCCAACTTAGAGGCGACTATTGAGTGAATGCTGTTGCAGACTTATATTAACTCAAGAGTAGTCAAGCAATCCTTATAGGGAGTTTTGCTGACATTGCCCTAAAGATAAGATACCTGCTTGGGAAAAGGTACCACTGGGGGTGTCCTCCTAATCCACAAGTGATTATATATTTTATTTATATGTTTCTGTTGGTGTGTGAAGGACCACACTAAGAAGGGGCTATGTCATCCTTCAACCTATCTTAGATTTACTAGACCAATCGAGAATCTGCACATCCACAAGATGGATTCTCCAACCACAGCAGTTATTACTAAGAAAGGGGAACTGTCCAATCTGATAGTAACCTAGGTATAGTCTAAATGGGGCCGCAAAGCACGTGATCCAAATATAGAGCCATAGGGGAGGTGCTTCTAGGGGCATTATCTTGAGCCCTAGAAAAGAAAGCTTATAGGTGTACGGTGGCCAACTCAAGGAACAAGTGTAGCAGACTTACATCTACCAAGAGTTGTGTATCCTAAGAGAGAGAATCAACCATCCTAAGGTGTATCTGTTGGCATGAGTGGTGTATCCATCAGCATAGTGGGAACCAACAAACATAAAGAGCCTATCGGTGTTCAATGATCAATTAGGAAATAAGGCGTGTAGGCTTGCAACTTTCCAAGCAGAACTGGTCATCAGAATAGTCTATCATTGTTGGGACAGATGCTATATGTCCTAGATTGACTAGTTAACGGGGAGCCTCGAGGAAGGACTGGACCCAGACTTGAAGCAGTTAGGAGGGAAGGAGCTGCTAAGGAACTTATCTTAAACCTCAAATACACTCAACCCAATTAGTGTATGAAGGCTAATCCAAGAAGAAAGCATAGCAAACTCACATCCTCTTAAACGAAGCCAACATGAGGTAGCTTACCAGCCACGTAGTAAGGCCTACCAAACTAACAAGATGCTTGTTGATGTGCAGGGCCAAATAAGGAAGGAAAGTTTAGAAGAATTACATCTTATAAAGTAAGAAGACCACTGGGGTGAGACACTAGTAGGGTAGCACGTCAGCCCGACTTAGAGTAGCTACTGGATGAGTGCCACTAGGGGAGTTATCTCCACTCAAAATAGCCCAAGATAAAAGATATGTGTTTATTTTATATGTTTGTGTGTAGTTTGTGTTTGTGTTGTGTCGATGAAGGATAGGACATCGCTCAGGTTCCTTACTCCTACCCTAAAATATCATGGTAGATTCATAAATAAAAAACTTTCAACCTGGAAGAGATTGAATTTGAAATGGAATGTTCATTGATCATAATTATTTTCAAACATGATTTATAATATTTCTTTAAGTAGAGCCCATTGATTGGAAGCATTGGGCACTCTCCCTTATGATTAATATGCTGATAAGATCCTCTTTGGTAACCCATCTTTATGGCAAAAAGGACTTCCCATGTTGATTCAAACTTTCCTCCCATCTTACGATGGGCAATAATCAATCTCCTCAGAACTAAAATAAGCTCTTCTACATGCAAATCTCTAGGACAAACTAACTTGTTCTGAGCTTAAATCATTTTAAATAACTTGAGGTTTTGGCCGCAAGTAGCATCTCTCCTCCAAACCTTGGAGCTCTTAACCATAACTTGGCATTGTTCTCACAGATCTTTCTACCTGAATAGTTATCCTTAGTGATGGGAGTTGGACTTCTAATGGTAGAATGACTTTGGATCCATACACTAAGGAGAAAGGAGTAGACTGAGTCGGAGTTCTACATGTGGTGTGGTAGGCCCATAAGGCTTTAATTAACTTCTCATACCACTATTGCCTGTTATTATCGAGTGTCTTCTTTAGTATTTGGATGAGAGTTTTATTGATAGCTTCTACTAAGCTGTTTACCCTTGGGTAGTTGATGGTAGAATATCTCCAATATATGCTGTGTCTTTGGGCAAGTTGTTGATCTTGGTGCTCTTGAATGTAGTACCATTATCAGATATAATTCATCGAGGCACTCTGAATTTATATATGATATGGTTCCTAAAAAAATTGTGCACAACTGCGTGACCACTATGAGCGGTGCCTTGCCCATTTGGAAAATGTAGTCGGTTAAGATAAATTGATGGCCCTTAGAAGAAGGAGGATCAATACCCACTATGTCGATACCCCAACACTCAAATGGCCATGATGCCAAAGTAAGATGTAGAATGTTGGCTAGTTGGTTTAGGACCACACCTGTATTTGATATTGGTGGCATCGCCTAGCCGTATCCATGTAATCTTTGATCATCAATGGTCAGTGGTATCCTAGTCTCTTGATCTTGGCTTTCATCTTCGGACTGGATTGGTTAGCTCTAAATAATCCTTAGTGTACCTCGGTCATGATCTTACGGGCTTTTTGCTTGTCTAAATAATGTAACCACATATGACCAAAAGACCGCCTATATAAGACACCATCCACAAGATTGTAGGAATGTGCTCTCAACTTCATCTGATAGACTTGGGACTTCTCTTGAGGTATCTTTCCTTTATTAAGTAATCCATGAATGATTGCCTCCAATCTAACTCCTCGTCCTTCTTGGAAATGGCAGCCTCCCTTAAAGAGAGTACTTTTTGATGAGTTTAATATCAACAAGGGATAATACTTGTCTATTTTGGACCTTTATTGATATGGACTCATCCTTTAGACATGCCAACTCCATGGAAAGCTTAGCTAAAGCATACACTATGGCATTCTCTCTACGAGGAATCTTATAAATGGTAACCTGTAAGATTTGGGCCAACAACTCCATGGTGTACTTATGGTAGTGATGGAGCTTGGGCTTTATAACCTTATAGGACCCAATGATTTGGTTGATAACTAGCTGAGAATCCTTGAAGATGTTGATGTTTTGGATGCTTAGAGTAACGGCTAACTCTAGACTGGCAATCAAAGCTTCATATTGGACTTCATTGTTGGTTCAAGGATTAGAAAAATGATATGAGAATTTCATCACATCATAGTTTGGAGTTAAGAGAACTATTCCTAACCCTGCCTTTCCTAGAATAGTAGATAGTGGTTCTTCTCCACTTTGAGAGGAACCAGCACCATCAAAGTACATCTGGTGATACTAGTATCCCCTAAGTTCGTGATCTGTTCAATGGGTAAATCATTACTAAGCGGAGAGTCACCGAGAAGTGGGTGTGTTGCTAAGAAATCTGCTAACGCTTGTCCTTTCAACACACAGAGGGGTACAAAGGTAATGTCAAACTATGAGAGAATCATGGACCATCGTGCTAATTGTTCGAATAATATCGGTTGTATCATGAGATACTATAGTGGATTGATCCTAGAGATTAAGTTCACCTTATGAGAAAGCATGTATTGTTGTAGCTTTTGGGAAGCAAAGATTAAAGCTAGGCAATGCTTCTCAATGGGTGGATAATTAGCATCAATTAGGATTAGATGATGACTGAGGTAGTAGAGTGCATTTTCCTTCCCTTCATCATTGGCTTGGGAGTGTACACCAAGGGAGTCATCTAACACAGCAGTGTAAATTATGAGCGGCTTGCCCGAGATAGGATCTACTAGAACTAACGGCATCATCAGGTAATGCTTGATGTCTTCAAAGGCATGCTCACACTTGTCATCCTACTTGAACTCAACATACTTTTTGACATATGCTGAGAATGGCTGACATCTTCTCAATAGGTTTGATATAAAATGTCTTAGTTATGACCCTTGGAATGATCTAAGTTGAGTTAAACTTTTAGGGGGTGGCATTTATGATATCGCCTTGATCTTCTCCAGATCGATTTCAATTCCCTGGTGTCGGACAACCAACTCAAGGAATTTCCATGAAGCTACTCCAAATGCACACTTCAGGGGGTTCATATTGAGGTTAAATTATCTTAACTATTTGAAAACTACTCTCAAGTCAAAGAGATGGTCTTCCTTTTCTCTACTTTTGACCATGAGATCATCAACATGGCACTCGACTTGATGATGAATGAGTTTATTGAAGATTTGAGTCATAGCCCGCTGGTATGTAGCATCGATATTTTTTAAGGCTGAAAGGCATGACCTTATAGGAATAGATTTCGATCGGGGTTCTAAAAGCAGTGTTTCCTTCATCTTCAGGGGTCATCTTTATTTGGTTATATCTAGGTGAGGCATCCATGAAAGAGAAGACTGCATGAGATGAGACAATGTCCACCATCAGCTATAGGATTGGTAGTGGAAATTCATCTATAACACATGCCTCCCTAAAATTGACACATATGTCAATTTGGCCATTCTTTTTCTTAACTAGAATGACATTGGCTAACCAGGTAGGGTATTTTTCTTTCTGGATGAAAGCAGCATCAATCAATTTCTGTACTTCAGAATTGACCTGTTATTCTATTTCTAATCACATGCATCTAGGAGCTTGCTTGATAGGGTTAGTAGTAGGATCTATTGCTAGCTTATGGACTGCTACATCAGGAGCTAATCTAGGCATCACTTCATAACTCAATGCAAAGCAGTCCTTAAACTAAATTAATAGCCTAACTAAGTCATTAATTTCAATTCATTCAGCAAAGAACTAATGTATGTTGGGCGTGGATCTTCTTCAATTCTTAAGTTGATTTTCTTGAGCTAGTCGATGGTTGACTTTATCTGTTCTTTGAACTCTAGTGAAGCTTCTTTGACTTCAAAATCATCTGGATCATTTGAAGTTTCTAAGCATAGGTCCTCATATGAGTTAATGTGATTTGAAAAGAACCTACCAGATTTCAAAAGATTGGTGATGACTAAGAAATAATCATCATCATTGACTAGACCCACTGTACCGAATCCTAGTCCCGAGCTTGATTGAGAGCTTCTCCATTTGTTCTTCCATATTATTTTGAAGTAGTATGACCTATGCTTTGACCAAGTATGTGGGATTAACCCTTTCATTGCTAAATTATGAACAAAAGAAAAGTACCAATCAAAAAATAATTCTATTAAATCTTTATATGAATCATCCTCAAGTTCTATATCTTGACTTGAGGATGATAGAAAGAACCTCGAGTCTTCACATGGATGACTTAGGGCTTCTTAACTACCAAACCCTCAACTTTTTTGAGGAAAGTGGGTTAGAGCTAAGGTTTCCAAGCGATACCTAATGGTTTCACATATAGACTTAGATACACTTATGCTTTGCTTTGGAGCCGGTCTTCATCACTATCGGCTCAAAGGTCACCTCAAAATCTACTATTGAGAAGAGGCTGGTGTGCTAACATATAAGACTCATCCTATGAACTAGATTCTAAGTCTATATGGAATAGTAGATGTACTCACTAGCTGGACATATCTTCTATTAGGTGGCCAATAAAAAGCTTTTCCACCCTTGGGACTGCCTCTGAATTGGCCTCTTCCTCTGCCTGGTGGAGGTCAGGTCATTCTAACTATATGTTTGAATGGAGTAATGAACTATGGGTGGAATCGAATGTCAGGATCCACTTTCTGCTCCCTTTTATTTTATTTATCATTTTCTCTTTTCTTTTCTTTTCCTTTTTCTCTTTCTTTTTCCTTTTCTTTTTCTTTTATTTTTAAACTTTGGCTAAGTTCACGAGAATAGACTTGTTGATTTTGAGGGAGGTAGTAAGCCGCATCCTCATATATGCTGACCTCATGAACTGTAAATGACTTCAGATCTCCTTTGACACAGTAGTAGATCCCACCTCTTATAAACTTCATACATTGATGTAGAGCGGATGGAAATTTTTTGTTCTCATGTATCCATGGTCTCGCAAGCAATGCATTGAAAGATGTATCTGAGTCTATAATATGAAACTTGGCTTCTGTCTTCCAATCATCTATCTCCAAGGAAAACACTATAGAGCCTAAGGCCTATTGACCACACCTTTGGGGTGCGGATTCAATCTTCCCATATTAGACTTAAGAGTCATCTAGAGACTAAGACTTCTCTAGTCATAAGACACTTCCAGTAATTAGGTAAACACTTAACCTAAGCCTAAAGACTTAGAAGGGTTAACTATAGGACTAGGTTATGCTTTATGGATTAAGATAATCCACCTACCTTACAACCCAAATCCAATCTATGTTCACCTTCTCAAACTAAACTTCAAGTTCAATTCAAACATCAAATTGAAATCCAAATCTAAACCCAAAATCCAAAACCAAATGATTGAAGCCCATGATCAAATCCAAACTTGAAACCCTTCCTAAGCCATATAACCCATCCATGGACTTAGCTAAATCTTAATCCAAATCAATCCAAAATTAATTGATTTTCTCATAATCAATTTATATCTTCAATCATCTTCTTAAATATAAATCAAATCTACATTCAAATGATCAAAACTAAATCAAACTAAATCAAATTAAATAAAAACCCTTCCTAAGCTATATGACCTATCCCATGGACTTAGCCAAATCTTAATCCAAATCAAGCTAAACTCAATTGATTTTCCCACAAATCAATCATAGTTTCAATAATCTTCACAAATTAAAATGAAATATACATTTAAATCATCAAAACTAAATCAAACCAAATCAAAATCCAAACTTAAGCCACATGACTCAACTCCGTGGACTTATCCAAATTCCTTCATTCTAAAACCCAAATTCAATTGATTTTCTCAAGAATCAATCATACCTTCAATCATATTCACAAATATAAATGAAATCTACAATCATCAAGCCAAACAAAAATCAACCCAAGTCAAACCCAATTTAACCCTTTTGACTTGAAATGTTCAAATGAACAAAAACCCATCCGAACCCAAGTCAATTGCAATTAAATTTATATATCAATCCCAAATCCATATATAAACTCAACTAAATCAAGCCAATAAAACCCAATTAGTCCACTTGACCCAAAGTGGAAAATTTGTCCTATTTGAGCCAAGTTCTAATCCTACCCGAATTGGATTGAACCAAGTCCATCAAAACCTCCCATCATGATTATTGATCACCCTAGGTTGATCAAATATCATAAATTGGGTCAAACCAAGTCAAATTGGTCATTTGACCATGTTAACCCCTTAACCCATATGAACCCAAACTAGCCAAATTACAACCTAAGCCAAATCCCTTGAAACCAATGATTCATACCAAACCAAAATCAATATTTGAATATGACTTGAACTTCAATTGAGTCTAACAAAACCCAATTGGCTGTCTTGACCCAAGTGGACCTAAATTGACCTAAAAGACTAAATTAGGTCAAATCAAAATATAAACTAAATTTTTTGCAACTAATGTCTCAAGTTCATTCCAAATTGATTGTTGAACTTGACCAAAGCCATGATTAGACCCAATTGAACCCAATTGACAAACTTAGCCCAAATTGACCTAAAGATTCAAGTTGGCCTAACTAAATCCAAATGCAAAATAATTGAAACCAATGCATACAATCATCTTCAATTAGTCAACTAAACCCTAAACCCTAATCCTAACCCTAAAGCTAACAAATTAAAACCTTAAAACCTAAAGCCAAAATAAACCTTAAATCACAACCACAAAATAAAAAAAAAACTAAAATAAACCAAAATAAAATAAAACTAAAACCTAAACTAAAACCTAAAACCTACCTAAACCTAAAAAATAAAATAAAATAAACTAAAATAAAATAAATAAAACCTAAACTCTAAACAATAAAATATACCTAAGAATAAAAAACCTAAATAAAATAAAAATTAAATGTAAAATAAAAATAAAATAAAAACTAGATAAATACCTAAACCTAAAAAAATTAATGATAAAATAAAACCTATAAATAAATAAAAATAAAACTAAACCCTAAGCAAAAAAACCTAAACCTAAAATAAAAATAAAATAAACAAATAAAATAAAATTAACCAAACTAAATAAACTAAACTAAAATAAATTAAACCTTATCCAATCCTAAAAAACTAAACCTAAACTAACATAAACCTAGTAATTAAAATAAAATAAAGTAAAATAAACCTAAACCTAAAAATAAAAATAAAACCCAGCTTAAAATAAAATAATAATAAGACTCAACTAAAATAAACCTAAACTAAATGAAATAGAGTAACCTAAACTAAAATAAATAAGCTTAAATAAATAAAATAAACTAAATAAAATAAAAAAATAAACCTAAAAAAATAAAAAAATAAAATAAACTAAAATAAATAAATCTAAACCTATTGGTTTACTTAATTTAAAAAAACCATAAACCCAAATCCTACCCTAAACCTAAACCTAAACCTAACACTAAAGCATAAACCACAAAACCTAACCCCAACCCTAAACCCTAAGCCTAAACCCTAAACCCTAAACCCTAAACCCTAAACCTAAACCAAAACCTAAAGTAACTAAATAAATTAAAAAATAAACCTAAACCAAAGCCTAAACCCTAAGAATGGGTAGAAGCTTGACTATAGGAACATCACCGTCAACCAGGCTCAGTCTAGATGTAACGGTGGAGGTGAATGCAAAGGCGGAAGTTATCTCAGTGGTGGTGGGGGATCTGGAGGAGTTGGTGGATATGGAGTTGTGGTGGTTATGGAGATGGTAGAAGCGGCGGAGGTTACCATGGTGGTGGTGGCGATCAGATATGATGGTGGATCCCTCGAGAGGCTGTTTGATGGGAGGAGAAACAAAAGAATGGTCAATCTACTACTTATGGGCGTGTGTCTATAGTAGAGATGGTTCCTAGTTATCTATGGTTTTATTTGCTCATCGTGCTAATTTTTTATCTTTATGGCTTAGAAACTTGTGTTCCTTGGTTGATAAAATCAAAAAAAAGAAAGGTTGAGTTTGAATTTATTCTCTCTTATAAAAAAAAAAACCAAAACCTAAATAAACTAAACTTGAACCCTAAAAACTACCTAAACCCTAAACCCAAAAACCCCAAATAACTAACCCTAAAAACTATAAACTAAAACCTAAACACTAAACCCTAAATAACCAAATTAAACCCTAAACCCTAAACACTAAACTAACCCTAAATCATAAAATAAAAAAGCTAAAACCTAAAAACTAAATAAAACCTTATAAAATAAATAAAAAATCTAAATAAATAAAATAAAAAATAAAAAATAAAGCATAAACTAAAACTAAACCTAAAATAAAAATAAAATAAAAATAAAAACTAAACTAAATATATAATAAATAAAGAAATATAAACTAAACTAAAAAAAAAAAACTAAACCTAAAATAAATATAAAATAAACCAAAAATAAAATAAATTAAAAATAAAATAAAACCTAAACCTAAATAATACAAAAATAAATAAAATCAAATACCCCACTAAAAAAAACTAAACCTAAAAATAAAATAAAATAAACCTAAACCTAAACTAAACAAAATAAATAAAACCTAAGCATAAATAAATAAAATAAAATAAAATAAAAGAAACTAAAACAAACCTAAAATAAACTAAAATAAAATAAACCTAAATAAAAAGCTAAAACATAAACCTAAATAGACAAAATAAAAAATAAAACCTAAAAATAAAAATAAAACTACTAAAAAAAAAAAAACTAAAAAAATAAACCTTAACCTAAAACCTAAAAAATTAACTAAAATAAAATACCTAAAAAAAATACATAAACCTAAAATAAAATAAACTAAAATAAAATAAAATAAATTAAACTTAAAATAAAATAAACTAAATAAAACCTACCTAAAATATAAAACCTAAAAAATAAATAAAAAATAAAACCAACACATTAATAAAAAAAAAACCTAAACCTAAAGATAAGCCACTAAATCTAATACATGACCTACTCTACTAAATAAAATAAAATAAACTAAAACTAAACCTAAACCTAGGCTAAAAAATAAAACTAGAATACCTAAAATAAAATATTAGACCTACCTAAAATAAAACCTACCTAAAATAAAGATAAAATGTGCTACTAAAAGATAAACCTACTAAAGATAATGAGCCAAAATAAAATAAAATAAGCTAATGAAATAAAATAAACCTAAATAAATAATAAAATAAAATAAACTATAAATAAATAAAATAAACTAAATACTAAACCTAAACCTGCCGGGTCACTTTTTTTTTAACCTCTTTACCTAACTAGGCCCTATCCTTGACCCTAGGCCCTAGCCAAGGTAGGCTGGAATCTGACCAATCTGACTACTGAATCAACTGGATCCTAGGAAAGACCCCCACTAGATGAGCCTAGGCCATGGCCTGGGCCCTAGGCCATGAGCCCTAGGCCCTGGGCATGAAAAGGCCATCTTAGCCATAGACCTGAGTCAACCTCAGGCTCAGACCCAAGGCCCTGGGCCAATCTCAGGCCATGACTCTAAATCCTGGGCTATAACTGACCCTACATATCTTACTAACCCACCCTGGGTTGACCTTATCTTACACTACCCAAACCTGACCTCATTAAAAAGACTAAATCTCACTCTACCCTCAGACCTAATCAGAGATCTAACCTAACTAAAAGTAAAGATAAAAAAATAAATAAGTAAATACAATAAACCTAAAATAAAGATAAAATAAAATAAAATAAAACATAAACTAACTTAAACCTAAAATCTAAAAATAAGATAAAATAAATAAAAAAAATAAACTAAAATAAAATAAAACTAAACTAAACTTTAAAATAAAATAAATTAAGAATAAAAAGCCTAAAATAAAATAAAAAAAATAAATGTAAAATAAAATAAAATAAACCTAAAATAATAAAGATAAAACTAAAAACCTAAATCAAAATAAACCTAAAATACCAAAACTAAAAATTAAAGCTACTAAAATAAAATAAAATAACCAAAATACAATGAGACTAAACCTAAACTAAAATAAACTAAACTCAAATAAATAAAATTTAAACATAAAGCTAAATTAAACTAAACCTAAACCCTAAACTAAATAAATTAAAATAAACTAAAAATAATTCTAAACTTATACTAAAAAAAATAAAACTTAAAAATAAACTTAAAATAAAACCTAAGCTAAACCTAAATCTTAAACTTAAAATAAAATAAAAAAAAATTTATGCAAAATAAAATGAAAATAAATGAAAAATAAAAAAATAAAAATAAAGACCTAAAATAAAATAAAATAAAACTAGACAAAACCCAAACATAAAATGTATACTAATAATAAACTAAAAAAACTAAAACAAAGATGAGACCAAAATAAATAAAATAAAATAAACTAAACATAAACTAAAATAAATTAAACCTAAACCTAAAACTAAAATAAACCAAAATTTAAAACTAAATAAAATAAAATGGACTAAAAATAAACTACCTAAACTATAAAATAAAACCAAAAATAAACCACAAAACTAATCCTAAAAAAATAAAATCAAAACTAAATCAAACCTAAAAATAAAAATAAAACTAAACCTAAAAAAAAAATGAAATAAGAATAAAACTAAGTAAAATAAACATAAACCTAAACTAAACCTAAAAATAAACTAAAATAAAAAACCTAAACTAAAATAAATAATCCTAAAATAAATTAAATAAAATTTAAAAATAAACCTAAAAAAAATAAAAAATAAAACAAACTAAATAAACTAAAAAAACCTAAACATATCGGTTTACCTAATTTTAAAAAAAAAAGAAAAAAAACCCTAAACCTTTAAACCTAAACCCTAAACTCTAAATCCTAAACTCTAAACCCTAAAGAAACCACGAACCTAAAGCTTTGGGGTTTGGGGTTTAGGGTTAAATTTAGGGTTTTAGTTTGGGGTTTAGTTTAGAGAAGTTTAGGTTTTGGGTTTGGGGTTTAGGGTTTTAGTGTTTAAGGTTTAGGGTTTAGGGTTGTAGGTTTAGGGTTTAGGGTTTAAAGATTTAAGCTTTAGGGTTTAGGGTTAGGGTTTAAGTTAAGGTTTTTAAACTTTAGGGTTTAGGTTTTAGGTTTAGTGTTTGGGTTTTATGTTTAGTTTTGGGTTGGGGTTACTTTAGGGTCGGTTTAGGGTTTAGGGTTTAGGTTTTAGGATTTAAGGGCTTATTTATTTTAGTTTAGTTTATTTTTTATTTTTATTTAGGATTATTTTTTTATTTTTATTTAGTTTAGTTTATTTATTTTAGGTTTATTTCTTTAGTTTGGTTTTATTTATTTTATTTTGTTTAGTTTATTTTTTAGTTGAGTTTTATAATTTATTTTTTTAGGTTTAAGTTTTTGGGTTTCTATGAAGGGTTTAGAGTTTAGCATTTTGGATTTATGGTTTTACTTTTAGGGTTTTGTTTTAAATATAAGGTTTAAGGTTTAGGGTTTAGTGTTTAAAACTTTATGGTTTAGGTTTTTTTAGATGGGGTTTAGGGTTTAGGGTTTTGGGTTTGGGTTTTATTGATTTAGGTTAGGGATTTATTTTAGGTTAGTATAGGTTAGGGTTAATGGTTTAGGGTTAGGGTTTTTTTATTTCTTTTAATTTTTTTTTATATATTTTTTTTAATTTTAGGGTTTAAGGTTTAGGGTTTATGATTTAGGGTTTAGGGTTTAGGGTTTATGGTTTAGGTTTTAGGTTTAGAGTTCAAGTTTTAGTTTATGTTTATTTTAAAATTAAGTAAATCAATAAGTTTAGGGTTATTTTAATTTATTTTAGGGTTTTATTAGGGTATAGTTATATTAGGGTTTTTTTTGGGAGACCTCATGTAGGGGGAATTTTATTGCCACAAAAAAGGGGTACAAAGTCCTTAAAGGGGATAAACTCCACAACTACTACTCAAAGAGCTACAATTATCCTAGAGAGTAAATCCTCCATCTAAATACAACCAAAAGCAAAATAAAGAGTAAGGAAAGCAAAGATACAAATTGATTAACAAGATATAACCAATGGAAGATTAGGGCCAAAGCTCTTGGGATGAGAGAATGCATGACACTATGGAGCAAACCTAGAACAAGAGAATTGCACGCAAAATTGTAGAAAAAGAAATTAGTGCTTAAGGTAATATAGGCAGTGAAAATGAAAGGCATAAACGAAAAACATTATAAGGAAGTGTGATAGAGAAGGCTCTCGGTCAGGACCAAGTTGGCTAAAATATGAGCATCCATACTTTAGTAGAAGGGTTACATCACAAACTACTACCAAACCAAAAGGAGTGAAATCATCCAGCCATCATAGCCAAACACTATAACCGTTTATTGAAAGTCTTTTGAGCCTTAGTACCTGCAAACTAAAGAAAAGCCTTATACTGAATAGAAAAGAAAGTAGCAAAGTGCAGAATGGGTAAGGGGATCCCATGCAGAGTAAATGTCATCATATTAGGCATCATGTCATGAGAATCCTAACACAAATGAAAGTGAACCATCATTATTAGGTCTATCATATTTTTAATCAGGTCCAAGGGTTTAATTAGATCAGCATAAAGACCCACCACAAGAAAATAGCAGAAAAGGCTAGGAAGAGGTAAGAAGCATAAAAGAATAATAGAAAAACCTACTGAAATTCGGCAAGGCAAATAAAATAGCATGGAATTAATCCCATCCCAAACATAAGGGATAAATATTAAACAAACAGTCACAGTAACACCCGATAAATAGCAAGGATATACCCCAAAAAAAAAGAGTGCAATGAAAGCAATGCCTAAGCGAATAAGCATCACAGTATAATTAGATTAGAGTTTTAGGTTTTTGTGTTTAGGGTTTTGGGTTTAGGGTTTTGGGTTTAACATTTAGGTTTTTACAGTTCAAGGTTTATGGTTTAGGGTTGTAGGTTTAGGGCTTAGGGTTTAGGGTTAAGATTTAGGATTTTGGGTTTAGGTTTTAAAGTTTAGGTTTTAGGTTTAGGGTTCAGGTTTTAGTTTAGGGTTTAAGGTTTAGGGTTTTTAGGGTTTAAGATTTATGGTTTAGGGTTTAGGTTTAGGGTTAAGGTTTGTAGGTTTAGTGTTGTAGGTTTACGATTTAGGATTTAGGGTTAGTTTTAGGGTATAGGGTTTAGGGTTTATGATTTATTGTTTAGGGTTTATGATTCAGGGTTTATGATTTTTTTAAAAAATAAAGTAAACAGGTAGGTTTAGGTTTATTTAATTTATTTAGTTTATTTTTTTATTTTTATTTAGGTTTATTGTTTATTTTTATTTAGTTTAGTTTATTTATTTTAGGTTTATTTATTTTAGTTTAGGTTTTAACTTAGTTTATTTTTTATTTTTAGCTTTATGTTTAGGTTTATTTTTTAATTGGATTTTATTTTTATTTTAACTTTAGGTTTAAGTTTTCTGGTTTTTAGGGTTTAGGGTTTAGGGTTTAGGGTTTAAGGTTTAGGGTTTATGGTTTAGGGTTTTTGATTTTAGTTTAGGGTTATTTAGGGTTTATACTTTAGGGTTTTAGTTTCCTTTAGGTTTAGGGTTTAGAGTTTAGGTTTAGTTTTAGATTTAATTTAGGTTTAAGAGATTTTTTTAGGTTTAGGGTTTGGTTTAGGTTTAAGTTTAAGGTTATGAGTTTATGGTTTTAATTAGTTTTAAGGTTGGAGTTTAAGAAACTTTAGGTTTAAGGTTTTAAGTTTAGGAGTTTAGAGTTTAGGGTTTAGGGTTTTTGGTTTTGGGTTAGAGGTTTAGGGTTTTAGGGTTTAGGATTTAGGGTTTAGGGTTTAGGGTTTAGACTTTAGGGTTTAGGGTATAGGGTTAGGGTTTAGTGTTTAGGTTTTAGGTTTAGGGTTCAGGTTTTTATTTAGGGTTTAAGTTTTATGGTTTTTTAGGGTTTAGGGTTTAGGGTTTAGAGTTTAAGGTTTAGGGTTAGTTTTAGGGTTTAGGGTTAGGGTTTAGTATTTAGGGTTTAAGGTTTTTATTTTAAATTAAGTAAACTAGTAGGTTTAGGTTTATGTAGTTTACTTAGTTTATTTTTTTATTTATTTTAGTTTATTTTAGTTTTTTTGTTTTAATTTAGGTTTACTTTTCATTTTTATTTAGTTTAGATTATTTATTATTGGCTTATTTATTTTAGTTTAAGTTTTTACTTAAATTTAGTTTTTTAGGTTTAGGTTTATTTTTAGTTGAGTTTTAATTATATTTTATTTTTTAGGTTTTTAGGGTTTAGGGTTTAGAGTTTAGGGATTAGGATTTATGGTTTAGGGTTATATGGTTTAGGGTTTAGGGTTTAGGGTTAGGGTTTAGGGTTTAGGGTTTAGGGTTAGGGTTTAGGGTTTATGGTTCAGTTTTTAGGTTTTAGGATTTAAGGTTTTTAGGGTTTAGGGTTTAAGGTTAAACTTAAACCCTAAACTAAATAAAATAAAATAACCTAAAAATAAACATAAACCTAAGCTAAAAAATAAAACCTAGAAATAAACCTAAAATAAAAGACCTAAACCTAAACCTAAAAATAAAAACAACCTAAATATAAAAATTAAAATTAAAATAAAACTAAACTATAAAGAAAACCTAAACTAAAATAAATAAACCTAAAATAAATAAATTAAACTAAATGAAAATAAAAAATAAACCTAAAAATAAATAAAAAATAAAATAAACTATTATAATAAAAAATAAACAAAATAAACTAAACCTACTATGGGTCTGCTATTTTTTTTTTTTTTTCTTAACTTAAACCCTAACCTACCTGATCCTAAACCCTAGGCCACTGAGCCCTAAAGCTATCAGATGCTGAGCCTCTGGGCCCTACTATGTAAAGGCTTAACCTGAGCCTAGGCCCTACCTAAGGCTAAAGAGCCAAGCCCTGAGCCCCAGGCCTGACCCATGACTACCTGACTGGGCTTTGAGCCCAGACCCCAGACCCTAAGACCCACAGGCCCTAGGCCAGGTGACTGGTGTAAATACTGGCTGAGCCCTGAGAGCTGAGCCCCACCAGGGACCCTGGGCCACTGGGCTGACTCTGGGCCATGGGCCCTGTGCCTGGGCCAGAGGCTATGAGGCTGGGCCCTAGGCCCTGGGCCTGTCTGACACTGGGCCAAATTGACACTGAGACCTGGATCTGAGCCCTGAGGCCTGAGCACTAGAGGCCTGGGCCACCTGAGCCACCTGAGCTTAGGCCCAAGACCCTGGGCTCTGGGTCCCTGGGCCTTGGGCCCTAGGACCTCGGCCTCCAGAGCCTGGGCCCAGGAGGTGATTAAGACCTAGATGGGTGAGTGCACTGACCTATAAGATAATAAAATAAAGATAAACCTACTAACCTAAACCTAGGCTTAAATAAATTAATAAATATAAACTAAAATAAAGAAATAAAACCTAAACTAAACTTAAAATTAAATAAAATTAAGATAAAAAACCTAAATAAAATAAAATAAATGTAAAATAAAATAAAATAAACCTAAAATAATAAAATAAAATCTAAATAAAACTAAACCTAAAAAAAAAAAAATAACCAAAATAAAAAATTAAAACTAAACCTAAAATAAAAATAAAATAACCAAAATAAAATAGGCCTAAACCTAAACTAAAAAAAAACTAAACTAAAACAAATAAAATCTAAACCTAAAGCTAAATTAAACTAAACCTAAACCCTAAACTAAATCAATTAAAATAAACTAAAAATAAACCTAAACTTATAGTAAAAAATAAAACCTAAAAATAAACTTAAATTAAAAACTTGAAACCTAAACCCTAAAAAGCTTAAAACCTAAACCTAGAAATAAAATAAATAAAAATATTTATACAAAAATAAAATAAAAACTAAATGAAAGAAAAAAATAAAATAAAATAAACCTAAAATAAAATAAAATAAAAACTAAACAAAAACCTAAACCTAAAATATAAACTAACGTAAAACCTAAACCAAGAAGAACAAATTCAAACCAAAATTAACAACATAAAATGAACCTAAACATAAACTAAAATAAATTAAACCTATAACTAAAATAAACTAAACCTAAATCCTAAACTAAATAAAGATAAAATATACTAAAATAGCTAAACCTAAACTAAAAAAATAAAACCTAAAAAAATAAATAAAAAACCTAAAACCTAAACCTAAAAATTAAAATAAAAGCTAAACCTAAACCTAAAATAAAAATAAAACCAATACCTAAAAAATGAAATAAAAATAAAACTAAACTAAAAATAAACATAAACTTAAACCTAAACCTAAAAAATAAACTAAAATAAAAAAAATGTGAACTAAAATAAATAATTCTAAAATAAATTAAAGAAAATTTAAAAATAAACCCAAATAAAATTAAAAAAATAAAATAAACTAAAAAAATTAAAAAAACTTAAACCTTTCGGTTTACCTAATTATTTTTTTTAAAAAAAAAGAAAACCCTAAACCTTAAAACCTAAACCCTAAACTTTAAATCATAAACTATAAACCCTAAAGCATAAACCCTTGAACTAAGCCTAAACCTTGAACCCTAAACCTACAACTCTAAACCTTAAGGGTTTAGGGTTTTATTTAAGGGTTTAGGAGGGTTTAGGGTTTAAATTTGAGTTTAGGGTTTAAGGTTTAAGTTTTGGGTTTGGGGTTTAGGGTTTTATGATTTTGGGTTTAGGGTTTAGGGTTTTTAGGTTTAGGGTTTAGGGTTTTCGGGTTTAGGGTTTAGGGTTTAGGGTTAGGGTTTAGTATTTAGGCTTTAGTGTTTAGGGTTTTTAGAGTTTAGGGTTTAGGGTTTAGGGTTAGGGTTTAGAGCTTAGGGTTTAGGGTTTAGGGTTTAGGGTTTAGGTTTTAAGATTTAGGGTTTTATTTTTTTTAGTTTAGTTTATTTTTTATTTTTATTTAAGTTTATTTTTCTATTAAGTTTAGTTTATTTATTTTAGGTTTATTTCTTTTAGTTTATGTTTTTATTTTATTTTATTTTTTAGGTTAAGGTTTAGGTTTAGATTTGTTTTTTAGTTGACTTTTAATTTTATTTTATTTTTTAAGTTTATGTTTTTATGTTTCTAGGGTTATGGGTTTAGAGTTTAGGTTTTTGGATTTAGGGTTTGGGGTTTAGGGTTTTGGGTTTTAGTATTTAGGGTTTATGGTTAGGGTTTACGGTATAGGGTTTAGCATTTAGGCTTTATGGTTTAGGGTTTTTTGGGTTAAGGGTTTAGGGTTTAGGGTTTTGGGTTTTGGGTTTGAGGTTCAGGATTTTAGGGTTAGGGTTTAGGTTTTAGGGTTTAGGTTATAGGTTTAGAGTTAATTTTAGTGTTTATGGTTTAGGGGTTAGGGTTTTTTTATTTCTTTTAATTTTTTTTATATTTTAAGGTTTAGGGTTTAGGTTTAGAGTTTAAGTTTATTTTTAAATTAAGTAAATCAATAAGTTTAGGATTATTTTAATTTATTTTTATCATTTTATTAGGGTTTAGTTAGATTAGGGTTTTGGGTTTTGGGTTTTGGGTTTAGCATTTAGGGTTTTAGAGTTCAAGGTTTATGGTTTAGGGTTGTAGGTTTAGGGCTTAGGGTTTAGGGTTAGGATTTAGGGTTTTAGGTTTAGCTTTTAAAGTTTAGGTTTTAGGTTTAGGGTTCAAGTTTTAGTTTAGGGTTTAGGGTTTAGGATTTTTTAGAGTTTAAAGTTTTTTACGATTTAAGATTTATGGTTTAGGGTTTACATTTAGGGTTTAGGGTTTAATATTTTGGGTTGTAGGTTTAGGGTTGTAGGTTTAGTGTTGTAGGTTTAGGGTTTAGGGTTTAGGGTTAGTTTTAGGGTATAGGGTTTAAGGTATATGGTTTATTATTTATGGTTTATGATTCAGTTTATGATGTTTTTTAAAATTAAGCAAACAAGTAGGTTTAGGTTTATTTAGTTTATTTTATTTTTTATTTTTGTTTAGGTTTATTTTTTTTATTTTTGTTTAGTTTAGTTTATTCATTTTAGGTAAATTTATTTTAGTTTTGGTTTTTTATTTTAGTTTATTTTTATTTTTAGCTTTAGGTTTAGGTTTATTTTTTAGTTGAGTTTTATTTTTATTTTAACTTTAGGTTTATGTTTTTTAGTTTTAGGGTTTAGGGTTTAGGGTTTAAGGTTTATGGTTTAGGGTTTTAGGGTTTAGTGTTGGGGTCTAGGGTTTAGGGTTTAGAGTTTATTGTTTAAGCTTTAAGGTTTAGAGTTTTTAGGGTTTAGGGTTTAGGTTTTAGGGTTTAGGGTTTAGGGTTTAGGGTATAGGGTTTAGGGTTTAGAGATGTTTGGGTTTTGGATTTAGGGTTTAGGGTTTTAGGGTTTAGGGTTCAGGGTTGAAGGTTGTAGATTTATGGTTTAGGGTTTAGGGTTTAGGGTTTTAGGGTTTTAGGGTTTAGGGGTTTAGGGTTTTAGGGTTTAGGGTTTTGGGTTAGGTTTTAGTATTTAGGCTTTAGGGTTTAAGGTTTTTAGAGTTTAGGGTTTAGTGTTTTGGGTTTAGGGTTAGGTGTTTACAGTTTTAGGGTTTAAGGTTTAGGGTTTAGACTTTAGGGTTTAGGGTTTAGGGTTATAGTTCAGGTTTTAGATTTAGGGTTTAGTGTTTAGGTTTTAGGTTTAAGGTTCAGGTTTTTATTTAGGGTTTAGGTTTTATGGTTTTTTAGGGTTTAGCATTTAGGGTTTAGAGTTTAATGTTTAGGGTTAGTTTTAGGGTTTAGGGTTAGGGTTTAGTATTTATGGTTTAAGGTTTTCATTTGAAATTAAGTACACTAGTAGGTTTAGGTTTGTTTAATTTACTTAGTTATTTATTTATTTATTTTAGTTTATTTTTTATTTTTATTTAGGTTTATTTTTCATTTTTATTTAGTTTAGATTATTTATTACTGGCTTATTTATTTTAGTTTAGGTTTTCTTACTTACATTTATTTTTTTTGGTTTAAGTTTAGGTTTAGGTTTATTTTTTAGTTTCATTTTAATTTAATTTTATTTTTTAGGTTTAAATTTTTAGGTTTGTAGGGTTTAGGGTTTAGAGTTTAGGGTTTAGAATTTAGGGTTTAGGGTTATTTGGTTTAGGGTTTACGGTTTAGGGCTAGGGTTTAGGGTTTAGGGTTTAGTGTTTAGGCTTTAGGGTTTCAGGTTTTTAGGGTTTAGGGTTTAAGGTTTAGGGTTTAGGGTTTAGGATTTTGGGTTTTGGGTTTGGGGTTTAGGATTTTAGGGTTTAGGGTTTAGTGTTTATGGTTGTAATTTAAGTTTGAGGTTTTTTATTTAGGTTTATTTTTTTAGGTTTTATTTTTTAGTTTATGTTTAAGTTCATTTTCAATTTATTTTAGTTTATTTAATTTAGGGTTTAGGTTTAGGTTTCTATTTTATTTATTTTATTTTAGTTTATTTTAGTTTAGGCTTAGGTTTATTTTGTTTTATTTATTTTAGGTTTTGGTTTTTTTTAGTTTAAGGTTTAGGATTTTTTTATATTTAATTTTAGTTTTTATTTGAATGTCTATATTTTAGGTTTTGGGTTTTATTTAGTTTTTATTTTATTTTAATTTTTTGTTTAGTTTTTATTTTATTTAGGTTTTTTTTTATTTATTTTATTTTATTTTTTTAATTTAGTTTAGTTTTTATTTATTTTATTTTATTTTTATTTTATTTTAATTAATTTTTTTTTAGTTTTTTAACTTTAGTTTTAGTTTATTTTTTATTTTTTATTTTATTTTTTTTATTTTATTTATATTTAGGTTTTTTATTTATTTATTTTAGGTTTTATTTAGTTTAGGTTTAGGTTTTTAGGTTTTTAGGGTTTAGGGATTAGGGTTTAGGATTTAGGGTTTAGGGTTTAGGGTTTAGGGTTGTAGATTTTAGGGTTTAGGGTTTATGGTTTAGGGTTTAAAGTTTTTTTAGGGTTTAGGGTTTAGGCTTTAGGGCTTAAGTTTTATTGTTATAGGTTTAGTCTTGTAGATTCAGGGTTTAGGGTTTTGGGTATAAGATTTAGGGTTTAGCATTTTAAGTTTATTTTAATTTATTTTATTTTTATTTTTATTTAGGTTTATTTTTTGTTTTTATTTAGTTTTGCTTATTTATTTTAGGCTTATTTATTTTAGTTTATTTTTTAGGTTTAGGTTTAGGTTTATTTTTTAGCTTAAATTTATTTTTATTTTATTTTTTAGGTATAGGTTTGTAGGTTTTTAATGTTTACTGTTTAGGGTTTAGGTTTCAGGGATTATAGTTTAGGATTTAGGGTTTAAGGTTTTAGGGTTTAGGGTTTTAGGTTTTAGGGTTTAGGTTTGGGGTTCAGTGTTTAGGCTTTAGCGTTTAGGGTTTTTAGGGTATATGGTTTAGGGTTTAAGGTTTAGGGTTTAGGGTTTTGGGTTTTGGGTTTTGGGTTAGGGGTTTAGTGTTTTAGGGTTTAGGATTTATTATTGTAGGTTTAGGGTTTAGAGTTTAGGGTTAGGGTTTAAGGTTTAGGGTTTAGGGTTTAGGGTTTAGAGTTTAGGATCTTTTAGGGTTTAGGGTTTAGGTTTTAAGGTTGTAGGTTTAGTGTTTAGGGTTTAAGATTAGTTTTGGTGTTTAGAGTTTAAGATTTAGGGTTTAAAGTTTTTCTTTTTTAATTAAGTAAACTAGTAGGTTTAGGTTTTGGTATTTTTATTTATTTTATTTTTATGTTTTATTTAGTTTAGGTTAAGGTTTTTAGGTTTTAGGGTTTAGGTTTAAGGTTTAGGTTTAGGTATAGTTTATAGTTTAAGGTTTAGGTTTAGAATAAGGTTTAGGTTTAAGTTTAGTAATTGAGCACTTATAGTTTATAGTTTTAGGTTTAGGGTTTAGGTTTTAGCATTTAGGGTTTGCTTAGGTTTGGGTTTAGTTTAGGGTTTAGGGTTTAAGGTTTAGGGTTTAGGCTTGAGGGTTTTATTATTTAGGGTTAAGGGTCTAGGGTTAGTTTGGGGTTTAGAGTTTACAGTTTTATGGTTTAGGGTTTAGGGTTAGGGTTAGGTTTAGGGTTAGGGTTTAGGGTTTAAGTTTTAGGGTTCACGGTTTGAGGTTTAGGGTTGGTTTAGGGTTTAGGTTTTTGGGCTTTTTGTTTAGGGTTTAGGATTTAGGGTTTAGGGTTTAGGATTTTAGGGTTTATGATTTTAGGGTTTAGAATAGGTTTAGGGTTTAGGGTTTAGGTTTAAGGTTTATTTTATTTTTTATTTTTTATTTAGTTTATTTTATTTATTTTTTATTTATTTTTTATTTAGTTTATTTTTAAGTTTAGGTTTAGGTTAGTTTATTTTTAATTAGTTTATTTTATTTTTATTATTAGGTTTAGGTTTTATTTTTTATTTTAGGTTTAGGTTTATTTTATTTATTTTTTTTTTAGGTTTAAGTTTGGTTTTTTTTATTTTTAGGTTTATTTTTAGTTTACGTTTAGGTTTATTTTTAGTTTATTTTATTTTATTTAGTTTAGGTTTAGGTTAAGGTTTAGTTTATTTTAGGTTTAGGTTTATGTTTTATTTATTTTAGTTTAAGGTTAGGTTTATTATATTTTTATTTTAGGTTTAGATTTTTTTTAGTTTTGGGTTTAAGTTATATTTTTTTAATTATTTTGAGGTTTTATTTTGAGGTTTATTTTTTAGGTTTAGGTTTTTATTTAGTTTTTATTTTATTTTCTTTTAGGTTTATTTTATTTTTATTTTAAATTTAAATTTTATTTTATTTTGGTTTATTATTATTTTATTTAGTTTAAGTTTTTATTTATTTTATTTTATTATTATTTTTATTTTTTATTTTATTTTTCTTTTGAGTTTAGGTTGATGTTTAGGTTTAGGTTTAAGTTTTCATTTATGTTTTTATTTTATTTTATTTTATTTATTTAATGTTGGTTTAGGTTTATTTATTTATTCTATTTTTAGGTTTTATTTAGTTTAGGTTTAGGTTTTTAGGTTTTTAAATTTTTAGGGTTTAGCATTTAGGGTTTAGGGTTTTAGGTTTATGGTTTAGGGTTTAGGGTTTTAGGGTTTATGGTTTCGGGTTTAGGGTTTAGGGTTTAGGGTTTAGGGTTTTTAGGGTTTAGGGTTTACGGTTTAAGGTTTAGGTTTTAGGTTTAGGGTTCAGGTTTTAGTTTAGGGTTTAGGATTTTTGATTTTTTTTTAATGGAGAACAAATTCAGATTCAACATTTCTTTTTTATTATTTATTTCATCAACCAAGCAACACACCAAGTTTTCTAAGACACAAGGGATGACATAAATCAAAAATTGATAAAAAGTGAGCACGCATAGAGAAAATCAAAAATTGTAATTAACTAGAACCATCTCTACTGTAAAGACACAGTTCCATAAGTAGTAGATTGGATCGACCGTTCTTCAGTTTCTCCAGTTACCTTTAGAACCACCATAGGCTCTCAAGTAGCGGGATCCACCATCATATACCCGACCTCTCTACCACCGCAGTTATAACCTCACGCTCCTCGCCTCCATAACCACCCTTGCTCGACCATAACCTTCATAAGCAGTATGCAGATCCCCACCACCACTCGATGTGCCTCTTCCTTTGCCCCCACAGTTAGATCTAGACTGAGCTTGGTTTACGGTGATGCTCCTACCGTCAAGGTTCTGCCCATTCTTAGGGTTTAGGTTTAGCTTTAGTTTAATTAGGTTATAGGGTTTAAGTTTATGTTTAAATTTATTTAGTTACTTTAGAATTAGGTTTACGATATGGGGTTTAGGGTTTAGGGTTTAGGGTTAGGGTTCAGAGTTTAGGTTTTAAGGTTTAAGGTTTAGGGTTTAGGGTTTTAGGTTTTATGCATATAGGGTTTAAGGTTTAGGGTTAAGATTTAGGGTTTAGGGTTTAGGGTTTTTTAGGGTTTTGTGGTTTATGGTTTAGGGTTTAAGGTTTAGAGTTTATTTTATTTTATTTTTTTTATTTAGGTTTAGGTTTTTTAATTTATTTTATTTTTAGGTATTATTTAGTTTTGGTTTAGGTTCTTAGGGTTTTAGGGTTTAGGATTTAGGGATTATGGTTTAGGGTTTAGGGTTTTATGATTTAGGATTTTATCATTTAGGGTTTAGTATTCGGGTTTAGGGTTTAGGTTTATGGTTTAGTGTTTAGGCCTTAGGGTTTAGGGTTTAGAGTTTTGTGTTCAGGGTTAGCTTAGGGTTTATGGTTAGTTTAGGGTTTAGGGTTTAAAGTTTAAGGTTTAGAATTTAGAGTTTTTAGGGGTTAGGGTTTATGGTCTAGGGTTAGTTTAGGATTTAGGGTTTAGGGTTTAGGGTTAGGGTGGGGTTTAGGGTTTATGGTTTAGGGTTAGTTTAGAGTTTAGTGTTTAATGTTCTTTAGGGTGTAAGGTTTAGGGTTTAGGGTTTAAGGTTTAGGGTTTAGGATTTTAGGGTTTATGTTTTTAGGGTTTAGGGTTAGCGTTTAGGGTTTAGGGTTTAGTCTAGGGTTTAGGGTTTAGGGTCAGGTTGTAAGTTTAGGGTTTAGGGTTTAGGGTTTAGGATTTAGGGATTATGTTTATCTTTATGAAAAAAATTAAGTAAACCTGTAGGTTTAGGTTTATTTAGTTTATTTAATTTATTTTATATTTATTTTAGTTTATTTTATTTTTTTATTTTATTTAGGTTTATTTTTTATTTTATTTAGTTTAGTTTATTTATTTTAATATTTTATTAGTTTAGGTTTTTATTTTATTTATTTTTTGATTTAGGTTTATTTTAAGTTGAGTTTTATTTTTTATTTTGTTTTAGTTTTAAGTTTTATTTTTTATTTTTAGGTTTAGGTTTAGCATTTTTTTTTTGGTTTAGGTTTTAGGTTTTTATTTTAGGTTTATTTTTAGGTTTTTTTTTGGTTTACGTTTAGTTTTATTTTTAGTTTATTTTATTTTATGTTTAATTTTTCGTTTAGTTTATTTTAGTTTTAGGTTTAGGTTTTATTTATTTTAGTTTTTTTAGTTTAGGTTTAGGTTTTTTTATTTTAGGTTTAGTTTTTTAGTTTAGGTTTTAAGTTTTATTTTTTATTTATTTTTAGGTTTAAGTTTTTATTAAGTTTTAATTATATTTTATTTTTATTTTAGGTTTAGTTTTTATTTTATTTAGGTTTCTATTTTTTAGTTTAGTTTATGTATTTTTTTTTATTTAAGTTTAGTTTTTACTCTTTTATTTTGTTTTCTTTTTATGTTTAGGTTTAGGTTTTAGTTTATGTTTTTATTTTATTTTTTTTGGCATAGGTTTGTCTATTTATTTTATTTTTAGGTTTTATTTAGTTTTTGTTTAGCTTTTTAGCTTTTTAAGGTTTAGGTTTTAAGGTTTTTTTATTTATTTGGGTTTAGGGTTTAAGGTTTAGGATTTAGGGTTTAGGTTTTAAGGTTTAAGGTTTAGGGTTTAGGGTTTAAGGTGTAGGGTTTAGGGATTTTAGGGTTTAGGGTTTAGGGTTTAGGTTTTTGGTTTAGGGTTCAGGTTTTAGTTTAGGGATTTTATTTTATTTTTAACCGAGAATAATTTTAGATTCAACATTTCTTCTTTTTGATTTCATCGACCAAGTAACACACTAAGTTTTTTAAGACACAAGCGATGACATAGATCAAAAATGAATAAAAAATGAGCTCGCATAGCGCAAATAAAAAACCCTACATAACTTGAACCTTCTCTATTATAAAGACACAGTTCCATAAGTAGCAGATCGGATCGGCCATTTTTTAGTTTCTCTAGTTCCCATTAGAACCCCTCGACCTCTTGAGTAGTGAGATCCCCCATAATATCCTCGATCTCTCCATCCACCACCACCTCGGCTGTAACCTTCGTTGCTCCTCCCACCTTTATATCCACCCCTATTCTGACCACCACCTCCATATCCACCAATACCTCCAGATCCCCCACCACCACTATGATAACCATCACCTCTACCTTCTCCATCGTAAGATCTAGGCTGAGCCTAGTTCACGGTGATGTTCCTACCGTCAAGGTTCTACCCATTCATAGGGTTTAGGTTTAAGTTTAGTTTTATTATGTTTTAGGGTTTAGGTTTATTTTTTAATTTATTTAATTACTTTAGGGTTAGGTTTAAGGTTTGGGGTTTAGGGTTTATGGTTTATGATTAGGGTTTAGGGTTTAGAGTTTTGGGTTTAAGGTTGAGGGTTTAGGGTTTAGGGTTTAGTGTTTTAGGATTTATGCATTTACGATTTAGGGTTTAGGGTGTAGGGTTTTTTAGGGTTTATGATTTAGGGTTTAGGGTTTAGCATTGTATGTTTAAGGTTTTGGGCTTAGGATTTAGGGCTTAAGGTTTAGGATTTAGAGTTTATGGATTTAGAGTTTAATTTTTTTTTTTTGATTTTATTTAAGGGTTTAGGCTTATTTTTTATTTTATTTGTTGGTTTTATTTAGTTTAAGTTTAGGATTTTATAATTTTAGGATTTAAGTTTTAGGGATTAGGGTTCTAGAGTTTAGGGTTTAAGGTTAGGATTTAGGGTTTAGGATTTAGTGTTTAGGCCATAGGGTTTAGGGTTTAGGGTTTATAATTTAGGGTTTGCTCAGGATTTAGGGTTAGTTTAGGGATTAAGGTTTAGGGTTTTTAGGCTTTAGGGTTTAGGGTCTATGGTTAGATTAGGGTTTAGGGTTTAGGGCTTAAGGTTAGGGTTTCAGTTTAGGGTTTGTTCATGGTTTAGGTTTTAGGGTTTATAATTTATAGTTTTTTATAATTTTGGGTTTTGGGTGCTAGGTTGTAGGTGTAGGGTTTAGGGTTTCAGGTTTAGGGTTTAGGATTTAGGGTTTAAGGTTTATTTTTTGGGGCTTTGGGCTTTTTTATGTTTTTAAGGTTTGGGGTTTTGGTTTTAGGGTTTAGATTTTAGGGTTTAGGATTTAGGGTTTATGGTTTAAGGTTTAGGGTTTTAGGGTTTAGGGTTTAGGGTTTAGGGTTTTGGGTTTAGGGTTTAGGTTTTAAGTTTGGGGTCCAGGTTTTAGTTTAAGGTTTAGAGTATTTGGTTCTATTTTTAACAGAGAAGAAATTCTGATTCAACATTTCTTCTTTTGGATTTCATCAACCAAGTAACACACCTAGCTTTCTAAAACATAAGCAACTAGATCAAAAATGGATAAAAAATGAGCACACATAGAGCAAATCAAAAACCCTAGATAATTCAAACCATCTCTGTTATAAGGACACAGTTTCATAAGTAGCAGATCGGATCGGTCGTTCTTCAATTTCTCTAGTTCTCATTAGAACCACCCCAGCCACTCGAGTAGCGGGATCAACCATGATATCCCGAATCTCTCCCAAAGCAACCACCACTATTGTAACCTCTGTCGCTCCTCCCGCCTCCCTAACCACCACTGTTCTGACCACCACTTCTATATCCACCAGTACCTCCAGATCCCCCACCACCATTGCCATAATCGTTGCCTCCTCCTTCGCCTCTATCATGAGATCTAGATGGACCTTGGTTGACGGTGATGTTCCTGCCATCAAGGTTCTGCCCATTCTAAGGGTTTAGGTTTAGGTTTAGTTTTATAAGGTTTTAGGATTTTGGTTTATTTTTTAATTTATTTAGTTACTTTAGGTTTAGGTTTAGGGTTTAGGGTTTAGGGTTTATGGTTTATGGTTTAGGATTTAGAGCTTAGGGTTTAAAGTTTAGGGTTTAGGGTTTTGGGTTAGCTTATGGTTTAGGGTTAGTTTAAGGTTTAGGCTCAAGATTTAGGATTTAGGCTTTAGGGTTTTGACTTTTTAGTCTTTAGGGTCTAGGGTTAGTTTAGGGTTTAGAATATAGGGTTTAGGTATTTAGGATTTAGGGTTTAGGGTTAGGGTTTAGGGTTTAAGGTTTAAGGTTTAGGGTTTAGGGTTTATGGTTTAGGGTTTCGGCTTTAATGTTTAGGGTTTTTGATTTAGGGTTTAGGGCTTAGGTTTTTTTTCTTGGGTTTAGGGTTTAGGGTTTAGGGTTATGGTTTTGCGGTTTAGGATTTAGGGTTTAGGGTTTTAAGGTTTATGGTTTACGATTTAGAGTGTAGGATTTTTAGGGTTTAAGATTTAGGGTTTAGGGTTTAGGTTTTAGGCTTAGGGTTTAGCTTTTAGTTTAGGGTTTAAGGTTTACGGTTTAGGGTTTAGGTTTTAGGCTTAGGGTTCAGGTTTTATTTGAGGCTTTAGGGTTTTTATTTTTTATTTACCAGAGAATAAATCCAGATTCAATATTTCATCTTTTTTATTTCATCAACCAAGTAACACACCAAGTTTCCTAAGACACAAATGATGATATAGATAAAAAATGAGCTAAAATAGAGCAAATCAAAAACCTTAGATATCTAGAACTGTCTCTACTATAAAGACACAATTCCATAGGCAGCATATCAGATCGGTCATTTTTTAGTTTCTTTAGTTCCCATCAGAACCACCCCAGCCTCTCAAGTAGCGGGATCCTCCATCATATCCCCGATCTCTCCCTCTGCCACAACCCTAGCTATAACCTCTATCGCTCCTCCCGTCTCCATAACCACCACTGCTTCAACCAACATGTCCATGTCCACTACCTCTAGATCCCCAATACCACTTCTGAGCACCTCATGTAGCCTCCCTTGATCTAGGCCCGCGAATGAGGGTGATGTTCCTGCCATCAAGGTTATGCCCATTCTTAGGGTTTAGGTTTAGATTTAGGTAGCTTTTAGGATTTAAGTTTATTTTTTAGTTTATTTAGTTACTTTAGGTGTAAGTTTAGGGTTTGGGGTTTAGGGTTTAGGGTTAGGGTTTAGGGTTTAGTGTTTAGGGTTTAGTGTTTTTGGTTTTATGCTTTTAGGGTTTAGGATTCAAGGTTAGGGTTTAGGTTATAGGATTTTAGGTTTACTGTTTAGGATTTAGGGTCTAAGGTTTAGGGTTTAGGATTTACTGTTTGTCATTTTTTTAAATTAAATAAACTAGTAAGTTTAGGTTTATTTAGTTTATTTTTTATTTATTTTAGTTTATTTTTTATTTTTATTTAGTCTTATTTAATTATTTTAAGTTTATTTATTTTAATTTAGGTTTTTATTTTAGTTTATTTTTTTAGTTTAGGTTTAGGTTTACTTTTCTTTTTTAGTTTATTTTATTTTTATTTTATTTTTCAGGTTTAGGTTTATTTTTTATTTTTAAGTTTAGTTTTAGGTTTTTATTTTATTTTTTTAGTTTTAGGTTTTAGATTTTTATTTTAGATTTTATTTTTTAGTTAAGTTTAGGTTTATTTTTAGTTTATTTTATTTTATTTAGTTTAGGATTTAGGTTTTGTTTATTTTAGGTTTGGGTCTAGGTTTAATTTATTTTAGTTAGCATTAATTTAGTTTAGGTTTAGGTTTATTTTACTTTTATTATTTTATGTTAGGTTTTTTTTAGGGTTTAGGTTTTATTTTTTATTTATTTTTAGGTTTATTTTTTTAAGTTTATGTATTTATTTAGTTTTTATTTTATTTTATTTTAAGTTTATTTTATTTTTAATTTATGTTTAGTTTTTAATTTATTTAGGTTTTCTATGTTTGCGTTTATTTAATTTTTTTAGTTTAGTTTAAGCTTTTATTTAGTTTATTTTAGTTTTTATTTTTTATTTTTTTTTTTTTTAGGCTTAGGTTTAGGTTTACGTTATGTTTTAGTTTAGGTTTTTTTATATATATTTTTTAGGTTTGGGTTTTTTAATTTATTTTATTTTTAGGTTTTATTTAGTTAGTTTAGGTGTTTAGATTTTTAGAGTTTAGGGTTTAGGGTTTAGGATTTAGGCTTTATGATTTAGGGTTTAGGGTTTAGGGTTTGGGGTTTAAGGTTTAGGGTTTAGGGTTATAGGTTTTAGGGTTTAGGGTTTAGGGTTATGGTTTTATGGTTTAGGGTTTACGGTTTAGGGTTTAGGGTTTAGGGTTTAGGGTTTAGGGTTTAGGGTTTTAAGGTTTAGGGTTTAGGGTTTAGAGTTTAGGTTTAGGGTTAGGGTATTAGGTTTAGGTTTAGTTTAGTTTTAGGGTTTAGGGTTTTAGTTTATAGTTTGTTGGTAGTTTAGTTTTATTTTAGTTTACTTTTTTTGGTTTAGTTTAGGGTTTAGGGTTTAGTGTTTTAGGGTTTATGATTATAGGGTTTAGGGTTTAGGGTTTAGGGTTTAGGGTTAAGGTTTAGGTTTTAATGTTTATGGATTTTGGTTTGGTTTAGGGTTTAAGATTTCGGGTTTAGGGTTGTAGGTTTAAGGTTTAGGATTTAGGGTATGTTATTTTTTAAAAAAAAATAAGTAAACTGGTAGGTTTAGGTTTATTAGTTTATTTTTTATTTATTTTAGTTTGTTTTATTTTTTCTTTTTATTTTTGTTTATTTTTTTATTTAGTCTTATTTATTTATTTTAAGTTTATTTATTTTAGTTTATGTTTTTTATTTTAGTTTATTATTTTGGTTTAGGTTTAGGTTTACTTTTATTTTTTAGTTTAGTTTTATTTTTATTTTTTTTAGGTTTATCTTTTTTTTTTATGTTTAGGTTTAGGTTTAGCTTTTTATTTTATTTTTTCTAGGTAAAGGTTTTAAGTTATTATTTTAGGTTTTATTTTTTAGTTTAGGTTTAATTTTATTTTTAATTTAATTTATTTTATTTAGTTTAGGGTTTAGGTTTAGTTTATTTTAGGTTTGGGCATATGTTTAATTTATTTTAGTTTAGTTTTTTTTTTTAGTTTAGGTTTAGGTTTATTTAATTTTGAATATTTTAGGTATAGGTTTTTTTTTTAGTTTAGGGTTTAGATTTTATTTTTTATTTATTTTTAGGTTTTATTTTTATGTTTATTTTTTTAGGTTTAACTATTGTTTAGTTTTTACTTTATTTTATTTTTAATTTATATTTAGTTTTATTTTATTTAAGTTTTTTATTTTTACATTTATTTTATTTTTTTAGTTTAGTTTAGGTTTTTATTTATTTATTTTTTTGTTTTTTTTAGGTTTAAGATTAGGTTTAGGTTACATTTTAGTTTTGGTAATTATCATTATTTTTATGTTATTTAGGCTTAGGTTTTTTTATTTATTTTATCTTTAGGTTTTATTTAGTTTAGGTTTAGGTTTTTAGGCTTTTAGAGTTTATGGTTTAGGTTTTAGGGTTTGATTTAGGTTTTAGGGTTTAAGGTTTAAAGTTTAGGGTTTAGGGTTTAGGGTTGAGGGTTGCAGGTTTTAGGGTTTAAGGTTTAGGATTTAGGGTTTAGGGTTTAGGGTTCAGGGTTTAGGGTTTTAGGGTTTACGGTTTAGGGTTTAGGGTTTTTTTTAGAGTTTAGGGTTTTGGGTTAGTTTTAGGGTTTATGGTTTATGGTTAGGTTTTCTTTTTTTAATTTTTTTATCTTTTTTTTATATTATTAATCTAGATAAACATAAATCTATTTTATTTTATTTATTTTAATTTAATTTATTTTTTATTTTATTTAGGTTTATTTTAATTTTTATTTATCTTGGTTTATTTATTTCAGGTTTGTTTATTTTAGTTTAGGTTTCTCATTTTAGTTAATTTTTTAGGTTTAGGTTTAGGTTTAGGTTTATTCTTTAGTTTATTTTATTTTATTTTTTAGGTTTACGTTCTAATTTTATTTTTTAAATTTAGGTTTAGATTTTTTATTTATTTTAGGCTTGGGTTTTAGGATTTTATTTTAGGTTTATTTTAGGTTTTATTTTAGTTTAGGTTTAGGTTTAGGTTTATTTTAGTTTATTTTATTTTATTTAGTTTAGGTTTAGGTTTAAGTTTAGTTTATTTTAGGTTTAGGTTTAGGTTTTATTTATTTTATTTTAGGATTAGGTTTATTTTATTTTTATTTAGGTTTAGTTTAGGTTTTATTTATTATTTATTTTTAAGTTTTATTTTTAGGTTTATTATTTAGGTTTAAGTTTTTATTTAATTTTTAATTTATTTTATTTTAGTATTATTTCATTTTTATTTTAGGTTTAGTGTTTATTTTATTTAGGTTTTATATTTTTTAGTTTAGTCTAGGTTTTTATTTATTTTATTTTAGTTTTTTATTTTTATGTTATTTTATTTTTTAGGTAGTTTAGGTTTAGGTTTTAGTCTATTTTTTATTTTTATTTTTTAGATTTTCTATTTATTTTCCTTTTATGTTTAGGGTTTAGGGTTTGGGGTTTAGGGTTTAGAGTTTAGGGTTTAGGATTTAGGGTTTAGGTTTTAGGGTTTACAGTTTAGGGTTTAGGGTTTAGGGTTTATGGTTTAGGGTTTAAGATTTTTAGAGTTTAGGGTTTAGGGTATAGGGTTTAGGTTTTAGGTTTAGGGTTCAAGTTTTAGATTAGGGTTTAGGGTTTTTGTTTATTTTTTTAACAAAGAACAAATTCATATTACATTTCTTCTTTGGTTTATTTAGTTTATTTCGTTTATTTTTTATTTATTTTGGTTTATTTTATTTTTTATATTTATGTATGTTTATTTTTTATTTTATTTAATTTATTTATTTTAGGTTTATTTAATTTAGTTTATTTTTAGGTTTAGGTTTATTTTTTAGTTGAGTTTTATATTTATTTTATTTTTTTAGTTTTAGGTTTTTTTTAAGGATTACGTTTAGTTTTTTTATTTTAATTTTTAGATTAGGTTTTAGGTTTTTATTATAGGTTAATTTTTAGGTTTTATTTTTCTGTTTAGGTTTAGGTTTTTTTTAGTTTATTTTATTTTATTTAGTTTATGGTTTTGGTTTAGTTTAGTTTAGGTTTATGTTCAGGTTTTATTTATTTTGGTTTAGTTTATTTTAGTTTAGGTTTAGGTTTATTTTATTTTGTTTATTTTATTTTTATTTTAGGTTTAGATTTTTTTTTAGTTTAGGGTTTAGGCTTTATTTTTTTTTTTTAAGTTTTTAGTTTTATTTTAGTTTTATTTTTTAGGTTTAAGATTTTATTTAGTTTTTATTTTATTTTATTTTAGGTTTATGTTATTTTTATATTATGTTTAGTTTATGTTATATTTATGTTTTTTATTCTTAGGTTTATTTTATTTTTTAATTAATTTAGGTTTTTATTTATTTTATTTTAGTGAATTTTTATTAGTTTATTTTATTTTAATTTTAGTTTTAGGTTTAGGTTTTAGTTTAATTTTTTATTTTATTTTATTTTTTTATTTTATTTAGGTTTAAGTTTATTTATTTATTTAATATTTAGGTTTAATTTAGTTTATGTTTAGGTTTTTAGGTTTTTAGGGTTTAGGGTTTAGGGTTTAGGTTTTAAGGTTTAGGGTTTTAGGGTTTAGGGTTTAGGGTTAGGGTTTAGGGTTTAAGGTTAAGGGTTTAATGTTTATAGTTTAGGGTTTAGGGTTTAGGGTTTAGGTTGTAGGGTTTTAGGGTTTTATGGTTTTAGGGTTTAGGGTTTATGGTTTAGGGTTATTGCTTTAGGGTTTAGAGTTAAGGGTTTAGGGACACTTTTAGAGTTTAGGGTTTAGGGTTAGGGTTTTTTTTTAATTTTTTTTAAAATTTAAGTAAACTCGTAGTTTTCAATTTATTTAGTTTAGTTTTTATTTATTTTAGTTTATTTTATTTTTTATTTTGATTTAGGTTTATTTTTATTTGTATTTAGTTTAGTTTATTTATTTTAGGTTTATTTATTTTAGTTTAGGTTTTTTTATTTTTGTTTATTTTTTACGTTTAGGTTTAGGTTTAGGTTTATAATTTAGTTTAGTTTTATTTTTATTTTATTATTTAGGGTTAGGATTTATTTTTTATTTTAGGTTTAGATTTATGTTTAGGTTTCTATTTTATTTTTTTAGGTTTTTGTTTTAGGTTTTTATTTTAGGTTTATTTTTAGGTTTAACTTTTTAGTTTAGGTTTAGGTTTATTTTTAGTTTATTTAGTTTAGGTTTAGGTTTATGTTAAGGTTTTATTTATTTTAGTTTAGTTTATTTTAGTGTAGGTTTAGGTTAATTTTATTTTTTATTTTAGGTTTAGTTTTTTTGGTTTAGGGTTTACATTTTATTTTTATTTATTTATTGGTTTTATTTTTAGGTTTATTGTTTAGGTTTAGGTTTTATTTAGTTAAATTAGCATGAAGACTAGTTCTAAACGAGCATATCTTTACATTAGAGTGGATGTTAGAAGATATATCTAGAGTTACATTGATCCAGTCTATCAATCAACATTATAGTCTAAGATTACTTGAGGATGACATCTCAAAACTCCAAAAGAAAGGATTATGTTGAGAGGATTCAATGAACAAGGTGAGAGGGCCTTGTGGTGTTTATTGGATGTAGAGGGACACCTTGTAGATCATTGGTAGAACATTGAGGTATGATATATCTCGAAGATAAAGGCATCACCTACAATGGACCTAATCACATAATAAGGACTCTTAAGTCATGATGGGTCTTGAATATACTTTGACTATACCTCAATTTATATGGATGAATAAAATGGTTTATATTAAACTAGGTTCTTAAGTTATGGAAAGCCTCCACAGTTAATTACATTTTAAGAAATAAAATTTCTTAAGAATACTCTCGATTAAAGTAGACAATTATCATCTCCAAAATTTTCAAGGTTAGACTATCAAAGGATTGGTTGTATCTAGAAAATCAATTGGGAATGTTCAAGGAGAAGACTTATTTTTGGAATCCAAATGAAATAAGTAGGAAATGCTAATGATAATAGGAAACTTAGTGAGCATTCCAATCTATCCTATGGTTGGGCTTTATAATTTTGAAGTTCAGGAGATTTATATGTTTTGAGTTGAAATTTAATTAGGTTACTAGGGCTTAGAATACACCAACACAATGTGGGATTTGGTTTGGCCTCTAGTGGGTTAGCCCAAATTTGGCATTGGATTTGATTTGAGCAGATTTTAAATGAGCCAAAAGTGGGTTAGCCTAAATTTTAAGTCGGAGTTGATTTGGTTAGGTTTGGCTCAATTTGACTCATTTAGGTCAAATTGGGTTAGGTTGGGTCAAGTTGACCAATTAGTCAAATTAGGTCAAACTAAGGGTTGGGTCAAGTTCATATGATCATTTGGGATATTTTGGTTAGGTTTGGTTTAGTTTGGCTTAGATTTTATTTTGGCTCATTTGAATTCATTTAGGTCAAATGGGTTAAGTTGATATTGACCAAATTAGGCTAGGTGGGTGTTGGTTTGGGTTTAGTTGACCAATTGAAGATGATTGTAGGCTTTGGTTTCAATTAATTTGGATTTAGTTATGATTTAGGCCAACTTTTTAGGTCAATTTAAATTTAAGTAGGTCAATTGCGTTCAATTGGTCCAATCGGCTTTGGTCAACTTCAATAATCAATTTGGAATGAACTTGATCCATTGGTTGCAATCAATTTGGTTTATATTTTGATTTGACAATTTGGTCTTTTAATTTGGGTCAACTTAGTCAAGAGGGCCAATTGGGTTTGGTTTGACTCAGTTGAAAGTCAAGTCAAATTCAAATAATGATTTTGATTTAGTATGAATCATTGGTTTCAAAGGATTTGGCTTAGATTTCAATTTAGCTAATTTGGGTTAATATGGGTTAAGGGGTTGACTTGGTTTAATTTGTGACAATTGATCAACCTAGGGTGATCAACAATCATGATGGGTGGTTTTGTTGGGCTTGGTTCAATCCAATTCAGGTAGGATTATAACTTAGCTCAAATAGGTCAAATTGGCCACTTTGGGTCAAGCGGACCAATTGGGTTTAATTGGCTTGATTTTTGGTTGTGTTTGATTTATTTGAGGTTATATATGGATTTGGGATTGATATATAAATTCAATTGCAATTGGCTTAGGTTTAAATGGGTTTTGGTTCATTTGAACATTTCAAGTCTTAAGGGTTTAGTTGGGTTTGACTTGGGATGATTTTGGTTTGGCTTGATGATTGTAGATTTCATTTATATTTGTGAATATGATTGAAGGTATGATTGATTCGTGAGAACACCAAATTAAATTGGGTTTTGGAATGAAGGAATTTGGCTAAGTCCATGGAGTTAGGTCATATGGCTTAGGTTTAGATTTTGATTTGGTTTGATTTAATTTTGATGATCTAAATGTATATTTCAATTAAATTTATGAAGATGATTGAAAATATGATTGATTTGTGAGAAAATCAAATAAGTTTGACTTGATTTGGATTAGATTTAGTATGGATAGGTCATATGGCTTAGGAAGGGTTTGAATTAATTTGATTTAGTTTGATTTAGTTTTGATCATTTGAATGTAGATTTGATTTAAATTTAGGAAGATGATTGAAGATATAAATTCATTATGAGAAAATCAATTGATGTTAGATTGATTTAGATTAAGATTTGGCTAAGTCCATGAGATAGGTCATATAGCTTAGGAAGGGTTTCAAGTTTGGATTTGATCACGGGCTTCAATCATTTGGTTTTGGAATCTGGGTTTCGATTTGGATTTGAATTTGATGTTTGAACTAAAATTGATGTTTCATTTGAGAAGGTGAACATGGATTGGATTTGGGTTGCGGGGTAGGGGATTATCTTAATCCTAGCATAACCTAATCCTATGGTTAACAAGTCTTTTTGCTTAGGTTAAGTTTTTACCTAATTGTTAGAAGTCTCTCATGACTAGGAAGTCTTAGTGTTTAAAGACTCCAAGTCTAAGATGGGAAGATTGCATCTCCACTCCAAAGTGAGGTCAACCTTAAGCTCCATAGTGTTGCCTTGGAGATAGATGATTAGAAGATAGCCAAGTTTCACATTATAGACTGGATACATCAACACTTTGCTTGGGATACCATGGATACATTAGAACAACATAATTCCATCCTCTACATTATGAAGTTATGAGAGGTGGGATCATCTATTGTCGAAAGGAAATCTCAAAATCATGAGGTTCATATATGAGGGTCTTACTACCTCCCTTAAAATCAACAAGTCTATTATTGAACTTGGCAAAGTTTAAAATAAAGGAAAAAAAAGAAAGGAAAGAAAAAAATAAAAGAAAATAGAAAATGAAAAAAAAGTTAGGGTTTAGGGTTTAGAGTTGTAGGTTTAGTGATTTTTAGGTTTATAGGTTAAGGTTTAGTATAGGGTTTAGGATTTAGGGTTTTAGTGTTTATTATTTAGGTTAGTTAGTTTTAATTTAGGGTTTTATAGTTTAAGTTTAGGTTTGGTTTGGGTTAGGTTAGAGTTTAGGTTTAGGTTTTAGTTTTAGGTTTAGGTTTATGTTTAAACTTGAGGTTTAGGTTATAGTTTAGGTTATTTTAGTTTAGGTTTATAGTTTAGGGTTTAGGTTTAGGATTTATTTAGTTTAGTTTAGGTTTTAAGTTTAGGTTTTTAGGTAGTTTAGGATTTTAGGGTTTAGGGTTTAGTTTTAATTTTTAGGGTTTTTAGTGTTTAGGGTTTAGGTTTGTTATTTTAGGATTTAGGGTTTAGGGTTATTAGTTTATGTAGGGTTTTATTGGTATAGTGTTTTCTTTAAAATTAATTAAGTTGAGGTTTATTTAGTTTATTTATTATTTATTATAGTTTATTTTATTCTTTATTTTTATTTAGGTTTATTTTTATTTTTATTTAGTTTAGTTTATTTATTTTAGGATAATTTATTTTAGTTTAGGTATTTTAATTTAGTTTAGTTTTTAAGTTTAATCTTAGGTTTATGTTTTTTTTTTGTTTTTTTTTGTTTTTTAGGTTTAGGTTTTATTTTTTATTTTCAGGTTTAGGTTTAAGTTTTATTTTATTTTTTAGGTTTAGGTTTAGGTTTTTTATTTTAGGTATTTTAGGTTTGTTTTATTAGTTTAGTTTTAGGTTTATTTTTTAGATTATTTTATTTTATTTAGTTTAGGGTTTAGGTTTAGGTTTAGGTTTTATTTTTTTTTTGAATTTAGTTTATTTTATTTTGTTTCTTTAGGTTTAGATTTTTTTATTTTAAGGTTTAGATTTTATTTTATTTATTTATTTTTTGAATATTTTTTTAGGTTTAGGTTTTTATTTAATTTTCATTTTATTTTATTTTAGGTTTATTTTATTTTTATTTTACATTTAGTTTTAATTTTATTTAGGTTTTTTTATTTTTAGGTTTATTTTATTTCTTAGTTTAGTTTTCTTTTATTTTATTTTTAATTTTATTTTTAGGTTTCAATTTAAGTTTAGGTTTTGTTAGGTTTTTATTTTATTTTATTTATTTATTTTATTTAGGTTTAAGTTTTTTAATTATTTTTATTTTTAGGTTTTATTTAGTTTAGGTTTAGGTTTTTAGGTTTTTAAGGTTTAGGGTTTATGGTTTAGGGTTTAGGGTTTGGGGTTTAGGGTTTAGTGTTTAAGGTTGCAGGTTTTAGGGTTTAGGGTTTAGGATTTTTAAGGTTTAAGATTTAGGTTTTAGGTTTTGGGTTCATGTTTTAGTTTAGGGTTTAGGGTTTTTGGTTTTTTTTTTTTAACAAAGAACAAATTTAGATTCAACATTTCTTCTTTTCAATTTCATTAACCAAGTAACAAACCAGGGTAGTGAGGTAATCAAATGACCTACTTAGGGCTAGCTAAAGCCTTGTGTTCCTGGGATGTCCAGACTATACTCCCATTACAATTCAATATTATATAAATCAACACATGAATAGAGGAAATAGAACTCAACATTCATACACTTTATTTGGCTATATGCATTTCTTATCTATTTGTAACTAGCATCATAGCACATATTATTATTCATTTATAAACTTTTGAAAAATAAATATGGATTTAATAGTGATAATAGCCACACATATATTAAATTAAATCAACACATGTAAGCTTACATAAAGAAAATCCATTTTATTTTACTTTATTTTGAAAAGATGGATGCATGAATTCAAATGACTTACTAAATTTAACATGATTGGAAAGAGGACAATCAAATATAAGCATGTGATTCATTCAACCAAACAAGTTCTTAAGGACAATCAATTCAAATAAGATTATTTAAAGCAAACCAAAGCTTCTTTATTAATTAAGTTTTGGATTTGATTTGATTTAAAAGGAAAGAGAGAAATCATCCTTGTTATTTTTAAACCCATTCCCACATTAATGATTTGATCTAATTTAAGGAAATTAATTAAGTTGATTTTATGGGTTAATTAAGTTGAACCCTTAATTAGATGAATTAATTACCCTTACCTATGTCACCTTAAAGTAATTAACTAAATAATTATGAGCCAACATGATATGCATGGAAAATAAACTTGCAATGATCCTAGGAAATAAATGGGGCCTAATGTAATTGTCTTATGATTAATAGTTAATTAGATTAAGGGACTTAATTAATTACTCTTAGGGTTTTTCCACACATGTGGACTAATCATAATTTCAATAAACTCTTTTAGGTTATTAAACACCTAAAGATCTACCCCATGATTTAATTAATTAAGGTCTCATGTGATTATAATTTCAATTTGACTAAGTGATTTAATTATTAGTTAAATCTTAAAAAGGTGAAATGAACTTAGGAAAGGGTCCCAACCATATTCTTTTGGTTACTTTCTTGTTGAACAATGATTACTAAACTTAAGTAACCAATTTATTACTTTGCTCATGGGATTAATTAACTTAAAAGAGTAGTTAACATTTAATTAGTCAATTTTCCTAATTAAGTGAGCAATAAATCTCAAGAAAATCATGTGAGGTAGAGGTCATCCCATTAATTTAACCCACAAATTTTGGGATTATTTGCTCAAGCAATTAAGGAGTAATTAAGCTAATAAATTTTGTAATTAAACCATAATTAGTGTTCAAAATAAGTTAAGATCATTTTTAATTAATTCTCCTCTGAAATAATTTTAAAATGAGTATTTATTTCATTTTTTTATTTCTCTATGATTTTTTATGATTTTTATGATTTTTATGATTTTCTATGATTTTTAGAAGTTAAAAATGATAATTTTTAAAAGTTTCAGCTTAATTAAAGCCTAATCTTGTTGGCGCCATGTTACGTGTTGATGCGGCGTGCTTTTACGTGGCATGAGGATTCTACTTAAAACTTATTTGTACATTGGCGGCGGTGGATGCACTTTCTCATTGGCCATCCGATCTAAGATTATGGCTATGATTAATCCCATAATAGGATAAAATAAGATCAATCTAGCGGATCTAATCCTCCATCAATCCGCGACTAGATGATGTGATCTAACATCATGTAAGTGAGGAGAATGGAGTCCATTAGCATTGCTCACTTGATCCGAGCTTACCGATCTGATCAACTCAAAGATCCCACACCTTCCGACATTGATGGGATCCAATGGTCAAGATCACATGAGATGCAAATTTCTTCAAAAAGCTCCAACCCATTTTTGCCTAAGGATAAGTTTTGGAAGCATACCTCACCGAAGCTCAAGACCGATGGCTCAAATAATTGAGGAAGCTTCATCTAGTGGTGATGAAGCTCTGTTGAGTAGCAATTGGATCAATTCCTTGACGTTCACTTGAAAGGCCACGAACTAAAGATTTGGAGCTCAATTTTGATCGATGTCCCACCTCCAGTGCTCGGGAAGCTTGGGAGATGATTCGTTCTTGCTCGACGAGGCCTAGGGAAGGTGCGTGCAAAGTTAATTTGAGTTTGATAGAGAAATGGGGAAGTTAGGTCAGAAATGGGAGTGTCCTTTTTTGAAATGGACGGGAATGGCATATTTTGATCAAGGAATGAGGTTGGGAGCTTAGGAAATGGCTCTAACAGCTCATCTTGGGTAGGTAGGGCTCTAAGGAATGATTTTTGTGTGTGTTTAAGTGGAAATAAGGGGGTGTATACCCCCCCCTTGTGAGGACGGTTTGGTGATCTCACCTCCATGGTCATGGTGACCCAACCACCCTTTGGGAGGTTGGGGTAGTGTCCTAGGTGCTAGGTGGACCATTGGGAAGTACCAAGTGGCCAAAGAATGGAAATGACCATTTACATGGTGATTTGTCTCATGTGATGCCTTGACCCAAGGGTAGAATGATCATTTGGCATTGATTTGATTTGGGTAGATTTGAAATAGCCAAAGTGGGTTAGCCCAAATTTCAGTCAATTGGAGTTGATTTGGTTAGGTTTGGCTCAATTTGACTCATTTAGGTCAAATTGGGTTGGTTGGTCAAGTTGACCAATTGGTCAAATTGGTCAAACCAAGATTTGGTCAAGTTCATATGATCATTTGGGATGTTGGTTCAATTGGTTTGGTTTAGTTTGGCTTAGATTTGATTTTGGCTCATTTTAATTCATTTGGGTCAAATGGGTTAAGTTGATTTGATAAATTAGCCAAATTAACTTGGGTTGGGTGTTGGTTTGGGTTTCTTGACCAATTAAAGATGATTGTAGGCTTTGGGTTCAATTAATTTTGATTTGGTTTTGATTTAGGCCAACTTGAACCTTTAGGTCAATTTGGGCTAAGTAGGTCAATTGGGTTAAATTGGGTCCAATCAAAAGCTTTGGTCAAGTTCAACAATCAATTTGGAATAAACTTGAGCCATTAGTTGCAGTCAATTTGGTTTATATTTTTGATTTGACCTAATTTGGTCTTTTAGGTCAATTTTGGTCAACTTGGGTCAAGAGGGCCAATTGGGTTCGGTTTGACTCGATTGAAGGTCAAGTCATATTCAAATATTGATTTTGATTTGGTAAGAATCATTTGTTTCAAGGGATTTGGCTTAGGTTGAAATTTGGCTAGTTTAGGTTCATATGGGTTAAGGGGTTGAGTTGATCAAATGACAAAGTTGACTTAGTTTGAGCCAATATGTGACAATTGATCAAGCTAGGGTGATCAACAATCATGATGGGAGGTTTTGATGGGCTTTGTTCAATCTAATTTGGCTAGGATTAGAACTTGGTTCAAATTGGTCAAATTGGCCACTTTGGATAAATGGACCAATTGGGTTTAGTTGGCTTGATTTTGGATTGAGTTTGATTTAGTTGAGTTTATATATGGATTTAGGATTGATATATAAATTTAATTTCCATTAGCTTGGGTTCAAATGGGTTTTGGTTCATTTGAACATTTCAAGTCAAAAGGGTTAAGTTGGGTTTGACTTTGGTTATTTTGGTTTGGCTTGATGATTAGATTTCATTTATATTTGTGAATATGATTGAAGGTATGATTGATTCATGAAAACCAAGGTTGGAGTCATGTAGCTTAGGTTTGGATTTTTATTTGGTTTGATTTAGTTTTGATGATTTAAATGTATATTTCATTTAAATTTGTGAAGATGATTGAACATATGATTGATTTGTGAGAAAATCAATTGAGTTTGACTTGATTTGGATTAAGATTTGGCTAAGTCCATGGAATAGGTCATATGGCTTAGGAAGGATTTTGATTTAATTTGATTTAGTTTGATCTAGTTTTGATCATTTAAATGTAGATTTGATTTATATTTAGGAAGATGATTGAAGATATAAATTTATTATGAAAATCAATTGATTTTGGATTGATTTGATTAAGATTTGGCTAAGTCCATGGATAGGTCATAGCTTAGGAAGGGTTTCAAGTTTGGATTTGATCATGGGCTTCAATCATTTAGTTTTAGAATTTGGGTTTGGATTTGGATTTGAATTTGATGTTTGAATTGAACTTGAGGTTTGGTTTGAGAAGGTGAACATGGATTGGATTTGGGTTGTAGGGTAGGTGGATTATCTTAATCCCAAGGCATAACCTAATCTATGGTTACCTTTAGGCTTAGGTTAAGTGTTTACTAATTGTTAGAAGTGTCTTATGACTAGGGAAGTCTTAGTGTCTAGAAGACTCCTAAGTCTAAGATGGGAAGATAAAATCCACACTCCAAACGTGAGGTCAACAGGCCTTAGGCTCCATAGTGTTACCCTTGGAGATAGATGATTGGAAGACCAAAGCCACGTTTCACATTAATGACTCGGATACATCTTTCAACATTTTGGTTAGAGATCATGGATATTTGAGAATAATATAGTTCCATTCTCTCTACAACAGTGTATGAAGTTTGTGAGAGGTGGGATCATCTTGTGTCAAAGGAGATCTCAAGCCATTTATAATTCATGATTGGCATATATATGATGATCACACTACCTCCTCAAAATCAATAAATCTATTCTCACGAACTTGGCCAAAGTTTAAAATTAAAATAAAAAAAAGAAAAAAGGAAAGAAAAAGAAAATGAAAATAAAAGAGAAAATGAAAAATAAAATAAAGGGAGTAAAAATAAATGTGGAGGAGGAAGTGGAGCATGACATTAGATTCCACCCACAGTTCGTTACTCCATTCAAACATATGGGTAGGACAACCTGACCTCGAATAGGTAGAGGAAGAGGCGGTTAGGCATTCCAGGGTGGAAAACCTCCTATTGGCCACCCAATAGAAGATATGTCTACTACCGAGTACACTTCTATCCATATAGACTTAGAATCTAGTTCATAGGATGAGTCTTATATGGTTAGCACCAACTAGCTCTTCTCGTAGTAGATTCCCTTGGAGGTGACACTTGAGCAGATAATGAAGATCAAAGCAAAGCATAAGTGTATCCAAGTCTATATACAAAACAGTTAGGCATCAGTTGAGAATTTTAGCTTTAACCCCACTTTTCTCTCAAAAGTTGAGGGTTTGGTAATTAAAGAAGCCCTTAAGTCATCCACAAGTGTGAAGACTCTGAATTTCTTTTTGGGAGCATCATCCTCAAGTTAAGAAGTTGATGTAGAACTTGAGGATGATTTATATAAAGATTTAATAGAATTACCTTTTGATTAGTACTTGCCTTGTGTTCATAATTTAGCAAAGAAAGGGTTAATCCCACATACTTGGTCAAAGCACAGGTTAGACTACTTTGAAAGAATTTGGAATAACAAATGCAAAAGCTCTCAATCAGGACTAGGACTAGGATTGATGCATGGGTCTAGTTATGATGATGTGCTTAGTCATCACCAATCATTTGGAATCATAGGTTCTTTTCAAATCACATTAACATATGAGGCGTGCTTAGAAACTTCAAATGATCCATATGATTTTGAAGTCAAAGATGCAGCCATAGTTCAAAAGAGATCAAGTCAACCATCGATGAGCTCAAGAAATCAACTTAGAATATCAGTTCTTTGTTGAATGAAAATTGAAACAATGACTTAGTTAGGCTATTGAGTTTAAGGACTACTTTGCATGGAGTTATGAAGAGATGCTGGATTATCTCGACATAGCGGTCCATAAACTAGAAATAGAGCCACTGCTAACCCTATCAAACTACTAGATGCATGTGATTAGACATAGAACAAGTCATTTTGAAGTCAAGAAATTGATCGATGGCTTCATCAGAAGAAAAATACCTACCTAGTTAGCTAGCATCATAGTTAAAAGAATGGCAAATTTACATATGATCAATTTTAGGGATTTAAATAAGCCATGTCGAAAAGAAGAATTTTCACTATCAATCCTAGAGTTGATGGTGGACATTGCCTCATCTTATGCGATCTTCTTTTCATGGATGGCTCATGATATAACCAAATAAAGATGGACCCGAAGATGAAAGAAACACTACTTTTAGAACCCTATCGATATCTATAAGGTCATGCCTTTACCTTAAAATGATGCTACATACTAGCTATGACACAAATCTTGACAAACTCATTCATCATCGTGAGTGCTATGTCAATGATCTAATGGTCAAAAATAGAGAAAAAGAATACCATCTCTTTGACTTAAGAGTAGTTTTTGAATAATTTAGATAATTTAACCTTAAAATTAACCCCCTAAAGTTTGCATTCAGAGTAGCTTCAAGAAAATTCCTTGGGTTTGTTGTCCAACACTAGGGAATCAAAATCGATCCATAGAAGATCAAGTCGATATTTAAAATGCCACCCCCAAAAAGTTTAACTCAACTCAGATCATTCCAAGGGCAGTTGGCATATCAAAGATGCTTTATATCCAACCTATTAGGAAGATGTTAGTCATTCACAGCACTTGTCAAAAAGGATGCCAAGTTTAAGTGGGATGATAAGTGTGAGCATGCCTTCAAAGACATCAAGCATTGATGACATGTGGTTCTAGCGCCCTATCAAGTCACTCATACTTTACACTTTTGTTAGATGACTCCCGGTGCTTTATTGGCCCAAGCCAATGACAAGGAAGGAAAATGCACTCTACTACCTCAATCATTGCCTATTCCCTACTAAGCCGAATTATCCACCCATTGAAAAGCATTGTCTATCTTTAATCTTTACATCCCAAAAGATATAACACTACATGCTTCCTTATAAGGTGAACTAAATCTCTATGATCAATCCACTACTGTATATCATGACACGACCGATGTTATACAGACAATTAGCATGACAGTCCATGATCCTCTCATAGTTTAACATTACCTTCATACCCCTCAGCGGGGACAAGCACTAGCGATTTCTTAGCACACCCACTTCCTGCGACTCTTTTACTTAGTGATGATCTCCCGATGAACAAATCATGAACTTAGGGGATACTAGCATTCACTTGGGAGATGTACTTTGATGGTGCTTCTCTCAAGAGGAGAAGAACCATAATCTACTATTCCAGGATGGCAGGGGTAGAATAGTTCTCTTAACTCACTGATGTGATGTGATTCTCATATCATCTATCAATCACCAATATGAAGCAAATATGAGGCTCTCATTTTGGTTTTGAGTTAACCATTACTCTAAGCATCAGAACATCAACATCTTAGGATTCTCGTTATCAACCAAATTGATGGGTCCTATAAGGTTATAAAGCCCAAGCTCCATCACTATAATAAGTACACCATGGAGTTGTTGGCCCAAATCCCAGGTTACCATTTATAAGATTCCTAGAGAGAAAAAATAGCTGCTTTGAATCTTTCCAAGGTTGGCATGTGGATGATGAGTTCATATAAATAAAGGTCCAAAATAGACAAGTCTTATCTTTTATTGATATTGAACTCATCAAAAAGTACTCCCTTGAAGGGGAGGTTGCCATTGCCATGAAGGATGAGGAGTTAGATTTGAGACAACCATTCATGGATTACTTAAATAAAGGTAAACTATCTCAAGAGAAGTCCCAAGCCCATCAAATGAAGAAGAGAGCATTTTCCTATGGTCTTATGAATGGTGTCTTGTATCGGCAGTCTTTCAATTATATGTGGTTATGTTGTTTAGACAAGCACGAAGCCCGTAAGATCACGATAGAGGTATATTCAAGATTATGTGGAGCCAACCAATGATCGAAGATGAAAGCCAAGATCAAGAGACTAGAATACTAGCGTGATGATCAAATATTGCATGGATATGGCTGGCGTGCCACCAATGTCAAATACATGTGGTCCTACACCAACACCCAACATTTTACATCTACATTAGCCTCATGGCCATTCAGTGTTGAAATAGATAGTGGGTTGATCCTCTTCTTCTAAGGGTCATCTATTCATCTTAGCTACACACTACTTTTCCAAATGGGGAAAGTGATTCATTTCGAGGTCATAGCTTCGACATGTGCTTAATTTTTTAGAAACCATATCATATATATATTTTGAGTGCCTTCATGAATTATACATGATGTACATTCAAAACACGAGATCAACAACTTTGAGGAGACATAGATAGATTGGATATTCTACCATCAACTACCCAGGGCAAGCGGCTTAGCAAAGCCTTCAACAAAACTCTCATCAAATACTAAGAAGATGCTTGACAATGATAGCGTGGCATGGCGGTTATTTGAAGCCTCATGGGCCTACCACACCATATATAGAACTCCAACTCAGTCTACTCCTTTTTCCTTAGTGTATGGGTCTGAAACTGTTCTACCATTAGAAGTCCAACTCCCATCACTAAGGATAGCTATGGTAGCAAGATCATAATAGAGCAGAATGCCAAGTTGCGATTAGAAGAGCTCGAAGGTTTGGAGAAGGATACATGGCCAAAACCTCAAGTTGTATAAAGCTAAAATGATTCAAGCTCATAACAAGTTGGTCCATCCTAGAGCTTTTCAAGTAGGAAACCTTATTTTAAGTTCTAAGGATACAATTATTTTTGTCATAAGATGGGAGGCAAGTTTGAACCCACTTGGGAAGGCCCTTTTCTAGAGAAAACCTACCAAGGAGGATCTTATCGACTTATTAATCATAAGGAGAGAATGCTTCCAATCAATGGGATCTACTTAAAGAAATATTATAAATCATGTTTGAAAATAATTATCATCAATGAAAATTCCATTTCAAATTCAATCTCTTCCATGTTGAAAGTATTCTTGTTTATGAATCTATCATAATGTATTTAACGTAGGTGTAAGGAACCCAAGAGATGGCCTATCCTTCATCGACACAACACAAACATAATAAACAAACACATATTTTTATTCTCGGGCTACTCTGAGTTGAGATAACACGGATAGTGGCACTCACTCGATTGCTCTCGGTAGTGCTACCACCTAGTGTGTCACTTAGTGGTCTTCTTGCTTTGGAGGATGTAATTGCTACACTTTCCTTTCTTACTTGGCCTACACCAAGGGCCTTGTTAGTTTAGTAGGCTTCTTGGTGGCGAGCTACCTCATGTTGGCTTCATTTAAGAGGATGTGAGTTTGCTATGCTTTCTTCTTAGATTAGCCTTCATTATTGGGTCAAGTATATTTGAGGTTTAGGATAAGTCCCTATAGCTCCTTCTCTCGACTACTTCAAGTGGGTCAGTCCTTCCTCGGGGCTCCCCTTAGTAGTCGCTCTAGATAGACATCTATCTCGATGATAGACTATCCCGATGATCGTTCCTTGGAAAGTTGTAAGCCTACATGCTTTCTTTTAATCATTGCACCGATGGGCACCTTAGGTTGGTTGGTTCTCACTATGTTGATGGATACACCACTCATCTTTGGATACACCTTAGATTGGTTGGTTCTTGCGCCTTAGGATACACCACTCATGGTAGATGTAAGTCTGCTACACTTTCTCCTTGTGTTGGCCACCATACACCTATAGGCTTTCTTTTCTAGGGATCAGGATAACGCCCCTAGCAGCACCTCCCTTACGGGCACTATATTTGATTCACATCCTTTGTGACCCCATTTAGACACTACAGTTAATATTAGATTGGACAGTTCCCCTTTCCTAGTAACCACCCCAGTGGTTGGAGAATCCATCTGTGGATGTGCAAATTCTCTCTCTTGGTCTAGTAAATCGAGATAGTCAAGGCGACATAGCCCCTTCTCGGTGTGGTCCTGCACCAAGGGTCCATGCAAATATATAAACAAAATATATATTCACTTGTGGATTAGGAGGACACCCTAGTAGTACCTTTTCCAAGCTATCCTATCTTTAGGCGGTGTCAACAAAACTCCCTATAGGAATCACCTGACTACTCTTGAGTTGATATAAGTCCCTAGTGCCATTCACTTAGTAGTTGGCTCTAAGTCAAGTTTGATTTGTTGTACTACCAATAGGTCACCCTAGCAGTTGTTCCCTTCTTTAGAAGATGTAAGTCTGCTACGTATTCTTCTTAGCATAGTTGTTGCACACTGAAAGGCAACCCCTTAGGTTGGCTAGCTCTACACTATGGCCAGTAGACTATCCCACTAGATTTTGTAAATCTGAGATTGGACAAGTCTAATATAGCCCCTTCTTAGTGGGTCCATCACACATTGATATGGTCCATAAATTAAATCTATCAAATTTGAGCTCACATCCCAATGAATATGCCCTCAATTTTAAATCAAACTAAACCAAACAAACCATATCAAATCACATGAAATTAAGATAAAATTAATCACTACTTTTGAGTTGACATAAGTCCCCATTAACATTATTAGTTATAGGTCGGGTTCAATTTGTTGTGCATCAACAAGTCACCCCGATTGTTCCTTGCTTTGGAGATGTAAGTCTACTTTCTTCCTAACAGTTGCAGAAAAAGGCAACCTTTTGGTTGGCTAGCTCTACCTCGATTAGACTATCCCTTTGGATTTGTAAACTGAGGTAGGTCAAGGTTGATATAGCCTTCTCGGTGGGTCCATTACACCAACATGGTCCATACATTAACTCAAATTAAACCCAATTTTATTTTCCCTATAGTTAAATCACACCCTTCTCCCTAGTGGAGCCCCAAATCATATATAAATAGTCAATCAAATCAAATTCAAAACCAACCTCCCATGGAGCCAAATTAAACCAACTCCCAATAGAGTCTAAATCAAAGAAATCCAACCAAACTCTTATCCCAATGGATACATCCCAAACAAATCTATGAAATCAAACTCAAATCCCAATCCCTAGTGGATAGCAAACTTCCCTAGTGGAAGGTTCATATACCGATCCCAGTGAACTCGAGCATATCTCTAAGATATGCCTCATCAATTAAATAAAACAAATTAAAGTTGATTCAATCTTAATCCACGGTGGATTATAGATTCTTATCCCGACAAATCTTCTTTCCATAAATCATATAATCAAATCAAATTCAAACCTTATCCAGACAGTAGATTTTCTTCTTTTATGCCCGACATAGACCCTCACATGTCATGTCCAATGCATGTGTGATCCCCTAAGATCTCCCTCCATGTCTTGACATGGAATTCTCATCAAATCTTATTTCTTCTCTTATGCACACCTTTAATACTTCAACCAAAGCTAACAATGTATTCATTCAAATTACATCATCTTAACATTGTAATCAACATTTTATGATTTGTGATGGTCCAAGCTCAAACTAACTATACAATATCATGCTAAACATATTATAGTCTAAATTAACACACTATATTATATTGTAATATATAACGTTATATTATAATTTGCTATAATATAATATATTGTCTAACATTACACCTCATTAGACTTACTTAAAAGGAACAAAAAATAAAACTTTCTCAAAATATGAATAATGTTCATTTTGGATGTAAAATTATTATTTTTTTTGTTAGAAATGGTACAAAATAGCATAATTTTGGTGTTGCTTCTTGGTGTGTGCCATGAATTTGGCCAAATTCTTCCATCTAAACCTTCAAATTAATATTTTTGTGTGTTTTTATGTATTATAACAAAAGTAAAACATACTAAAATGTATAATAACTTTTACTAACACGCCACCACATAATATATATGTGAATTTATATTGTTATGCATATTATATTTTAATATGCTTTTATATAATATATTATCTTATGTTACACCATAAAATGGATCACTTTAAGAAAAAAAAATATAAATTTTGGTTGGAAAATGAAGATTTATTTTGGATGCAAAATTCCATTCTTTTGATTAAATGACACACCATAGCACACCAATGATGTTCCCTAAAGCTTACCTTAAATTTGGCCAAATCCATCATCTCGACCTATAAATCAATATTTTTTATGAATTATAGTACAAACTCTACAACATCTATAATAAACTAAAATATGCTAAACAATAAAGTAGTACACAATAGTATGCTATAATGCATGATGCTACACTATGTTATGGCATCCTATATTATAATACACTATATATTATATTATATTATATTGCATATCATCACAAGGGATTGCTTAAGATAAAAAATTATAAAATTAATCTAAATAATAAAAAACATATATTTTAGTTGTATCACTTAAATATTTTAAATAGAAATAATATATTATGTTGCCATGCTCTACTTATTATGAATTTGGCCAAATTCACCATTTTAAAGTCTAAATCGACATTTTTAACAAATAATCCTAGTGTAGGCTAGACTACATGATTGTAAAATACTAAATGAATTTAAAATGTGCAGAATAATATATTATGATATATGCTACAACATATAATATTTATTTTGAACATAAAATCTTACTTTTTAGACTACAAGTGGTATAGCACACCTTTGGTACTACAACCTAATTCCTACTTCAAATTTAATAAATTTCATCATCTGATTTATTAAATCAATATTTTTATAATTTATATTAATATAGACTATAGGGCACAATACCATAATATACTAAAACATTTCAAAACATCTTATAACATCCAAAAACACATCACTACATGCTCAAATATATGATGCTACATTATACTATAATAAATGGTATTATTATATGATTTAGGGTTAGGGTTTAGGGTATTCAATTCTCTAATAGTCAAGAGAAAGTTTCTTGAAGACATTTTCTTTAGCTATCATAACTATGTTAGGAGTAGATCATTTTATAGATCTACTCTTAATGATATCTTTATTCAAGGTTTAAGGTTTAGAGTTAGTTTAGGGTTTTTTTTAGGGTTTAGGAGGGTTTAGGTATAAGGTTTAGGGTTATAGTTTTTTAGGGTTTAGGGTTTAGGGTTTACGATTTAGGGTTTAGGGTTTGAGGTTTATAGTTTAGGGTTTAGGGTTTGGGGTTTTTAAGGTTTAGGGTTTAGGTTAGGGTATAGGTTTTAGGTTTAGGGTTTAAGTTTTAGTTTAGGGTTTAAGGTTTTTTTTAATATAAGAACAAATTCATATTCAACATTTTTTTTTGATTTCATCAACAAGTAGCACCCCAAGTTTTCTAGACATAAATGACAACATAGATAAAAAAATGAGCACCCATAGAGCAAATTAAAAACCCTAGATAATTAGAACTGTCTCTACTGTAAAGACATAGTTCGGTAAATAATAAATTAGATAGGCCATTCTTTTATTTCTTTAGTTCCCATCATTACCACCCCCGCCTCTTGATGCGAGATCATCATCATATCCACGATCTCTCCCTCCACCACCAGTTTGTAACCTTCTCCACCTCCATAATCACCCCGACCACCACCTCCATATCCACCATCACCTCAGATCCGAGCACCTCCTTCCCACCACCACTGATAATTTGCCTCTGTCTTAGCCTCACATCTAGAGTGAGTTTTGATGGTGATGTTCAACATCAGGTTATCCATTCTTAGGGTTTAGTTGGTTTAGGTTTAGGTTTAGGTTGGTTTAGGGTTTAGTTTAGGGTTAGTTTAGGGTTTATTTTTAGGTTTAGTGTTTGGGTTTAGGGTTTAGTTTAGGTTTATGGTTTAGCATTTAAGTTTAGGGTTTAGGGTTTAGGTTTAGGGTTTAGGTTTAGGGTTTTAGGGTTTAGGTTTAAGATTTAGGGTTTAATGTTTTAGGTTTAGGGTTTGGTTTATATGGTTTTGGGTTTAGGGTTTGTAGGTTTAGGGTTTAGGTTTAGGTTTTTAGGGTTTAGAGTTTAGGGTTTATGATTTAGGATTTAGGGTTTAGTTTTAAATTAAGTTTAGGTTTTTAGATTATTTTATTTTTATTTTATTTAGGTTTATTTTTTAGTTTAGTTTATTTATTTTGGTTTAGGTTTTATTTTAGTTTATTAGTTTAGTTTTTTTTTTTGTTTGAGTTTTATTTTATTTTATTTTTTAGGTTTATATTTTTTTTTAGGTTTAGGTTTAGTTTTTATTTTATTTTTTTTTTTAGGTTTAGGTTTAGATTTTTATTTTAGGTTTATTTTTAGGTTTTATTTTTTAGTTTAGGTTTAGGTTTATTTTTATTTTATTTTATTTTATTTTATTTAGTTTAGGTTTAGGTTTAGGTTTAGTTTATTTTAGGTTTAGGTTTAAGTTTAGTTTATTTTAGTTTAGGTTTAGGTTTATTTTATTTTGTTTATTTTATTTTTTTTTATGTTTAGGTTTTTTTTAGTTTAGGGTTTAGGTTTTATTTTCTATTTATTTTTAGGTTTTATTTATTGGTTTATTTATTAGGTTTAGGTTTTATTAATTTTTTATTTTATTTTATTTTTATTTATTTTATTTTTTAGGTTTAGGTTTTATTTATTTAGGTTTTATTTTTAGTTTAGGTTTTATTTATTTTATTTTAGTTTTGGTTTAATTTTTTATTTTATTTTCTTTTTTTTAGGTTTAGGTTTAGGTTAGGTTTTAGTTTATGTTTTATTTTATTTTATTTTTATTTTATTTTGGTTTGGGTTTGTTTATTTATTTTATTTTTAGGCTTTATTTAGTTTTGGTTGAGATTTTTAGCTTTTCGGGTTTAGGGTTTAGGGTTTAGGGTTTAGGGTTTAGGTTTAGGTTTAGGGTTTAGGGTTTTTTAGGTTTAGGATTTAGGTTTGGTTTAGGGTTTAGGTTTAATTTAGGGTTTTTTTTATAGAGAATAAATTCAAAATTTCTTCTTTTATTTCATCAACCAAGTAGCACCCAAGTTTTCTAAGACACATGACGACAAGATAAAATGAGCACTATTGAGCAAATCAAAATCTATAAATAGTTAAAACCATCTCTCTTATAAGAAGTTTATAAGTAGCGATTATGGTTCTTATTTCTCTAGTTATCAACCACCCTTTAGTAGCGGATCCATCATATTATCTCTCCCTCGCCACCACCATGGTTGTAACCTCTCACTCTTTTTCCATAGTATTACCTATCCTTCACTATGATAACCATGCCTTAGCCTTTTACCTAGATGATAGCCTGGTTGATGTTCTTTAGGTTTATTCTTAGGGTTTAGGGTTGGTTTATGGTTAGGTTTAGGATTTAGGGTTAGGTTTAGGGTTTAGGTTTAGGTTTTAGGATTTAGGGTTTAATTTAGGGTTTAGGGTTTAGGTTTTAGGGTTTTGGGTTTAGGGTTAGTTTTTTTTGGGTTTTAGGGTTTAGGTTTAGGGTTTTAGTTTAGGTTTAGGGTTTTAGGGTTTAGGGTTTAGATTTAGGGTTTAGGTTTATTAGTTTAGGGTTTAGGGTATATGGTTTAGGAATTAGTGTTTAGTTTTTTTTTATATTAAGAAGCGATAGGTTTATTTTAGTTTATTAGTTATTTTATTTATTTGAGTTTATTTTATTTTTTTTTATTTAGGTTTATTTTTTATTTTTTATTTAGTTTAGTTTATTTATTTTATTTTAAGTTTTTATTTTAGTTTTTTTTAGGTTTAGGTTTATTTTTTAGTTGATTTTTTTTTATTATATTTTTTAGGTTTAGGTTTTATTATTTATTTTTGGGTTTAGGTTTAGGTTTAGGTTTTAATTTAAATTTTTAGGTTTAGTTTTTAGGTTTTTATTTTAGGTTTATTTTTAGGTTTAATTTTTTGGTTGAGGTTTAGGTTAATTTTTAATTTATTTTATTTTATTTAGTTTAGGTTTAGGTTTAGGTTTAGTTCAGTTTAGGTTTAAGTTTAGGTTTTATTTATTTTAGTTTAGTTTATTTAGTTAGGTTTAGGTTTTATTTTATTTATTTTTTAGGTTTTATTTTTTAGGTTTATTTTTTTAGGTTTAGGTTTATTAGTTTTTTATTTTATTTTATTTTAGGTTTATTTTATTTTTTATTATTTTAAATTTATTTTATTTAGGTTTATGTTTTAAGTTTATTTTTTTTTTAATTTATTTAGGTTTTATTTATTTTATTTTAGTTTATTTTTTTATTTTTTATTTTATTTTATTTTTTTGGTTTAGGTTTATGTTTAGTTTAAGTTTATATTTTATTTTATTTTTTAATTTTATTTAGGTTTAGGTTTTTATTTGTTTAATTTAGGTTTTATTTAGTTTAGGTTTAGTTTAGGTTTAGGTTTTTTATTTTAGGTTTAGGTTTATATTTTAGTAGGTTTAGGGTTTAGAGTTTTAGGTTTATGTTTCTTTAGGGTTTAGTTTAGGTTTAGTTTAGGTTTAGGTTTTAGGTTAGGTTTAGGTTTTTAGGGTTAGTTTATTTTGTTTATTTTAATGTTTAGGTTTAGGTTTAGTTAGTTTAGGGTTTAGTTTAGATTTTAGGTTTAGTTTAGTTTAGTTTAGGTTTAGTTTAGGTTAGTTAGGTTTATTTTAGGTTTAGGTTTTATTTAGTTTTTAAATTAATATAGGTTTAGCTTTATTTAATTTATTTAGTTTATTTTAAGTTTTTTATTTATGTTTATTTTTTATTTTTTTGGTTTAATTTATTTTTTTTAGGTTTATTTATTTTAGTTTAGGTTTTTTTTATTTAGTTTTTTTTTTTAGGTTTAGGTTAGGTTTATGCTTATTTTTTTTTAGTTTATTTTTATTTTATTTTTTTAGGTTTAGGTTTATTTTTAATTTTTTAGGTTTAGGTTTAGGTTTTATTTTTTATTTTTTAGGTTTAGGTTTTAGGTTTAATTTAGGTTTACTTTTAGGTTTTATTATTTAGTTTAGGTTTAGGTTTATTTTAGTTTATTTTATTTTTTAGTTTAGGATTTAGGTTTAGTTTATTTTAGGTTTAGGTTTTTATTTTAGTTTATTTTATTTTAGTTTAATTTTAGGTATATTTTATTTTTTGTTTATTTTAGGTTTTGGTTATTTTTTTAGTTTAGGGTTTAATTTTTTTTTTTTATGTTTATTTTTTTAGGTTTATGTTTTATTTAGTTTTATTTTATTTTATTTTTATTTTACAATTTGTTTTATTTTATTTTAAGGTTTTTTCTTTTACTTTAGTTAAGTTTTTTTAATTTTATTTTAGTTTAATTTTATTTTATTTTTTATGTTTAGGTTTATGTTTAAGTTTAGTTTAGGTTTAGGTTTTATTTTAGGTTTATTTTATTTTTTTATATTTATTTAGGTTTAGGTTTTTTATTTTATTTTAAGTTTTATTTAGTTTAGGTTTAGGTTTTAGGGTTTAGGTTTAGGTTTAGGGTTTAGGGTTTAGGGTTTAGGTTTAGGTTTAGGGTTTTTGGTTTAGGGTTTAGGGTTTATGGTTTAGGGTTTAGGGTTTTAGGGTTTAGGGTTTAGTTTAGGGTTTAGGGTTTAGGGTTTAGGGTTTAGGGTTTTAAGGTTTAGGGTTTAGTTATTTAGGTTTATAGTTGAGGTTTGGGGTTTAGGGCTTTTTTGGGTTTAGGGTTAGGGTTTTTATTTTTTTAGGTTTAAGTTTTAGGGTTTATGGATTAGGATTTTTGGTGTTTCTTTTAATAGAGAAAAAAATTCATTTTCAATGTTTCTTCTTTTCAATTTCATCAACTAAGTAACTCATAAGTTTTCTAAGTTGACATAGATAAATTAGCATGCATAAAGGAAATAGAAAATCTAGATAACTAGAACTATCTCTCTTATAAAGCAGTTTTTTATTAGTTAATCATTCTTAGGTTTCTCTTGTTAGCAGAACCACCACGGATCTCGGTGGGATCCACCATCATATCCACGATTTCTCACTTACCACCATCATGGTTTGTAACCTAGCTTTCCATAACCACCTTTCACCTTTAGCACCTCTAGATCACACAATACCACTGCGATAACTATTGGCTCCATCTTCACCTCAGGTTTAGAGTTTAATGGTGATGTTCTAGTCAAGGTTTTTGTTATTTAGTTTAGGTTTAGGTTTAGGTTTATTAAGTTTTAAGGTTTAGGTTTATTTTTTAATTTATTTAGTTACTTTAGGTTTAGCTTTAGGGTTTAGGGTTTAGGGTTTAGGGTTTTAGGGTTTAAGCTTTTAGGGTTTAGGGCTTAGGATTAAGGTTTACGATTTAAGGTTTAGGGTTTTAGGGTTTAGGGTTTAGCTTTAGGGTTTAGGGTTGGGTTTAGGGTTAGTTTTAGGGTTTAGGTTTAGGAGGTTTAGGTTTTTTTTAAATTAAGTAAATTGTAGGTTTAGGTTTATTTAGTTTATTTTTTTATTTATTCTAGTTTATTTTTTTCTTTATGTTTACTTTTTATTTTTAGTTAGTTTAGTTATTTTATTTTAGGTTTATTTATTTTAGTTTAGGTTTTATTTAGTTTATTTTTTTAGGTTTAGGTTTAGGTTTAGTTTATTTATTAGTTTACTTTTATTTTTATTTTATTTTTTAGGTTTAGGTTTTATATTTTATTTTTTTTAGGTTTAGGTTTAGTTTTATTTTTTTGGTTTATTTTAGGTTTTATGTTTTAGTTTAGGTTTATTTTTTTTTTATTTTTTCTTTTATCTATTTAGGTTTAGTTTTATTTTATTTTAGTTTTTTAGTTTATTTTTTAGTTTATTTTAGTTTAAGTTTAGGTTTATTTTATTTATTTTTTATATTTTAGGTTTTTTTTTAGTTTAGGGTTTAATTTTAAATTTTTATTTTTTAGGTTTAGGTTTCTATTTTATTTTTATTTTATTTTATTTTAGGTTTATTTTATTTTATTTTACATTTAATTTTTTTAGGTTTATTTTATTTTTTTTTTAGTTTAATTTAGGTTTATATTTATTTCATTTTAGTTTAATTTTCTTTTTTTATGTTATTTTATTTTTAAGTTTAGATTTAGGTTTAGGTTTTAGTTTAGGTTTTTAATATATTTAGGTTTAGGTTTTATTTGTGTACTTCATTTTCAGGCTTTATTTAATTTATGTTTAGGTGTTTAGGTTTTTAGGGTTTATCATTTTTAGGGTTTGGGGTTTAGGGTTAATTGTTTAGGGTTATAGATTTTAGGGATTAGGGTTAAGGGTTTAGGGTTTAGGGTTTTATGGTTTAGGGTTTTGGGAGGGTTGTAGGTTTAGGGTTTCGTGTTTTTCAATTTTTTTATTTTTTTTATTTTTCCTTTTTTTTAAGTTTTAGTAGGTTAGGTTTATTTAACATTTATTTTATTTAGAGTTTATTTTGCTTTATTTAGTTTAGTTTTTTTTAGTTTTTTTAGGTTAGGTTTAGGTTTAGGTTTAGTTTTTTTTATTTAGTTTTATTTTATTTTATTTTTTAGGTTTATGTTTTTTTTTTTTATTTTAGGTTTAGGTTTAGGTTTTAGGTTTTTATTTTAGGTTTTTATTTTAGGTTTAATTTTAGGTATTATTTTTTAGTTTAGGTTTACGCTTATTTTTAGTTTATTTTATTTTATTTAATTTTGGATTGAGTTTAGGTTTACTTTATTTTAGGTTTCATTTATTTTAGTTTAGTTTATCTTAATTTAAGTTAAGGTTTATTTTATTGTTATTTTAGGTTTAGTGTTTTTTAAGTTTAGGGTTTAGGTTTTATTTATTATTTATTTTTAGGTTTATTTTTTAGGTTTACATTTTTATTTAGTTCTTATTTTATTTTATTTTAGGTTTATTTTAGTTTAGTTTTTATTTTTTTATTTTCTTTTATTTTAGGATTAGGTTTAGGTTTAGGTATTAGTTTATGTTTTTATTTTATTTTATTTTACTTTATTTTGGTTTAGGTTTTTTTATTTATTTTATTTTTGGGTTTTATTTAGTTTAGGTTTTTTGCTTTTAGGTTTGAGGGTTTTGGGTTTAGGTTTTTGGTTTTATTTTAGGTTTTAATTTTTTAGTTTAAGTTTGGTTTATTTTTAGTTTATTTTATTTTATTTAGTTTAGGGTTTAAGCTTAGTTTATTTTAGGTTTAGGATTAGGTTTTATTTTTTTAGTTTAGGTTTTGGTTTATTTTATTTTGTTTATTTTATTTTTATTTTAAGTTTAGTTTTTATTTTAATTTGGGGTTTCTGTTTTATTTTTCATTTTTTTAAGTTTTTTTTTTAGGTTTATTTTTTCGGTTTTGGTTTTTATTTAGTTTTCATTTTATTTTAGGTTTATTTTATTTTTATTTTATGTTTAGTTTTTATTTTATTTAGGTTTTTTATTCTTAGGTTTATTTTATTTTTGATTTAGTTTAGGTTTTAATCTATTTTATTTTAGTTTATTTTAAAATTTTATTTTAATTTATTTTTTTAGATTTTAGGTTTTAGTTAGTTTTATTTTATTTAATTTTTTTTTATTTTATTTATAGGTTTTATTTAGGTTTTATATTTTAGGTTTATTAGCTTAGGGTTTTGGTTTAGGGTTTAGGGTTTAGGTTTAGGTTTATTTATAGTTTAGTTAGTTTAAGTTTAGGTTTTGATTTAGTTTATTTTATTTAGATTAGGGTTAGGGTTTGGGTTGAGATTTAGTTAGGTTTAGGGTTTAGTTAGTTTAGGTTTAGTTTTAGTTTAGGGTTTAGTGTTTAGTGTTTTAGGTTTAAGGTTTAGGGTTTAGGTTTAGAGTTTAGGTTTAGGTTTTTTTTAGTTTAGGGTTTTAGGTTTAGGGTTTAAAACTTAGATTTAGGGTTTAGGTTTAGGATTTAGATTATGGTTTAGGTTTTATTTATTTTAGTTTATTTTTTATTTATTTTAGTTTATTTTATTTTTTTTATTTTTATTTAGGTTTTTTATGATCATTTAGTTTATTTTATTGATTTAAGGTTAATTTATTTTAATTTTGGTTTTTTATTTTAGTTTATTTTTTTGATTTAGGTTTAGGTTTATGTTTTTTTTAAGTTTAGGTTTTATTTTTATATTTAGGTTTACGTTTAGGTTTTTATTTTATTTTTTAGGTTTCAATTTAAGTTTTTATTTTAGATTTATTTTTAGGTTGTATTTTTCAGTTTAGGCTTATAATTATTTTTAGTATATTTTATTTTATTTAGCTTAGGGTTTAGGTTTTATTTATTTTAGTTTAGGTTTAGGTTTATTTTATTTTGTTTATTTTAGGTTTCAATTTTTTTTAAAACAAATTTAGGGTTAATGTTTTATATTTTATTTATTATTAGGTTTTATTTTTTGGTTTATATTTTAGGTTTAGGTTTTTATTTAGTTTTTGTTTTTTTATTTTATGTTTATTTTATTTTTATTTTTCATTTAGTTTTTATTTTATTTAAGTTTTTATTTTTAGCTTTATTATATTTTTTTTAGTTTAATTTAGGTTTTTTTATTTATAGTTTAGTTTTTTATTTTTTTATTTTATTTTATTATTAGGTTTAGCTTTAGCTTTAGGTTTAGGTTTTAGTTTAGGTTTTTATTTTATTTTATTTTTTATTTTATTTAGGTTTTAGTTTTTATATTTATTTTATTTTTAGGTTTTATTTAGTTTAGGTTTTGGTTTTAGGTTTTTAGGGTTTAAGGATTAGGGTTTAGGGTTTAGGGTTATAGGTTTTAGGGTTTAGGGTTTAATGTTTAGGGTTTTAGGGTTTAGGGTTTAGGGTTTAGGGTTTAGGGTTTAGGGTTTTAGGGTTTAAGGTTTTTGGTTTATGGTTGTATGTTTAGGGTTTAGGGTTTAGGTTTTAGGGTTTATTATTAAGGTTTTTTTATTTTTTTTTATTTTTAGGGTTTAGGGTTTAGGTTTTAGCCTTAGGGTTTAGGGGTTTTGGTTATTTTTTGAACAGAGAATAAATTCAGATTTTTTAGGGTTTAGGGTTTATTGTTAAGGTTTTTTTATTTTTTATTTATTTTTAGGGTTTAAGGTTTAGGTTTTAGCTTTAGGGTTTAGGGGTTTTGGTTATTTTTTTAACAGAGAATAAATTCAGATTCAACATTTCTTATTTTTGATTTCATCAACCAAGTAACAAACCAAGTTTTCAAAGGCACAAGCAATGACATAGATAAAATGACATAGAGTAAATCAAAACCTTTTAGAATCGTCTTATAAAGACATATTTCCATAGTTATCGGATTTAGTTCTTGGTTTCCCTTGTTCTCATCAAAACCATCATGGCCTTTTGAGTAGCGGGATCCACCATCATATCCTCGATCTCTCCACCACCGATTGTAACCTTTATTCCCACTTTAACCATTTGCTACCACCACCTCCATATCACTTTGATCCCCACCACTTCTTTGCGATAGCAGCCTCCTTTACCTTTCCACCTCAGGATCTAGATTGATCGATTTATAGTGATGTTTTATGTGAGTTACGCCCATTCATAGGATTTAGTTTAGGTTTAAGTTTATTAGGTTTTAGGGTTAGGTTTATTTTTAATTTCTTTAGTTACTTTAGGTTTAGGTTTAGGGTTTGGGGTTTAGGGTTTAGGGTTTAGGGTTTATGGTTTAGGTTTAGGGTTTGAGGTTTAGGGTTTATGGTTTAGGATTTAGGGTTTATGGTTTAGGGTTTTAGGGTTTACACTTTTTGGTTTTTGGGGTTTAGTTTTACAGTTTAGGGTTTAGGTTTAGGGTTTGTGGTTTAGGTTTTAGGGTTTAGGATTTAGGGTTTATGGTTTAGGGTTTTAGGGTTTACACTTTTTAATTTTTGGGGTTTAGGTTTAGGGTTTAAGGTTTAGGATTTTTTAAGGTTTAGGGTTTATGGTTTAGGGTTGTAACTTTAGTGTTCTAGGTTTAAAGTTTAGGGTTTGGGGTTAGTTTTAGGGTTTAGGGTTTAGAATTTGGGTTAAGGGTTTTAAATTAAATATGGTAAGTTTATGTTTATTTAGTTTCTTATTTTTTTTATTTATTAGTTTATTTCATTTTATTTTATTTAGGTTTATTTTTATTTTATTTAGTTTAGTTTATTTATTTTAGTTTAAGTTTTATATTTTAGTTTATTTTATAAGTTTAGGTTTATTTTTTAGTTGAGTTTTACTTTTATTTTATTTTGTAGGTTTAGGTTTTTAGGTTTTTAGGGTTAAAGTTTAGGGTTTAGTGTTTAGGGTTTAGGCTTTAGGGTTTTAGGGTTTAGGGTTTAGGGTTTATGGTTAAGGTTTAGGGTTTAGGGTTTAGGGTTTAGTGTTTAGGCTTTAGGGTTTAGGATTTTTAGGGTTTATGGTTTAGGGTTTAGGGTTTAGGGTTTATTATTTAGGGTTTTGGGTTTGAGGTTTAGAGTTTTAGGGTTTAGGGTTTAGGGTTTAAGGTTATAGTTTTAGGGTTTAGAGTTAGGGTTTAGGGTTTAGGGTTTAGGTTTTATTTTATTTAATTTAGGTTTACATTTTTAGATTTTTT
>CM038214.1:84836854-85063688 GCA_021442155.1 Cymbidium sinense | reverse complement strand
AAACTAAACTTAAACAAATAAAACCTAAACCTAAAATAAACTAAACCTAAACCTAAACTAAATAAAATAAAATAAACTAAAAAATAAACCTAAACCAAAACTAAAAAATAAAACCTAAAAATAAACCTAAAATAAAACATAAAACCTAAACCTTAAAAATTAAATAAAACCTAAACCAAAACCTAAAAAATAAAACCAAAACCTAAAAAAAATTAACTCAATTAAAATAATAAACTAAAAAAAAATTAAACTAAAATAAAAAACCTAAACTAAAATTAATAAACCTAAAATAAATAAACTAAACCAAATAAAAAAATAAACCTAAATAAAATTAAAATAAAATAAACAAAAATAAAGAAAAAAATTAACTAAATAAACCTAAACCTACGAGTTTACCTAATTTTAAAAAAAAATCCAAAATCCTAAACCTTAAACCCTAAACCCTAAAACTAACCCTAAACCCCATTCCCTAAACCTATGACCCTAAACCTACAACTTTAAACCCTAAACACTAAACCCTAAAACCCTAAACCATAAACCACAAACCCAAAACCCTAAACCCTAAGCTCTAAACTATAAAACACTAAACCCTAAACCCTAATCCTAAACCCTAAAATCCTAAACCATAAAACTAAAAGTAAACCCTAAACCTTAAACCCAAGCCCTAAAATGTACAACCCTAAACCCTAAATCAAAAGTAACCCTAAACCCTAAGAATGGACATAACCTGATGACATGAACATCACCGGCCAACTAGCTTAGATGCAATGGAGGTGAGGCAGGTTATCGCATGCGGTGGTGGGGGATCTGGAGGTGCCGTGGATATGGATGGGTGGTCGAGTAGTGGTGGTTATGGAGGTGGGAGGATGAGGTTACACCATGGTGGTGGCGAGAGAGATTGGGGGATAAGATGGTAGATCCTACTGAGGCGGGGGTGGTTCGAACTGGAACTAAAGAACGCCAATATTCATTATGGAATTATGTCTTTATAGTAGATATAGATCTACATATCTAAAATTTTTGATTTGCTCTATGGGTGCTCATTTTTTTTATCTATGTCGTCGCTTGTGTCTTGGAAAACTTAGGGTGTTTCTTGGTTGATGAAATCAAAAAGAAGAAATATTGAATATGAATTTATTCTCTATTAAAAAAGCCCTAAACCTTAAACCCTAATCCCTACACCATAAACCCTAAACTAAAACTTAAACCCTAAACCTAAAACTAAAACCCTATACCCTAAACCCTAAACCCTAAACCATAAAAATCCTAAATCCTAAAGACTAAACCCAATGCCTTAAACACTAAACCTTTTACCCTAAACCCAAAAACCCTAAACCCTAAACACTAAACCCTAAACCTTAAAACCATAAACCCTAAACCCTAAAACCTACAACCCTAAACCCTAAACCCCAAAAAATTTAAACCTAAACTAAACCTAAACCAACCCTAAAACCCTAAACTCTAAACCCTAAACCTAAACCCTAAACTAACCTAAAACCCCAACCCTAAACTCTAAACTAAATTTGAATAAGATGTCATTAGAGAGATCTAATGAATGACAATCCTAACATAATGGTAGTTAAAGAAATGTCTCAAGAGATGTTTTGAAATAGATTTGAATATAAATAACCCTAAATCATATTATATATACATATTAGATAATGTAGAAATATATTTGAGCATGTATGTTATGTTATAAGATGTTAAAATGTTTTAGTATATTATTAATTTATAATTTAAAAAATAAAATTATAAAATATATTGATTTAATAAATCATGAAATTTGTTAAATTGTTGGAATTAGTTGTAGTATGGGTGTGCTATGCCACTTGTAAAAAGTAAGATTTTATGTTCAATATAAATATTATATTGTAGCATAGTATAGCATCATATATCATAATATATTGTTTTAATATTTTAAATTTTAGTATTTATAATCATGAGTCTACACTAGAATATTTAAAAAAAATTGATTTATACTTTAAAAATGGTGAATTTGGCCAAATTCATATAAAAAAATATGGCATCATAATATATTATTTCAATTAAAATATGTAAGTGATCCAAAATAAATGTTTTTTTTCAACCAATTTTATGATTTTTTTTATTCATTTTGATGTGTAATGCAATATAATATATATAATATGTTATATATTATAATATAATGATAACATAGTGTAGCATCATATTATAGCATATATATGTATTAATTACTAAAATATTTTAGTTTGTATAGTTTATTTTGTTATAATACATTGGTAAAATTCATAAAATATAATTTGAAGGTTGAGATGGAAGAATTTGGCCAAATTCATGCCAAGAAGCAACACCAAAATTATGCTATTTTGTCATTTCTAATAAAAAATAATTTTACATCCAAAAAAAATCTCATTTTTGAGAAAGTTTTTTTTTTCCTTTTAAGTGATTCTAAGGTGTAATGTTAGACAATATATTATATTATATTAAATATAATATAATAATATAATATATATATATATATGTTAAAAATGTTAATACATTTGTATGTTTTAATTTTTGTTATACATTATTAAATCAAATCACAAAATGTTGATTTTAATGTTAAGATGATGTAATTTGAAGAATTTGTCAAGTATTAAAGTATGCATAAGAGAAGAAATAGATTTGAATGTCACAGGAAACAGATCTCCACAAACATGCATATATTGAGAAATTTATCTTTGGGAAGAAGAAAATCATGGAGGTTTGATTTGATTATATGATTTATGAAAAAAGAAATGCATAAGAAATAAGGGATTAATCAATTTTAATGAATTAGCATGACATTATAGATATTGAGTCGAAATATGAACCTTCACAAAGGATTTAATAAAGATGGATTTAAATTTCATAGATTTATCGTAATAGATAAGAGTTTGGTTGGATTTATTTAATTTTGACTCTATTGGGGAGTTGTTTAATTTGCCTCACTGGGAGGTTGGTTATGAATTTGATTTGCTTGAATTGTTTATATATGATTGGGCTCCACTAAGGAGAAGGGTGTTATTTAACTCAGGGAAAATCACAGTTTAATTTAATCTGCTAATGTATGGATTGTGGTGGATGGACCCATTGAGAAGGGCTATATCGCCTTGACCTACCTCAAGTTTAGAAATCCAAAGGGATAGTCTACTGGCTGTGGAATAAAGCTAGCCAACCTAAGTGGTTGTCTATCGGTGTGCAATGGCTATGCTGAGAAGAAGGCATAGCAGACTTACATCTTTCAAAGTGAGGAACAACCGCCGGGGTGACCTATTGGATACACAATAAATAAAACCTAACTTAGGGCGACTACTGAGTGAATGTCACTGGGGACTTATGTAAACTCAAAAGTAGTCAAGAATAATTTTAAATTAAGTTCATGTGGCTTGATATGGTTTGTTTGGTTTAGTTTGATTTTAAATTGTGGTCATACCCACTGGGGATGTGAGAGCTCGGTCAAATTTGATAGATTTAATTTATGGATCATGTTGGTGTGCTATGGCTCTATTGAGGAGGGGCTATATCAGACTTGTCCTATCTTAGATTCACAAATCCAAAGGGATAGTCTACTGGCCGCGGGGTAGTGCTGACCAACTTAAGGGGTTGCCTTTAGGTGTGCAATGGTTATGCTAGGAAGAAGGCATAGCAGACTTACATCATCTAAAATAGGGAACAACCGTTGGGGTGACATGTTGGTAGCACAACAAATTGAACCTGACTTAGAGGTGACTACTGAGTGAATGCTGTTGGGGATTTATATTAACTCAAGAGTAGTCAAGCAATTCCTATAGGGAGTTTTGCCGACAATGCCCTAAAGATAAGATACCTGCTTGGGAAAAGGTACCACTAGGGGTGTCCTCCTAATCCACAAGTGATTATATATTTTATTTATATGTTTCTGTTGGTGTGCAAAGGACCACACTAAGAAGGGGCTATGTCATCCTTCGACCTATCTCAAATTTACTAGACCAATGGAGAATCTGCACATCCACAAGATGGATTCTCCAACCATAGGGGTTATTACTAAGAAAGGGGAACTGTCCAATCTGATAGTAACCTGGGTATAGTCTAAATGGGGCCACAAAGAATGTGATCCAAATATAGAGCCATAGGGAGGTGCTTTAGGGCATTATCTTGAGCCCAAAAGAAAGCTTATAGTGTACAGTGGCCAACTAAGGAACAAGTGTAGCAGACTTACATCCGCCAAGAGTGGTGTATCCTAAGGTGAGAACCAACCAACCTAAGGTGTATCTGCAAGATGAGTGGTGTATGTCACATAGTGAGAACCAACCAAACATAAGGTCGGTAATGATCAATTAGGAAATAAGGAGTGTAGGCTTGCAACTTTCCAAGTAGAACTGGTCATCACAATAGTCTATCATCGATGGGACAGATGCTATATGTCCTAGACTGACTAGTTAGCGGGGAGCCTCGAGGAAGGACTGGACCTAGACTTGAAGCAGTTAGGAGGGAAGGAGCTGCTAGGGAACTTATCTTAAACCTCAAATACACTCTCAACCCATTAGTGTACGAAGGCTAATAAGAAGAAAGCATAGACTCACATCCTCTTAAAACCAACATGAGGTAGCTTAGCCATGTAGTAAGGCCACCAACTAACAAGGTGCTTGTTGATGTGCAGTGGCCAAATAAGGAAAGAAAGTTTAGAAGACTTACATCCTCAGTAAGAAGACCAGGGGTGAGACACTTGAGGGTAGCGTGAGACCTAACTTGAGTGAGTGCCACTGGAGGAGTTATCTTAACTCAGAGTAGCCCAAGATAAAAGATATGTGTTTATTTTATATGTTTGTGTTGTGTCGATGAAGGATAAGACATCGCTCAGGTTCCTTACTCCTACCATAAAACATCATGGTAGATTCATAAATAAAAATACTTTCAACATGGAGGAGATTGAATTCGAAATGGAATGTTCATTGATCATAATTATTTTCAAACATGATTTATAATATTTCTTTAAGTAGAGCCCATTGATTGGAAGCATTCGGCGCTCTCCCTTATGATTAATATGCTGATAAGATCCTCCTTGGTAACCCTTCTTTATGGCAAAAAGAACTACCCTTGTGGATTCAAACTTGCCTCCCATCTTACGATGGGCAATAATCAGTCTCCTCAGAACTGAAGTAAGCTCTCCTACATGAAAATCTCTAGGACAAACTAACTTGTTGTGAGCTTAAATCATTTTAGCTTTGTACAACTTGAGGTTTTGGCATGCCCGCAAGCATCTCTCCTCCAAACCTTCGAGCTCTTTTAACCATAACTTGGCATTGTGCTCTATTGTGATCTTTCTACCCATAGTTATCCTTAGTGATGGGAGTTGGACTTCTAATGGTAGAATGACTTTGGATCCATACACTAAGGAGAAAGGTAGAGTTGGAGTTCTATATGTGGTGTGGTAGGCCCATAAGGCTTCAAACTTCTCATACCTCTGTTATTGTCAGTGTCTTCTTTAGTATTTGGATGAGAGTTTTGTTGAAGGCTTTATTTGTTTACCCTCGGGTAGTTGATGGTAGAACATCTCCAATCTATGCTGTCTTCGGGCAAGTTGTTGATCTCGGTGCTCTTGAATGTAGTACCATTATCAGATATAATTCATCGAGGCACCTTGAACTTATATACGATATGGTTCCTAAAAAATTGGAGCACAAGCTAAGTTGTGACCACTATGAGCAGAATTGCCTTCACCCATTTGGAAATGTAGTCAGAAGCAGTTAAGATGAACTGATGGCCCTTAGAAGAAGGAGGATCAATACCCACTATGTCGATACCCCAACACTCAAATGGCCATGATGCCAATGTAAGATGTAGAATGTTGTATATATATATATATCTAAAAAAGATGTAGAATGTTGGGTGGTTGGTTTAGGACCACACCTATATTTGACATTGGTGGCATCGCCTAATCGTATCCATGCAATCTTTGATCATCAATGGCCAGTGGTATCCTAGTCTCTTGATCTTAGCTTTCATCTTCAGAGTAGATTGGTTAGCTCTACATAATCCTTAGTGTACCTCGGCCATGATCTTATGGGCTTTGTGCTCGTCTAAATAATGTAACCACATATGATCGAAAGACCGCCTGTACAAGACACCATCCACAAGATTGTAGGAATGTGCTCTCAACTTCATCTGATAGGCTTGGGACTTCTCTTGAGGTAGTTTTCTTTATTTAGGTAATCCATGAATGGTTGCCTCCAATCTAACTCCTCATCCTTCTTGGAAATGGCAACCTCCCTTCAAGAGAGTACTTTTTGAGTTTATCAATAAGGGATAAGACTTGTCTATTTTGGACCTTTATTGATATGGACTCATCCTTTCATTACCAACTCCATGCTTGGCTAAAGCATACATTATGACATTCTCTCCTCGAGGAATTTTATAAATGGTAACCTCTAGAATTTGGGCCAACAACTTGATGGTGTACTTGTGGTAGTGATGGAGCTTGGGCATTATAACCTTATAGGACCCAACAATTTGGTTTATAACTAGTTGAGAATCACTGAAGATGTTGATGTTTTGGATGCTTAGAGTAACGACTAACTCTAGACTAGCAATCAAAGCTTCATATTGCACTTCATTTTTGGTTCAAGGATTAGAAAAATGATATGAGAATTTCATCACAACACAGTTTGGAGTTAAGAGAACTATTCCTAACCCTGCCTTTCCTAGAATAGTAGATAGTGTTCTTCTCCTCTTTGAGAGGAAGCGCACCATCAAAGTACATCACAGCGGTGACTACTAGTATCCCTAAGTTCATGATTTGTTCATGGGGAGATCATCACTAGCGAGAGTCACCGAAGTGGTGTGTTGCTAAGAAATCTGCTAGCGCTTGTCCTTTCAATGCACAGAGGGGTACAAAGGTAATGTCAAACTACGAGAGGATCATGGACCATCGTGCCAATTGTTTGAATAGCATCAGACGTATCATGAGATAATATAATTGATTGATCCTAGAGATTAAGTTCACCTTATGAGGAAGCATGCATTGTTGTAGCTTTTGGGATGCAAAGATTAAAGCTAGGCAATGCTTCTCAATGGCTGGGTAATTAGCCTCAATAGGGATTAGATGATGACTAAGGTAGTAGAGTGCATTTTCCTTCCCTTCATCACTGGCTTGGGAGTGTACACCAAGGGAGTCATCTAACACAGTAGTGTAAAGTATGAGCGGCTTGCCCGAGATAGGGGCTACTAGAACTAGCGGCATCATCAGGTAATGCTTGATGTCTTCAAAGGCATGCTCACACTATCATCCACTTGAACTTGGCATCCTTTTGACAAGTTGAGATGGTTGACATCTTCTCGATAGGTTGGATATAAAGCATCTTAGATATGCCAACCACTTGGAATGATCTAAGTTGAGTTAAACTTTTAGGGGCTGGCATTTATAATATTGCTTTGATCTTCTCAGATTGATTTCAATTCCCTGGTGTCGGACAACCAACTCAAGGAATTTCCATGAAGCTACTCCAAATGCACACTTTAGGGGGTTCATATTGAGGTTAAATTATCTTAATTATTCAAAAACTACTCTCAAGTCAAAGAGTTGGTCTACCTTTTCTCTACTTTTGACCATGAGATTATCAACATGGCACTCGACTTGATGATAAATGAGTTTGTCAAAGATTTGAGTCATAGCCCGCTGGCATGTAGCATCGACATTTTTAAGGCTGAAAGGCATGACCTTATAGGAATAGATTCTAATCGGGGTTCTAAAAGTAGTGTTTGCTTCATCTTCAGGGGCCATCTTTATTTGGTTTTATCTAGATGAGGCATCCATGAAATAGAAGATTGCATGAGATGAGGCAATGTCCACCATCAGCTATAGGATTTGTAGTGGAAATTCATCTATTGGACATGCCTTATTTAAATCCATAAAATTGACACATATGTCAATTTGGCCATTCTTTTTCTTAACTAGAATGACATTGGCTAACCAGGTATTGTATTTTTCTTTCTGGATAAAAGCAACATCAATCAATTTCTTTAAATTGACATTATTATGTCTAATCACATGCATCTAGGAGCTTGCTTGATAGGGTTAGTAATAGGCTCTATTGCTAGCTTATGGACTACTACATCAGGGGCCAATCTAGGCATCTCTTCATAACTCAATGCAAAGCAGTCCTTAAACTCAATTAATAGCCTAACTAAGTCATTAATTTCAATTCAATGAACAAAGAACTAATGTATGTCGGGCTTGGATCTTCTTCAATTCTTAAGTTGATTTCCTTGAGCTAGTCGATGGTTGAGTTTATCTGTTCTTTGAACTCTAGCGGAGCATCTTTGACTTCAAAATTATCTGGATCATTTAAAGTTTCTAAGTGCAGGTCCTCATATGAGTTAATGTGATTTGAAAAGAACCAACCAGATTCCAAAAGATTGATGATGACTAAGCAATAATCATCATCATTGACTAGACCCACTGTACCGAATCCTAGTCCCAATTTTGATTGAGAGCTTTTGCATTTGTTCTTCCATATTATTTTGAAGTAGTATGACCTGTGCTTTGACCAAGTATGTGGGATTAACCCTTTCATTGCTAAATTATGAACAAAAGAAAAGTACCAATCAAAAAATAATTCTATTAAATCTTTATATGAATCATCCTCAAGTTCTATATCAACATCTTGACTTGAGGATGACGCTCCCAGAAAGAACCTCTGAGTATTCACAGTTATGGATGACTTAGGGGCTTCTTTAACGACCAAACCCTCAACTTTTTGAGAGGAAAGTGGGTTTAGAGCTAAGTTTCCCAACCGATACCTAATGGTTTCACATATAGACTTAGATACACTTATGCTTTGCTTTGGAGCCCAGTCTTCATCACTATCTAGCTCAAAGGTCACCTCCAAGAAAATCTACTATTTAGAAGAGCTGGCTGGTGTGCTAACCATATAAGACTCATCCTATGAACTAGATTCTAAGTCTATATGAATTATAGATGTACTCCTGGTAGCTGGGACATATCTTTTATTAGGTGGCCAATAAAATGCTTTTCCACCCTTGGGACTACCTCTGAATTGGCCTCTTCCTCTGCCTGGTGGAGGTCAGCTCATTCTAACTATATGTCAGGCTCCACTTCCTCCTCCAAGTCTATTTATGCTCCCTTTTATTTTATTTATCATTTTCTCTTTTCTTTTCTTTTTCTTTTTCTCTTTCTTTTTCCTTTTAATTTTCTTTTATTTTTAAACTTTGGCTAAGTTCACCAGAATAGACTTGTTGATTTTGAGGGAGGTAGTAAGCCGCATCCTCATATATGCTGACCTCATGAACTGTTAATGACTCAAAATCACCTTTGACACAGTAGTCAATCCCACCTCTCACAAACATCATACATTGATGTAGAGGGGATGGAACTTTTTTGTTCTCATGTATCCATGGTCTTGCAAGAAAAGCATTGAAAGATGTATCTGAGTCTATAATGTGAAACTTGGCTTCGGTCTTCCAATCATCTATCTCCAAGGAAAACATTATATAGCCTAAGGCCTGTTGACCTCACCTTTGGAGTGCGGATTCAATCTTCCCATATTAGACTTAAGAGTTTTCTAGAGACTAAGACTTCTCTAGTCATAAGACACTTCCAACAATTAGATAAACACTTAACCTAAGCCTAAAGACTTAGAAGGGTTAACCATAGGACTAGGTTATGCATTATGGATTAAGATAATCCACCTACCTTACAACCCAAATCCAATCCATGTTCATCTTCACAAACTAAACCTCAAGTTCAATTCAAACATCAAATTGAAATCCAAATCTAAACACAAAATCCTAAACCAAATGATTGAAGCCCATGATCAAATCCAAACTTGAAACCCTTCCTAAGCCATATAACCCATCCCATGGACTTAGCTAAATCTTAATCCAAATCAATCCAAAATTAATTGATTTTCTCATAATCAATTTATATCTTCAATCATCTTCTTAAATATAAATCAAATCTACATTCAAATAATCAAAACTAAATCAAACTAAATCAAATTAAATCAAAACCATTCCTAAGCCATATGACTTATCCCATGGACTTAGCCAATCTTAATCCAAATCAAGTTAAACTCAATTGATTTTCTCACAAATCAATCAAACTTTCAATAATCTTCATAAATTTAAATTAAATATACATTTAAATCATCAAAACTAAATCAAACCAAATCAAAATCCAAACTTAAGCCACATGACTCAACTTCATGGACTTATCCAAATTTCTTCATTCTAAAACCCAAATTCAATTGATTTTCTCATGAATCAATCATACCTTCAATCATATTCACAAATATAAATGAAATCTACAATCATCAAGCCAAACTAAAATCAACCCAAGTCAAACCCAATTTAACCCTTTTGACTTGAAATGTTCAAATGAACCAAAACCCATTTGAACCCAAGCCAATTGTAATTAAATTTATATATCAATCCCAAATCCATATATAAACTCAACTAAATCAAACTCAACCCAAAATCAAGCCAATAAAACCCAATTAGTCCACTTGACCCAAAGTGGCAAATTTGTCCTATTTGAGCCAAGTTCTAATCCTACCCGAATTGGATTGTACCAAGTCCATCAAAACCTCCCATCATGATTGTTGATCACCCTAGGTTGATCAAATATCATAAATTGGGTCAAACCAAGTCAACTTGGTCATTTGACCATGTCAACCCTTAACTCATATGAACCCAAACTAGCCAAATTACAACCTAAGCCAAATCTCTTGAAACCAATGATTCATACCAAACCAAAATCAATATTTGAATATGACTTGAACTTCAATTGAGTCTAACCAAACCCAATTGGCCCTCTTTACCCAAGTTGGCCCAAATTGACCTAAAAGACTAAATTGGGTCAAATCAAAATATAAACTAAATTTATTGTAACTAATGTCTCAAGTTCATTCCAAATTGATTGTTGAACTTGACCAAAGCCATGATTAGACCCAATTGAACCCAATTGACCTACTTAGCCCAAATTGACCTAAAGATTCAAGTTGGCCTAACAAAAACCAAATGCAAAATAATTGAAACCAATGCATACAATTATCTTCAATTGGTCAACTAAACCCTAAACCCTAATCCTAAACCCTAAGCTAACCTTAAACCCTAAACCTTAAAAACCATAAACCCTAAAGCCTAAACACTAAACCTTAAACCCTAAACCCTAAACCTTAAAAACCTAAACTTAAACAAATAGAACCTAAAAATAAAATAAATACATAAAACCAAAACTTAAATTAAAAAAAAATAATAAAATAAAACTAAAACCTAAACTAAAACCTAAATCCTAAACCTAAACCTAAACCTAAAAATAAAATAAAATAAACTAAAATAAATAAATAAAACCCTAAACTAAGCTATAATAAAATATACCTAAGAATAAAACCTAAATAAAATAAAATTAAATGTAAAATAAAATAAAATAAAACTAGATAAAACCTAAACCTAAAAAAAATTAATGATAAAATAAAACATATAAATAAATAAAAAATAAAAACTAAACCCTAAACTAAAAAAAAACCAAAACCTAAAATAAAAATAAAATAAACAAAATAAAATAAATGTTAACCAAACTAAAATAAACTAAACTAAAATAAATTAAACCTTAACCTAATCCTAAAAAAGCTAAACCTAAACCTAAACATAAACCTAAAGTAATTAAAATAAAATAAAGTAAAAATAAACCTAAACCTAAAAATAAAAAAATAAAACCCAAGCTTAAAAAATAAATTAATAATAAGACTCAACTAAAAAATAAACCTAAACCTAAAAAATAAACTAATATAATAAACCTAAACTAAAATAAATAAGCCTAAAATAAATAAACTAAACTAGATAAAAATAAAAAATAAACCTAAAAAAATAAAAAATAAAATAAACTAAAATAAAAAAATTATCCTAAACCTACTAGTTTACTTAATTTAAAAAAAACATAAACCCTAAATCCTAAACCCTAAACCCTAAACCCTAAACACTAAAAGCATAAACCCTAAAACCCTAACCCCAAACCCTAAACCCTAAACCCTAAACCCTAAACCCTAACCTTAGACCCAAAACCCTAAACCTTAAAACCCTAAACCCTAAAACTAAACCTAGACCTAAAATAACTAAATAAATTAAAAAATAAACCTAAACCAAAGCCTAAACCCTAAGAATGGGTAGAAGCTTGACTACAGAAATATCACCGTCAACCGTGCCCGCCCAGATCTAGCGGAGGCTAATGCGGCGCAGTTATCTCAGTGGTGGTGGGGGATCTGGAGGAGTTGGTGGATTTGGAGTAGTGGTGGTTATGGAGGCTGGTAGAGCGACGGAGGTTACAACCATGGTGGTGGCGGGGGAGAGATCAGGGATATGATGGTGGATCCTGCTACTCGAGAGGCTGGGGTGGTTCTGATGGGAAATGGAGAAATAAAAGAACAATCAATCTGATCTACTACTTATGGAACTGTGTGTCTATACAATAGAGACGGTTCTAGTTAACTAAGGTTTTTTATTTGCTCTATGCGTGCTAATTTTTTATCTTTATCATCGCTTATGTCTTAGAAAACTTGGTGTGTTCCTTGGTTGATGCAATAAAAAAAAGAAATGTTGAATTTGCATTTATTCTCTCTTATAAAAAAACCAAAAACCCTAAACCCTAAACCCTAAACTCTAAACCCTAAAAACCCTAAACCCTAAATACTAAAACTCTAAATCCTAAAACCTAAACCCTAAACCCTAAACCCTGAAACCAAAACCATAAACCCTAAACACTAAACCATAAACTAACCCTAAACCGTAAACCATAAAAAGCTAAAAACCTAAACTTAAACTAAATAAAACCTAATAAAACATAAATAAGAAATCCTAAACCTAAATAAAATAAAAACATAAACTAAAACCTAAACCTAAACCTAAAATAAAAATAAAATAAAAATAAAATACTAAACTAAAATATAATAAATAAAAACATAAACTAAAATAAAATAAATAAATAAAATAAAAACTAAACTTAAAATAAATATAAAATAAACCTAAAATAAAATAAAATAAAAACAAAATAAAAACCTAAACTTAAATAATAAACCTAAAAATAAATAAAAAATCAATCCTAAACCCTAAACTAAAAAAAACTAAACCTAAAATAAAAATAAAATAAACCTAAACCTAAACAAGAAAAAAATAAAACCTAAACCTAAACATAAACCTAAATCTAAACAAAATAAAATAAAAGAAACTAAAAACAAACCTAAACCTAAACTAAAAAATAAAACCTAAAAATAAACCTAAAATAAAAACCTAAAACCTAAACCTAAATAAACAAAATAAAAACCTAAACTGAAACCTAAAAATTAAAAATAAAACCTAAACCTAAAAAAAAAACTAAACTAAAAAATAAACCTTAACATAACCTAAACCTAAAAAATAAACTAAAATAAAAAAACCTAAAGTAAAAAAAATAAACCTAAAATAAATAAACAAAAATAAAATAAAAATAAATTAAATTTAAAATAAAATAAAATAAACACTAAATAAAAACCTAAACCTAAAATATAAACCTAAAAATAAATAAAAAAATAAAACCAAAACATTAAACTAAAAAAAAACCTAAACCTAAAATAAATAAAACCTTAAACTAAATCTAAAATAAAGTAAACCTAAACCCTAAACTAAATAAAATAAAATAAACTAAAAATAAACCTAAACCTAAGCTAAAAAATAAAACCTAGAATTAAACCTAAAATAAAAACCTAAGACCTAAACCTAAACCTAAAAATAAAAAAAAAACTTAAACCTAAAAAATAAAATAAAAATAATACTAAACTAAAAATAAAACCTAAACTAAAATAAATGAACATAAAATAAATAAAATAAACTAAATGAAAACTAAAAATAAACCTAAAAATAAATAAAAAATAAAATAAACTATAATAAATAAAAAAGTAAACAAAATAAACTAAAAATACCTAAACCTACCGGTCTACCTAATTTTTATTTTTAAAAAAAACCCTAAACCTTAAATCCTAAAACTAAGCCTAAATCCTAAACCCTAAAGCTACAAACCAAAACTATTAAAAAGCTTAAAACCTAAACACTAAATTAACACTAAACCTAAACTCAAATAAACCCTAAGCTAACCACCTAAACCTAAACCAAAAAATAAACTAAACCCAAATTAACCTAAACTATAAACCCTAAACACTAAAACCTAAACCCTAAATCCTAAAATATCAAATAAAATAACTAAACCCCAAATAACTAAACCAAAATAAACTAAAAAAAATAAAATAGTTTAAACCCTAAACTATAAACCCTAAAAACCTAAACCCCACTAACCAAATTTTGAACCCTAAAATCCTAAACCCTAAATCTAAAACTAAAACCTAAACCATCCTAACCCTAAACATTAAACCTAAAACTTAAACCCTAAATCTCTAAATCTGTCCTAAACTAACCCTAAACCCTAAACTAAAACCTAAACCTAAAGTAAATAAAACCTAACAAAAAATAAGTAAATACACCTAAACCTAAATAAAATAAAAAATAAAATAAAATAAAAACCTAAACTAAAACCTAAACCTAAACCTAAAAATAAAATTAAATAAAATAAATAAAAAATAAACTAAAATAAAAGAAATAAAAACCTAAACTAAACTTAAAATAAAATAAATTAAGAATAAAAAGCCTAAATAAAATAAAAACTAAATGTAAAATAAAAATAAAATAAACCTAAAATAATAAAAGATAAAAACTAAATAAAAACCTAAACCTAAAAAATAAACATAAAAAAAAACACAAACCCAAAACTAAAAATTAAAACTGACCCTAAAATAAAAATAAAATAACCAAAATACAATAGACCTAAACCTAAACTAAAATAAACTAAACTCAAATAAATAAAATCTAAACCTAAAGCTAAATTAAACTAAACCTAAACCCTAAACTAAATAAATTAAAATAAACTAAAAAATAAACCTAAACTATCTAAAAAATAAAACCAAAAATAAACTTAAAATAAATAAACCTAAACCCAAAAAAAAGCTTAAAACATAAACATAAAAAATAAAATAAATAAAATAATTTATATAAAAATAAAATGAAAACTACATGGAAAATAAAAATTAAAAATAAAGAAGGCCTAAAAAAAACTAAAATAAATATAAAATAAACTAAATAAAGTAAAAAAAACCTAAACATATCGGTTTACCTAATTTAAAAAAAACCCTAAACCTTAAAACCTAAACCCTAAACTCTAAATCCTAAACTAAAAAGAAACCCTAAACCCTTTAGGGTTAGGGTTTTGTTAGGTAGTTTTGTTTGGGGTTTATGGTTTAAACTTTAGATGTTTGGGTTGGGTTTGGGGTTTAGGTTTGGTAGGGTCCGTGGAGAGTAGAGGGTTTAGGGCTCAGGGTTTGGGAGGGTTTAGGTCAGTTTAGATTAGCTTGTGGAGGGTTTAGAGTTTTTAGTTTGGGTGGGTGGGGTCAGTGAGGGTTAGAGGTATAGGATCATTATTTTTAGTTTAGCATTTTTATTTTTATAGGTTTATTTTATTTATTTAGTTTAGTTTATTTATCTTAGGATTTCTCTTTAGAGGTTTTATCTTATCTTTATTTAGGTAATCTTTATGAGTTTAATTTTATTTTATTAGTTTTAAGAGGAGGAGAAGGGTTTTAGATTTAGTTCTCCCAGGGTGGGTTTTGGCAAGGGCCCATTAGGGTCAGGCCCAGGGTAGGCTCAGCTTTATGGTTAGGGTTTAGGGTTAAGTCAGTGGTTTAGGGTCTCCTGGGTTGGATCTGAGGTCCGGATCTTAGGAGGGAGGTTGGTAGGATGTTAGGATTTGTTTTAGGGTTAAAGTTTACTTATTTCTTTTAATATTTTTATATTTTTTTTAATTTTAGGGTTTAAGGTTTAGGGTTTATGATTTAGGGTTTAAGGTTTAGGGTTTAGGTTTTAGGTTTAGAGATCAAGTTTTAGTTTAGGTTTATTTTTAAATTAAGAAAATCAATAAGTTTAGGGTTATTTTAATTTATTTTTAGGGTTTTATTAGGGTATAGTTTGATTAGGGTTTTTTTTTGGGAAACCCATGGGAATTTTATTGCCAAAAAATACAAAGTCCTTAAAGGGGATAAACTCAAACTACTACTCAAAGAGCTATAATCACCAGAGAGTAAATCATCTAAATGCAACCAAAAGCAAAATAAAAGAGTAAGGAAAGAAAAAGATACAAATTGATTAACAAGATAAGCCAATGGAAGATTAGGGCCAAAGCTCTTCAGGATGAGAGAATGCATGACATTATGGAGCAAACCTGCAAGAGAACAAGAGAATTGCACCTGCAAAATTATAGAAAAAAGAAATTAGAGCAGTTATGGTAATACAGACAGAGTGAAAAATGAAAGCTGCATAAACTGAAAAACATAATAAGGAAGTGTGATCGAGAAGGCTCAGGCTCAATCACACCAAGTTGGGTAGATGCAAATATGAGCATCCATACTTCAGCAGACGGGTTACATCACAATAGCTACTACCAAACCAAAAAGGAGTGAAATCATCACAGCCATCATAGTCAACAAACTTGTATAGCAACCATTTGTTGGAAGTCTTTTGAGCTTTAGTACCTGAAACCAAAGCAAAGCCTTATACTGAATAGAAAAGGAAACAGCAAAGAGCAGAATGGGTAAGGGGGTACCATGCAGAGTAAATGTCATCATATTAGGCACCATGTCATGAGAATCCTAACACAAATGAAAGTGAACCATCATTATCAGGTCTACCATATTTTTAATGAGGTCCAAGGGTTTAATTTGATCAGCATGAAGACCCACCATAGGAAAATAGCGTAAAAAGGTCAGAAAGCATAAAAGACCAATAGAAAGAAACCAAATCCAAAAAGGCAAATAAAATAGCATGGAATTAACCCATCCCAAACATAAGGGATAAATATTAAACAAACAGTCCTGGAAAATAGCCTAGTAAATGGCCCAAGGATATACCCCAGAAAAAGAAGTGTAATTAAAGAAAGCAATGCCCAGTAAACAGCCCACTAAGCAGTCCTGGTATAGTTAGATTAAGGTTTTGGGTTTTGGGTTTTGTGTTTACAATTTTGGGTTTAGGGTTTTGGGTTTAACATTTATGGTTTTATAGTTCAAGGTTTATGGTTTAGGGTTGTAGGTTTAGGGCTTAGGGTTTAGGGTTAGGATTTAGGGTTTTGGGTTTAGCTTTTAAAGTTTAGGTTTTAGGTTTAGGGTTCAAGTTTTAGTTTAGGGTTTAGGATTTAGGGTATTTTAGGGTTTAAGATTTATGGTTTAAGGTTTAGGTTTAGGGTTAATGGTTGTAGGTTTGGTATTTAGGTAGGGTTATATTTTAAATTAAGTGTTTAGTATGGTTTATTATTTAGTTTTTATGATTCCTGGGTTTATGATTTTAAAAATTAAGCAAACAGTAGGTTTAGGCTTATTTAGTTTATCAATATTTTACTTTTTATTTTATTTAGGTTTATTTTTATTTAATAGTTTATTTTATCTTATTTTATTTTAGTTTAGGTTTATTTTAGTTTATTTTTAATTTTAGCTTATTTAGGTTTATTTTTTAACTGATTTTATTTTTTATCTTAACTTTAGATTTAATTTGGTAGTTTAGGTCCATGGCCCAGGGAGGGTTTAGGCCTATGGTGGCTAGGGCTCAGTGGGGCCTAGGGCCCAGGGCCTTCCTTCCCAGTTTTGCCTGGGCTAGGCCCAGTAAAGGGCCCAGGGCTCAGGAGAGAGAGCCTGGGTTGGCCTGGGGAGGGTCAGTGGTAGGCTCAGGGCCTTAGAGTTTATGGCCCAGTTTAGGGCCTTTTAGTGGAGGTCACTGCCAGTGGCCTAGTATAGTGAAAAGTAGTAGTTTGGGTTTTTTTTAGTCAGGGCCCAGTTAGGGCCTAGGGCCTGACTTGTGGCCCAGGGTGAGGGCCGAGGTCCCAAGCCTATAAAGGTATTATAGGTTTTAAGTCCTTTTATTTAGTGTTTGTGTTTTATTTTAGGTTTAGGTTTAGGGTTTAGAGTTTAATGTTTGGTTAGTTTTAGGGTTTCTTAGGGTTTAGTATTTAGGTTTTTTTATTTTAAATTATGCAAACTAGCAGGTTTAGGTTTATTTATACTTAGTTTATTTTTTATTTATTTTAGTTTATTTAATTTTTTTTTTTTGTTTTAATTTAGGTTTTTCTTCATTTTTTATTTAGTTTAGATTATTTATTATTGGCTTATTTATTTTAGTTTAGTTATTTACTTAAATTTTTAGGTTTTTTTATTTTAGTTGAGTTTTAATTATATCTTATTTTTTAGGTTTAGATTTTTAAGTTTTTAAGGTTTAGGGTTTAGAGTTTAGGGTTTAGGATTTATGGTTTAGGGTTATAGGGTTTAGGGTTTTGGGTTTAGGATTAGGGTTTAGGGTTTAGGGTTTAGTGTTTAGGCTTTAGGGTTTTGGGTTTTTAGGGTTTAGGGTTTAAGGGTAAACTTAAACCTTAAAGTAAATAATATAAAATAAACTAAAAATAAACCAAAACTAAAGCTAAAAAATAAAACCTAGAAATAAACCTAAAATAAAATTCTAAGACCTAAACCTAAACCTAAAAATAAAATAAAATAAACCTAAACATAAAAAATAAAATAAAAATAAAACTAAACTATAAATAAAACCTAAACTAAAATAAATAAACCTAAAATAAATAAAATAAACTAAATGAAAATAAAAAAAATAAACTTAAAAATAAATAATAAATAAAAAAACTATAATAAATAAAGATAAACAAAATAAACTAAAAAAACTTAAACCTACCGGTCTACCTAATTTTATTTTATTTTTTAAAACAGTAAACCTTAAATCCTAAAACTTAAACCCAAAATCCTAAACCTTAAACCCTAAACCCTAAAACTAAGCCTAAATCTTGAACCCTAAACCTACAATCCTAAACTATAAGTTTAAAATTAAATCCTAAACCCTCAACTCTAAATACCCTAAACCCTAAAAACTCCCCTAAACCCTAACCACCTAAACTTAAACCTCTAAACCTAAAACTAAACCTAAACTCCAAATTAACCCTAAACCATAAACCCTAAACACTAAAAACCCTAAACCCTAAATCCTAAACCCCCAAACCCCAAAACCTTAAACACTAAACCCCAAACTAACTCTAAAGCATAAACCCTATACCCTAAACCTTAAAAATCCTAAACTATAAAGCCTAAACCCTAAACACTAAACCCTAAACTAACCCTAAACCCTAAGTTAACCCTAAATCTTAAACCCTAAAATCTCTAAACCCTTAAGCCTAAACACTAAAGCCTAAACCCTAAACCCTAACCCTAAAGATTAAACCCTAAACTCCTAAATCCAACCTAAACCCTATCCCTAAACCTAAAACCTAAAAACCTAAACCTAAAGTAAACAAAACCTAAAAATAAAATAAGTAAATACACCTAAACCTAAATAAAATAAAAAATAAATTAAATAAAAACCTAAACTAAAGCCTAAACCTAAACCTAAAAATAAAATTTAATAAAATAAATAAATAAATAAACTAAAATAAACAAAATAAAAACCTAAACTAAACTTAAAAATAAAATAAATTAAGAATAAAAACCTAAATAAAATGAAAATAAAATAAACCTAAAATTATAAAAAAATAAAAACTAAATATAAAGCTAAACCTAAAAAAAAATCCTAACCCAAAACAAGAAATTAAAATTGAACCTAAAATAAAAATAAAATAACCAAAATAAAATAGCCCTAAACTTAAACTGAAAAAAAACTAAACTAAAATAAATAAAATATAAACCAAAAGCTAACTTAATCTAAACCTAAACCCTAAACTAAATAAATTAAAATAAACTAAAAATAAACCTAAACTTATACTAAAAAAATAAAACCTAAAAGTAAACTAAATAAACCCGAAACCTAAAACCTAAATTTAAAACCTAAACCTAAAATAAATAAAATTTATAAAAATAAAATAAAACTAAAGAAAAATAAAAATAAAATAAACCTATAAAATAAAATAAAAAAGTAAACAAAACCTAAACCTAAAATATAAACCTAACAATCTTAAACCTTAAACTAAAAAATAAAGTCAAAACCAAAAATAAACAAAATAAAATGAACCTAAACATAAACTAAAATAAGTAAAACTTAAACCAAAAACTAAAATAAACTAAACCTAAATCCTAAACTAAATAAAATAAAATAGACTAAAAATAAACCTAAACCTAAACTAAAAAATAAAACCTAAAAATAAATGTAATAAAATTTAAACCTAAACCTAAAAAAATAAAAAGCTAAACCTAAACCTAATAAAAAATAAAACCAAAACCTAAAATGAAATAAAATAAAACTAAACTAAAATAAACATAAACTTAAACCTAATCCTAAAAAAAATAAACTAAAATAATAAACCTAAACTAAAATAATTCTAAAATAAATTAAATTAAATTTAAAAATAAACCCAAATAAAATTAAATAAAATAAAATAAACTAAAATAAATAAAAAAATAAACTAAAAAACTAAAAAACCTAAACCTATCAGTTTACCCAAATTTTTTATAAAAAAAGCATAAAACCCTAAACCTTAAAACCTAAACCCTAAACTCTAAATCATACAACAAAGCAAACCCTTATAGCCTAACCTTGAACCTACAACCTAAACCTTGTTTTCAGTTTTTAGGGTTTAGTGTTTAGGTTTTGTATTTAGGGTTTAGGCTGGGGGTTTGTGGTTTTTATAAGTTTGGGTTTGGGGTTTAGGGTTTGGTTTTAATTGGTTTAGGGTTTAGGGTTTTTCAGTTAGGTTTGGGTTTGTGGGTTTTGGGTTTTTTGGGTTAGGTTTAGGGTTTTATTTAGACTTTAGTGTTTAGATTTTTTAGGTTTTTGGGGAGGGAGTGGGTTTAGGGTAGGTAGGATTTAGTTATTTTTTAGTAATTTTATTTTATTTGATTTATTTATTAGTAATTTATTTATCTTAGGATTTTAGTTTTTTATCTTATTTAGGTAGATTTATTTTAGTGAGTTATATTTTTATGCTTAGTTGAGCAAAGGAGAGGTGGGTGGATCTAGGTGGGGGCCCAGGGTCTGGGAGTCAGTGGATGGTAGAGAGGGGCAGGAGTTAGGATTAGAGGGTTTTTGTGTGGAGGGTTTAGGGTTTTAGGTGGGTTGATTTGAGGTCCAAGATTAGGTTAGTAAGAGGATAGAGGGTTTATGGTAGTTTTTTATTCTTTAATTTTTATATTTTATTTTGGGTTTAAGGTTTAGGGTTTACAATTTAGGGTTTAAGGTTTAGGGTTTAGGTTTTAGGTTTAGAGTTCAAGTTTTAGTTTTAGTTTATTTTTAAATTAAGTAAATCAATAAGTTTAGGGTTATTTTAATTTATTTTTAGGTTTTTATTAGGGTTTAGTTAGGTTAGGGTTTTTTTTTTTTTTATTTAATTTTTTTAGGGAAGCCCCATGAGGGGTATTTTATTACCACAAAAAGAGGGTTACAAGGTCCTTAAAGGGGATAAACTCAGAGCTCACCAAAGAGCTACATTCAGCCTAAGAGTAAATCCCTAAGTAGCAAAAGCAATAGAACACTTTAAAACAATCAAAAGATAGTTAGATTCGATAATAAACCAAAAAAGAAAATTGTGACCAATACTCTGCAGACTTGAGAATGACTGCCACTGTGGTGCAAACCTGCAAGAGAAAAAGGAAGGAAGTCCTGCAACAATTTAGACTGACAAAAATTAGAACAGTTATAGTAGTACAGACAGTATGATGACTGAAAAATGCAAAGTCTGCAAAATTTAGAAAAGAGAAAAGATGGAGAAGGCTCAGGCTCAGTCACACCAGGATGGGGCAGATGCAAAAGTGTGCATCCAAACTTTAGGAGAAGGGTTACTTCACAAGAGCTACTACAAACCAAAATGGAGTGAAAACATCAGATCATAGCCAACAAACTGTTAGGAGATAGACCATTGTAGAGGTGATGAGTGGATTACAAACACACCTAATTGACAATATCATCACCATATCAAGAGAATATAGAAGCAAATGTGATGGAGCCAACATTGCAGAATCCTATTAATAGGATCAAGAAGATGAGGGGACCATAACAAATGAAGTGAAGCATCTGCTGGAACCAAGCCAAACAAAGCAACCTCATGCATTCAGGATTAAGAAACCAGCCAGTGAAAGGTAAATCAGCAAAGTCCCAGCCTAAGTTACCACAAAAAAATTATAGCAGAAAGTACAGAGAAGAGATAAAAGATAATGTCAAGACCAACAGACAAATCGATCAATGAAAATCAGAAAAGCTACCACATAAGGAACATTCATAACAGCAGCAACAATATCCCATTTCAGCCCACAATCCTTGCAGAAATACCCCACAGGCTTGCCATAATAACAATCATTGAGAGTATACAAACCATAGGTTAAGATCAAGTAGAACAAATTGACAGTACGTGATCTCGCACAATACTAGCAGCACTAAAAGGGATACTATAGCAGGTTAAGACAGTAGCCCAGAGATAACTAATCAGATAAACCAAATCCACAAACATCCAAAGTCTTAAAACATCAACAGGTAACATTAGACTATAGTACCTCTCAAACAGAAATGACACTTCAATCCAAGAAGGTAAGCACAAACCCAATAGATGCAGATATAATATAAATAATGACAAATATGATTCACACCACCCAAATGAGCAACAACCCAAAAATAATTGGCAATCGAAAGTCACTCCCATCGAAAACTAATGCAACATTGTAAGCCACTAGAATATAAAATAAGAAGATGATTCCAAGTAGAGACATCACTACCAAGCAAGAATTTTAAGACAATAAAGGTCCAAAACTAGAACTTGCTAAGACAGTAGCAAGCAAGATGGCAAAAATAGCAGGAGGAAAACTAGGAGAAGCAAAGAAAAAATCAAGCAGACCAAAGGGATTAAAACCAAATCAACAAACAAATCAACCAACAACCATGGCAAAGAAACCTCAAAACCCAAAAGTAATTAAACCTCCTATTCCAAAGACAAGGATTTTAGACCAAAATAACCATTAAAAGAGACCAGGTATTACAATTTCTGCGTGAAAGCATGTCGAGGTTAGGCATAATATAAGCAAGGATAGTTGGCTGTGCAGAAAGTCCTGAAGCCCAACATCCAACCAAAATCCTTTCAGCATAAGTGTTGAAACCTTGATGAATTAGGCCTTTAAGGAGGAAAGAGTCCCAAGGAATGTAAGCATCAATCAAAGAAATACTATAATCATCAAAATAAAAATAGCAACCAGCATAATGCACACTAATCCGAAGCAACATAGGTAGTAGCAATGCTCCAAGCCATATTGTCAGTGAGAACAAACTGGTTAAAGAAGTTAGTACTAAAATCTAAGCCCATCAAAATAGATAACTTCCTCCAACAATGGTTAATTCTCGTGTTTAGAAATGAATGTATCAATGAAATTAAAGTCCCAAGTGGGATTGCAGTTATAAAACCAAGAATAACACAAGGCTCAACTGGTTCCAATTCAAGAGATTGATGTGCATATAGTTCAACATCTGCCCCATAGTATTGTAAATGCTAAAAACAGAAATCTTCCAACTAAAGGAAAAGGGGTAAAGGTAGCAAGTCATGGCAAAGAGCACAAGACAGTAATGATATCTATGAGGAGTATCCATAAAGAACACAAGGAAACAGAAAACAGAAAAAAAAGAAGACGAAGAGGAGAATTAGATTCTGAGGTAAGGAAGCCCAGAATTGTCCAAGTTAACTAGACCACGCAAGTATTTGGGTATTGTAAATTGATCAAAGAAGATGATACTTTCTAATCTCGCACCCGTGATTTGCAAGGTAATCAAGACGGCACCTTCACACCAAACATGAGTGATGGTAAAATTCAGTTGAGAGAGAAGAGCCTAGTTTGCTTGAGGAGGTAGTACAAACATGCTGCTCATATTGGTAGAAGTCAAAAGGTCAATCAAGAGAAGAGCCCCACCTCTATCCAAATATTGAGCCAGCCATTTTGAAGACAAATTTCTAGAGCTTTGTGGACTGCCATAAGCTCAGTATAAGGGACAGTGCTGGAAATAAGGGGATAAGCAAATGCACATAGGACTATACCCTTAGAATCCCTGAAAATGCCTCCACAACCAGAGCCATTATGAGAGACAAAGCCATCAATATTAATTTTAATAATATGATCAAGAGGTTTTTCCCAAAAAACCATTCTATCATTTTGATAGTAAGGCTGGTCTGGAAGGTTGAGGCCCAGTTTATTGGCTACAAATTTATAGCCTTTAAAATGTTTGTGATGAATTAAATTGGCTTTAAACAAGTCATAAATTTTGTTTTTAGTTCTAGCAATAATCCTCATGTGATTCATATGAATCCCATGATGTTTAGCTTCATTTTGGTCCATCCATATGAACCAAATAAGAGTAATGGAGATTATGATTTTAATATGACCTTTAATTGCATTGTCAAAGTAAACTTCAAGAAGTTGATATAAAGTAAAAGAACAATTAAAATTGACAGTGTTGAATAGATCGTCATACCAAATCCAAATTTTAGAGGCAATAGCCCCATTAACAAAAAACATGGTTAACATTCTCAATATGAGAACAACATTGACATTTAGAGGGTAAATAAAACCCTTTACCCCACAACAAAGAGTCAACAAGAATAAAGTTTTTTAGGATACGCCAAGTTAGAACAGAGTAAGAAGAGGGGATATTGTTATTCCAAATTTTGGAGAACACAATAGAAGAATCCTAAGTGTCTTTAGTGTGAAGCCACACATTTTTAAGGTTGAAATTCCCATTGTGAGATAGCTTAAAGATAATCTGATCATGATTGTTAGGAGTGATAGGAATATTAGTAATCATATTTAAGAAAGTGGAAGGAATAGAATCAAGAATCTTACTATTGTTCCAATTTGTGGTTTTCCCGAATGTAACTCTAATAGCAAAAGTGGAGTGAGTGTAGAGTAAGTCATCAATGGATCCACAACCACCCAGCTTGTCTTGCCAAAAGAAGGAATTGCCAGAGTTTATGCCCCAAAAATTAAGGATTATGCATCCCATTTGATAGAACAAAGTCTTCTCCACACAGGAGAATCACCTGATTTAAAGGGACAAATGAGAGGATGTTTACCCTGGCAATATTTAGAAGTCATGAAATTCTCCCAAAGACTATTTTTGCTCCTAAAATTCCACCAAAGTTTGTCAGAAGGCATTGATAACTTCTTTGATGGATTTACATCCAGACCTCCCTCTTCAAGAGTACCACAACTTTAGACCAAGATGACCAGGCATTCTTTTAGAGGAGGTATTGGTTCCCAAAAATTTATTTAAGAGATGCTCAATTCTATTGATGGTAGAGTTGGTAGGCACAATGTTTTGAAGAAGGTATATAGGCATGGAATTTAGAGTGCTCTTGATCAAGGTAAGCCTACCACCAAAAAGAGTAAATGAAATTCCCAAACCAAATTTTGTTAAAAATTTTCAATTAGATCATCAAAAGGTGTGATCTTTTGGCCTTTAAAAAAGCGAGCCCCAAGGTAATTAAGAGGGAGTTGATTTTGCTTAAAATTAGTAATTCTGGATATTTGGTTAAGTCTATTAGGAGGAATCTTAGTTGAAGGAATAAAACCGCATTTTCCTTCACTAAGAAAAAGACCACTAACTTTACCAAAATCATTTAGAAGATTCTTAATTGTTTTAACATGTTGAAGGGAGCCATTGCAGAAGATAATGAACTCATCAAAAGCTAAGATGAGAAATAGGGAAACCTCCATGAGTTTTAAAAGACATATTAGATTATTAGCAAAAAAGATGGTTAAGGCTCCTTGACAGTATTCAGATATGATAAAAAGAGAAGGTGATAGGGTCACCTTGCCTCAAACCATGGCTAGAAAGAAAGAAACCTATGGACTCACCATTCATGATAATCGAAAACCGCATTCGTGATACACCTTTTATAATCCGATAAAACCATCGAGGGTTTTGGGTTTAGGTTTAGGTTGGGTTTTGGGTTTTGGGTTTTGGTTTTGGGTTTAGAATTTAGGTTTTAGAGTTCAAGTTTATGATTTAGGGTTGTGTTTAGGCTTAGGTTTAGGTTAGATTTAGGGTTTAGCTTTTAAAGTTTAGTTTAGATTTAGGGTTCGTTTTAGTTTTTAGGGTTTTTAGTTTAAAGTTTTATGGTTTAAGATTTGGTTAGGTTTATGTTTAGGGTTTAGGTTTAAAGAGGAGGGAGTTGGGTAGCAGGAGGGTGTAGTTTGGGGCAGGGAGGTAAAGTATCATTATGGTATGATCAATGATGATCTTTTTAAATTAAAGCAGATAGGTATTTAGTTTATTTAGTTTATTTTATTTTATTTTAAGTTTTTTATTATTTTAAGTTTATCTTTATATTTATTTAATTTATTTTATTTTTATTTTAATAGTTTTATTAGTTTTAGATGTTTTATCATTAGGAAGCTTAGGTTTATAGGTATGGTCAGGAGGTAGGCCAAAAAAGTGTGGTAGGAAAGAGAGTGGGTTTGTTAGGCCCAGGTTTGTGGTAGGAGATTTAAGGTTTAGGGCCCAGTTTAGAGTTAGTATTTAGAGCAATTAGTTATCCTGGGGTTAGAGAGGGAGGGTTTTTGGTTGGGGTTTGTTATGGAGTCAGGGGTGGGAGTGAACAGTATCTTTTAATTTATGTCAAGAGGTGTGGTTGTTTTTATTTAGGCAGTTTACATTTTTTAAATAGGGTAGAGAAGTAGGAGTTTGGTGGTAGGTCAGAATTAGCACTAGGGAGTTTTATTGAAATAGAGTTAGGTTTTTAGTATCTTATCTTTTGTTTTATGATTTTCCATTTTTATTTAGAGATTATCACTAGATCATTTATCTTTAGTATCTTTATAAAATCTTTAGAAGTCAGAGATTTTATTCATCTTAAATTATTGGTTAGATTTGTGGAGCCCAGAGTTGGTCAAGATTTAGAGGTGGAGGGAGAGTGTGCCAGGGATTTGGGTATTAGTTCTGAGTGTGAGCTCAGAGTGGGAGTTAGTGGCCTGGATTTGGTTGGGTCTGGGTTTAGGGTCATATATGGAATGTTTAGGGTCAGGTGTAATGAAAGTTTATGGAAAGAGGGAGTGGAGGAGAGGGAGGGATGATTTGTGGATGGTTTAGAGTGTAGGTAGTCTTTATTATTTTAGGTTTATTTTAGTTTTAGAGAGGATCTTTAGTTTAGTTTTATTTTTTAGGTTTAGGATTTTTATTTATATTTAGGTTTTAGTTTAGGTTTTTATTTTATTTTTTTAAATTTAGGTTTGAGGTTTTTAATTTAGGCTTATTTTTAGGTTTTATTATTTCATTTATGTTTAAGTTTATTTTCAGTTAATTTTAGTTTATTTAATTTATTTAGTTTAGGTTTCATTTTATTTATTTTATTTTAGTTTATTTTAGTTTAGTTTAGGTTTATTTTGTTTTATTTATTTTAGGTTTGGTTTTTTTAGTTTAAGGTTTAGGATTTTTTTATATTTAATTTTAGGTTTTATTTGAATGTTTATATTTTAGGTTTAAGGTTTTATTTATTTTTTATTTTATTTTTATTTAGGTGTATCTTATTTTAATTTTTTCCTTTAGTCTTTATTTTATTTAGTTTTTTATTTTTAGGTTTATTTTATTTTTTTTAGTTTAGTTTAAGTTTTTATTTATTTTATTTTATTTTTTATTTTATATTTTAATTAATTTTTAGGTTTTGGTTTAACTTTAGGTTTTAGTTTAAGTTTTTATTTTATTTTATTTTATTTTTTCATTTATGTTTAGGTTTTTTTATTAGTTTAGGTTTTAGGTAGGTTTAAATGGTCAGTGATGGTTTATGTCAGTGGGGTTAGGTATATTTGGGTTAGGGTATGGTATATTTTTGTGGTAGGATAGCTTTAGGGCTTAGTAAGATGTAGTATTTCCGGGTAATTCAGGGTTTGGATTGTAACATTTAGATTTAATTATTTTATTTTTATTTATTTAGGTTTATCTTTATTATTTTTATTTATCTAGATTTATTTTAAATTTATTTTAGGTCAGTAGGTATGTTATTTTTAGAAATATTTTATTTTATTTTAGCACAGGTTAGGAATGTATAGGGTTTAGTAGGATTATATTGGGAGGGTTTGTGGTATTAGGTCCAGATTAGGTGGGGAGTCAGTTTAGTTTCTTTAGGAGTAGCCCAGTTATCGTTGGGAGTTTGGGCCTAGATCTAGGAGAGGGATTTTTAGATCAGGTGAGTAGTCTTAGAGCCCAGTCAGATAGGGCCCAGGTTAGGGCAGCAGGCCTAGCTCAGGGAAAGTAGTTTAATGTAGAGAATTAGGTTAGTCTTTATTAAACCAAAGTAGTTATTTATTATTATTTACATTTATAGTTTAGTAGGATTTAGGTTGTGGAGCTTCAGGGAGTGATCATGGAGAGCTCAGTCTTAGTAGGGTGATCAGATGGCTATGGTTTATTAGTATCAGAGTAGGTGATCAGTGTTTAATTTGGTTTAGGTAAAGTCAGGTTATGCATCAGTGGCTCAGGTTTAGTGTTTAGTCCAAGGTATTTAGAGTTTAGGATTTTGTGGCCTTGGTTTTAGGGTCAGTGGTAGTAAGGGTCAGGGCCAGTGGTATGGTAGTTTTAGCTCAGTGGCTCAGGCTCTTTTAGGGTTTAGATTTATGGTAGTTTAGGATTTGTGGGTATGATTAGGTTGGTAGGGTTGTTAGTGGTAGGGCCTAGGGTTAGGTTTGGTGTGATATTTTAAAATTAAGCAAACTTGTAAATAGGTTTATTTAGTTTATTTTTATTATTTTAGTTTATTTTATTTTTATTTTATTTTGGTTTATATTTATTTATTTATTTATTTTAGGTATTTTTAGTTTATTTTATTTATTTTATTTTAGTAGATTTATTTTTTAATTGAGTTTTTTTTCTTAGGTTTAGGTTTTATTTTTTTATTTTTAGGTTTGGGTTTTTTATTTATTTTTTTAGGTTTAAGTTTTTGGTTTTATTTTAGGTTTTATTTTTTACCACGTTTAGTTTATTTTAGTTTATTTTATTTATTTAGTTTAGGTTAGGTTAAGGTAGTTTATTTTAGTTTTTTATGTTTTATTTATTTTAGTTTAGTTTATTTTAGTTTAAGTTTAGTTTATTTTATTTTATTTTATTTAGATTTTATTTAGGATTTTAAGTTTATTTTTAATTATTTTGAGGTATTTTAGGTTTATTTTTTTAGGTTTAGGTTTTATTTAGTTTTTACTTTAATTTCTTTTAGAATTATATTATTTTTATTTTAAGTTTAAATTTTATTTTATTTTGGTTTTTTATTTTTTTTGTTTAGTTTAAGTTTTTATTTATTTTATTTTATTTTTTTAGTTTTTATTTTTATTTTATTTTTCTTGAGTTTAAGTTTTCTAGGTTTAAGCCTAAGTTTTCAATTATGTTTTATTTTATTATACTTTTATTTAATGTTGATTTAGGTTTATTTATTTATTTTATTTTTAGGTTTTATTTAGTTTAGGTTTAGGTTTTTAGGTTTTTAGGTTTTTAGGGTTTAGCATTTAGGGTTTATGGTTTTAGGTTTATAGCTATTTTAGGTTTTGTGGTTTAGGGTTTAGGGTTTAGTTTAGGGTTTAGGTTTAGTGGGGTTTTTAGGGTTTAGTTTGTGGTTTATGGTAGTTTAGGTTTAGGTTGTGTTTTATTTTAGGGTTTAGGTTTTTTTATTTTTTTAATAGAGAACAAATTAGATTCAACATTTTTTTATTTTATTTCATCAGCATTAAGTTTTCTAAGACATGTTTATGACATAAATCAAATGGATAAAAGTGAGCTATAGAGAAAATCATTTAATTAACTAGAACCATCTAGTACAGCCATAGTAGATCAGATCTCTTTCTTATTTCTAGCCTTTAAACCCCTGTGCTCAGTAGGGATCCACCATCATATACTCGATCTCTCCTACCACCACCACCACGGTTATAACGTCTGTCGCTCCTCCCGCCTCCATAACCACCATTGCTTTGACCACAACCTTCATATCCACCAGTACTTGTAGATCCCCCACCACCACTACGATAGCCGTCGCCTCTTCCTTACCAGTAGCCATTTTATTGATTGGATGTTCCAACCACAAGGTTTATTCTTTAGGTTTAGCTTTAGTTTAATTAGTTTTAGGTTTAGGTTTATGTTTAAATTTATTTAGTTACTTTAGAGGTTTACATCTTTTTGGGTTTAGTTTTGGTTTTTTGGGTTCTAGTTTAGGTTTTAAGGTTTAAGGCTAGTTTAGGTTTTATTTTGGTTTTATGCATATTTAGGGTTTATTAGGATTTAGGTTTAGGGCCCAGTTTTAGGTTTGGTTTAGGAGGGCCCAGAGATTTATTTATTTTATAGGTTTTTTATCATTTATTTTAAGTATTTTTTATGTTTCAGGTCTTAGTGTAGATAGGATCATGGCCCAGTTTAGGGTCTTAGATCCAGATCCCATCTAGGCCCAGGATCCCAGTCAGGCTCATCATTTAGTAGCATCAGGGCCCAGTCTCAGTGGCCCAGGGTTTAGAGCCCAGTGTTAGGTGCTTCAGGGCCTAGGTAAAAGTGGGCCCAGAATCAGTTGTGGCCCAGGGCTCATGGTCCAGTAGTTGGTAAGTGGCCTCAGGTTCAGGGCCCAGGATTTTAAGTGTAAGAGAGTGGCTCTGAGGGTGGTTTGGCCTGTGGTCTTTAGTTTAAGATTTTAGGGTTTATGTTTTAATTTTATTTAAGGTTTTATTCTAGGGTTTTATTTAGGTGTTATTTAGTCAGTGTAAGTTTATTTATTTAGGATTTAGGATCAGTGGTTTTTCCCATAGTCTATTTATTTAGTTTATTTAATTAATTTTATTTATTTTAGTTTATGTTATTTTAAATTTTATTTAGTTTATTTTTTTTATTTTATTTAGTTTATTTATTTTATTTTAATGTTTTTTAGTTTAAGTTTTTTATTTTATTTATTTTTCAATAGGTTTATTTTTTGTATTTTATTTTATTTTTTTAGTTTTAAGTTTTATTTTTTATTTTTAGGTTTAGGTTTTTATTTATTTTTTTAAGGTTTAGGTTTTAGGTTTATTTTTAGTTTTTTTAGTTTACGTTTAGTTTTATTTTTAGTTTATTTTATTTTATTTAGTTTATGTTTAATTTTATGTTTAGTTTATTTTAGTTTTAGGTTTAGGTTTTATTTATTTTAGTTTTAGTTTAGTTTATTTTTTTATTTTATTTAGGTTTTTAGTTTAGTTTAAGTTTATTTTTATTTATTTTAGTTTAAGTTTATTAAGTTATATTATTTTATTTTAGGTTTAGTATTTTATTTAGGTTTTTAGTTTAGTTTATATTTTTTTATAGTTTAGTTTTATTTGTTTATGTAGGTTTAGTTTAGTGTTTATTTTATTTAGCATAGGTTATTTATTTTATTTTTGGTATTTAGTTTATCTTTAGCTTTAGTTTTTAGGTGGTTTATTTATTTGGGTTTATTTAGGGTTAGGTTTGGGTTTTGGGAGGTTTAGGGTAGGTTTAGGGTGAGGGTTTATGGTTTAGGGTTTAGGTTTAGGTTTAGTGTCTGTGTTTTAGTTTAGGGATTTTATTTTATTTTAACATGGAATAATTTTAGATTCAACATTTCTTCTTTTTGATTTCATCAACCAAGTAACATGTTTTTAAGACACAAGTATGACATAGATCAAAAATGGATAAAAATGAGCTGATACGAAATCAAAACCTTATAACAAGAACCATCTCTATCAGAAAGACATGGTTCCATAAGTACGATCGATTTAGTTTCTCTTAGTTCTCAGCTCTACCTCTTGAATGGATCCCCCCATAATATCCTCGATCTCTCCCACCTCCACCACCTCGGTTGTAACCTTGGTTGCTCCTCCCAACTTTATATCCACCACTATTCCGACCACCACCTCCATATCCACCAATACGTCCAGATCGCCCACCCTCACTATGATAACCATCACCTCTACCTTCTCCTCCACCGTGAGATCTAGGCTGAGCTTAGTTCACGGTGATGTTCTCGCCAAGGCTCCAAACAGCCCATTTAGGGTTTGCTTAGTTTTTATTATGTTTGGGCCTAGTTTAGTTGTTTTTAATTTATTTAGTTACTTAGGTTTGGGTCTGGGGTTTGTGGCTCATGTTTATGACCTTAGGGGTTTGTGAGTGGGGAACAGGCATGGGGCCCAGGTTAGTGTGGATTTATGCTTTTAGACTCCAGGGCCCGTTTTGGCATTTCCAGGCCTGGCCAAGCTGCATGCCTGGGCTGGCCCTCAGCCAGGGCCTACCAGGCCCAGATCTCCAGGCCTAATCCTTTATCTTATCAAGCTAAGCCTTTATCTTTTATCTTTACCTCACTTACATCAGTCCTGCTAGATCAACAGCCCAGATCCAGGCCTCAGTGATCATGGCCCAGGCTCAGGATCAGGTGGTCCCAGAGCCAGTGGCCCAGCCTGCTCAGAGCCTGTGGATGCCTGGGGGCCATAGCTCAAGGCCCATAACCTGGGTCTCATCGTGACTGAGACCAGGATCAGCCTGCCTTGGGTTTGGTCCAGGTATTCATGTCAAATTAGTGTGAAATAGAGGGCCCAGGCTCAGGGTCAGGGCCTGCATGGCAGCCAGGGCCTTGTCCATGGTTTAGGCCTAGGGCCTATCACCCAGATTTTTTTATGATCTTTGGGCTTGCCTCCAGGCCTGCAGGCCTAGGTTCTAGATATACTTTTTTGGAGCTTAGGCTTTCTTATGTCAAGGTTTTAGGTTTAGGTTTTAGATTTAGGCCTTTTTTTGTTTATGGTTAGGTTTTAGGTTTAGGTTTTGGGGTTTAGGGTTTAGGTTTTGGTTTGGGGTTCAAGTTTTAGTTTAAGTTTTTGGTTCTTAAGAGAAGAAATAATTCAACATTTCTTCTTGATTTCATCAAGCAACACACCTAGTTCTCTAAAACATAAGCAACATAGATCAAAAATGGATAAAAAATGAGCACACATAGAGCAAATCAAAAACCCTAGATAATTAGAACTATCCTTACTATAAGGACACAGTTTCATAAGTAGCAGATCGGATCAACCGTTCTTCAATTTCTTTAGTTCTCATTAGAACCACCACAGCCACTCGAGTAGCGGGATCCACCATGATATCTCGGATCTCTCCCACCACCACCACCACCACTATTGTAACCTCTCCGCCTCCTCCTCCCTAACCACCTGCTCACCACCACTTATATCCACCAAGACTTCCAGATCCCCACCACCATTGCCATAATCGTCAGCCTCCTCCTTCGCCTCTATCATGAGATCTAGATGGAGCTTGGTGTGTGATGTTCCTGCCATCAAGGTTCTCACCCATACCAAGGGTTTAGGTTTAGGCTTAGTTATAAGGTTTTAGGATTTTGGTTTATTTTTTAATTTATTTAGTTTCTTTAGTTTAGTTTAGGGTTTAGGGTGGTTTATAGGTTTAGGAGTTTAGGGTTTAAAATTTTGGGTTTGGAGGTTAGGGTTAGGGTTTAGGTTAAGATTTAGATTTAAGGTTTGACTTTTGACAGTGGCTATAGGGGTGTGGGGGTGGAGATTTTAGGGTTTAGGGTGTGAGTTTAGGGTTTAAGGTTTATGGTGGTAGGATTTAGGCTTTAATATTTTGGTTTTCTCAATTTAGTGATTAGGTTTTTTTCTTGGGTTTAGGGGGTGGTTAGGTTTTGGTTTATGGTTTATGTGGTTTATGGTTTATGATTTAGTGGTGTGATTTTGTGGTTTAAGGTTTAGGATTTAGTGGTTTAGGGTTAGTAGGTTAGTTTGGGGTTTAGGTTTAGGTTATAGTTAGGTTTAAGCTTAAGGTTTAGGTTTTATTTTAGGCTTTAGGGTTTTTACTTTTTTTACCAGAGAATAAATTCATATTCAACATTTCATCTTTTTTATTTCATCAACCAAGTAACACACCAAGTTTCCTAAGACACAAGTGATGATATAGATAAAAAATTAGCTAAAGTAGAGCAAATCAAAAACCTTAGATAACTAGAACTGTCTCTATTGTAAAGACACAGTCCATAAGCAGCAAATAGGATCGATCATTTTTTAGTTTCTCCAGTTCCCATCAGAACAACCCCAGCCTCTCAAGTAGCGGGATCCTCCATCATATCCCTGATCTCTCTCTCTGCCATAACCATGGCTATAACCTTTGTCGCTCCTCCCGTCTCCATAACCACCACTGCTTCGACCAACACGTCCATGTCCACTAGTACCTCTAGATCCCCCAATACCACTACTAGACCCACCTCCTCCACCGCTTGATCTAAGCTTGGTTGAAGGTGATGTTCCCGCCATCAAGGTTATGCCCATTCTTGTTTAGGTTTAGATTTAGTTTATTAGGGATTTAAGTTTATTTTTTAGTTTAGTTATTTAGTTTAGGTTTAGGTTTGGGGTTTAGGGTTTGGGTTTAGGGTTTAGGGTTAGGGTTTAGGGTTTAGTGTTTAGGGTTTAGTGTTTTTGGGTTTATGCTTTTAGGGTTTACGGTTTAGGGTTAGGGTTTAGGGTTTAGGGTTTTAGGTTTAGTGTTTAGGGTTTAGGGTCTAAGGTTTAGGGTTTAGGATTTAGGGTTTGCTATTTTTTTTAATTAAATAAACTAGTAGGTTTAGATTTATTTAGTTTATTTTTTATTTATTTTAGTATATTTTATTTTTTTAGTTTTATTTATTTATTTATTTTATTTATTTATTTATTTAATTTATTTATATTTTAATTTATGTTTTATTTTAATTTATTTTTTTGGTTTACATTTAGGTTTACTTTTATTTTTTAGTTTAATTTTATTTTTATTTTGTTTTTCACGTTTAAGTTTTATTTTTTATTTTTAAGTTTAGTTTTAGGTTTTAATTTTATTTTTTTTAGGTTTAGGTTTTAGGTTTTATTTTATTTTTAGTTAGTTTATTTATTTTAGTTTATTTTTATTATTTTTAGGGTTTTAGGTTTATTTTATTTTAGGTTTGGGTCAAGGTTTAATTTATTTTAGTTAACGTTATTTTAGTTTAGGTTTAGGTTTATTTTATTTTTATTATTTTATGATTAGGTTTTTTTAGGGTTTAGGTTTTATGTTTTATTTATTTTAGGTTTATTTTTTTTTATGTTTTATTTAGTTTTATTTTATTTTACCTTAGGTTTATTTTATTTTTAATTTATGTTTAGTTTTTAATTTATTTAGGTTATTTATGTTTATGTTTATTTAATTTTTTAGTTTAGTTTAAGCATTTATTTATTTTATTTTAGTTTTATTTTTTATTTTATTATTTTTTACAGCCTGGTCAGTTTTTAGCCTTTAGGGTTTTATATAATTGAGGTTTAGATTTTTTCATTTATTTTTTTAGGTATTATTTAGTGTTTAGTGCCTTTAGTTAGGGTTTAGGTTTAGGGCTCAGGATTTAGGCTTTAGGCCCAGGGTTTCCTGGGGCCCATATGCTCAGGGCTCAGTAGGGCCTCAGGGCTGGTTTAGGGCTCAGTTTTATGTGGCAGTTTGGGGTATGAGGCTCAGGCCAGTTTAGGGCCTAGGGTTTTAGGGTCTTGGCCTTTAGAGTGGCCTAGGGGGTTTGGTTTAGGTGGTAGCTAAGCTTATGGTTTACAAGTTTAGGTCTTGTGTCAGTGGTGAGTTTATGTTAGGATTTATGATTATAGTTTAGGCTTGAAGGTAGTTTTAATGTTTATGGATCTTCCTGGTTTAGTGGTTTTAGGGTTTAGAGGTTTGGGGTTTTGTGGATTTAGGGTATGTTATTTTAAAAAAACAAGTAAACCAGTAGGTGGGTTTATTATTTATTTTTATTTATTTAGTTTATTTTACTTTTTTCTTTTATTTTGGTTTATTTTTTATTTAGTCTTGTTTTTATTTATTTTCTTTAGTTTACTTTATTTTTAGTTTAGTTTTATTTTATTTTATTTTTTTAGGTTTAGGTTTTATTTTTTATTTTTTTAGTTATATAGGTTTTATTTTATTTTTCAGGTTTTGGTTTTAGGTTTTTATTTTAGGTTTATTTTTTAGTTTTTATTTAGATTTATTTTTAATTTATTTTATTTTATTTAGTTTAGGTTTTAGGTTTAGTTTATTTTAGGTTTGGGTATAGGTTTAATTTATTTTAGTTTAGTTTTTTTTTAGTTTAGGTTTAGGTTTATTTAATTTTGAATATTTTAGGTATAGATTTTTTTTTTTTTTAGTTTGGGGCTTAGGTTTTATTTTTTATTTATTTTTAGGTTTTTTTTTTTAGGTTTATGTATTTTTAATTTTTATTTTATTTTATTTTATGTTTATTTTATTTTAATTTACATTTAGTTTTATTTTATTTAGGTTTTTTTTACATTTATTTTATTTTTAGTTTAGTTTAGGTTCTTATTTATTTATTTATTTATTTTTTTTTATTTTGTAGGATTAGGTTTTAGATTTAGTTTGGTTTATCATTATTTTTTATGTTATTTAGTTTAGTTTTTATTTTATTTTTATTTTAAGTTTATTTAGTTTAGTTTAGTTTTTAGTTTTAGAGTTTATTTTAGGTTTTGTTTCATTTAGGTTTTGGGTTTAGAGTTTAGGGTTTGTAGGGCCTGGGGTTTAGGCTCAGGGTTGAGGTCATTTGGGGTGGCTTAGGGTTTTAGTTTGGTTTGGTTTAGGTTTTCAGGGTTTAGGGTTTTTTTTAGGGTTTATTTTTTATTTTAGAGTTTCATAGGTTGGGTTTTTTTATAGTTTAGGGTTAGGTTTTCTTTTTTTAAATTTTTTTATCTTTTTCTAAATTAAGTAATCTAGTAGGTTTATGTTTATCTAGTTTATTTTTTATTTATTTTAAATATTTTATTATTTTATTTTGTTTAGGTTTATTTTAATCTTTATTTATCTTGGTTTATTTATTTCAGGTTTATTTATTTTAGTTTAGGTTTTTTATTTTAGTTAATTTTTTAGGTTTAGGTTTAGGTTTAGGTTTAGGTTTAGGTTTATTCTTTGGTTTAGTTTTATTTTTATTTTATTTTTTAGGTTTAAGTTCTAATTTTATTTTAAATTTAGGTTTAGATTTTTTATTTTATTTTTTAGATTGGTTTTAGGATTTTATTTTAGGTTTATTTTAGGTTTTATTTTAGTTTAGGTTTAGGTTTATTTTTTAGTTTTATTTTATTTTATTTACTGGGTTTAGGTTTAAGTTTTAGTTTTAGGTTTAGGTTTATTTTTATTTAATTTTATTTTTTTAGCCAGGATTAGGTTTATTTTATTTTATTTTAGGTTTAGTTCTTTTTTAGGCTTTAGGTTTTATTTATTTCTTTTTTATATTTTTATTTATTTCATTTTATTTTATTTAATTTATTTTATTTTATTATCATTTTTATTTTATTGTGTTTTATTTTTATATTTATTTTAGTTTTAGCCTATTTATTTTATTTATTTTATTTTTGCCTATTTTAGTTTTTTTTTTTTTTTTTTTTTTTTTTTTTTTTTTTTTTTTTTTTTTTTTTATCTTTATTTAGGGGTTTAGGGCTCAGAGTTTAGGGTACAGGATTTGTGGTTTGTGCCTGTGGCGTTTAGGCTCAGGGTGGGTTTAGGCATGTTTGTGGTTTGGTTTCAGGTTTTTAGGTTTAGGGTTTTTTAGGGTTTAGGGTTTTGTTTAGGTTTTAGTTTAGGGTTCAAGTAGATTAGGGTTTGTTTTTTGTTTATTTTTAACAAAGAACAAACCATATTCAACATTTCTTTTTTTATTTATTTTTATTCGTTTATTTTTTATTTATTATTGTTTATTTTAATTTTATATTTATTTATTATTTTTTTTAGTTTTAGATTTATTTTAGGTTTATTTATTTTAGTTTATTTTAGGTTTATTTTATTTTAAGTTGAGTTTTATTTTATTTTTTTATTTTAGTTTTTTTTTTAAGGCTTAGTTTAGTTTTTTAATTTTATTTTTAGGTTAGGTTTTAGGTTTTAGGTTAATTTTAGGTTTTATTTTTAGTTTAGGTTTATTTTAGTTTATTTATTTATTTAGTTTATTTGGTTTAGTTTAGTTTAGCGCTTTAGGTTTTATTTATTTTGTTTTAGTTTATTTTAGTTTAGGTTTAGGTTTATTTCATTTTTATTTTATTTTATTTTGGTTTAGATTTTTTTTTTAATTTAGGGTTTAGCTTTATTTTATTTATTTTTTATTTTAAGTTTTATTTTGCTTTTATTTAGTTTTATTTTATTTATTTTTTTTTATTTTTTTTATATATGTTTTTTTTTTAGTTTTATTTTTTATTATTTTAATTTTAGCTTTTTTATTTTTATGAATTAGTATTTATTTTATTTTAATTTTAGTTTAGTTTATTATTTTATTTTATTTTTTTATTTATTTTATTTATTTATTTATTTAATATTGCTAATTCTAGTTTTGTTTTAGGTTTGTGGTTTGTAGGGTTTAGGTTTAGGGTTTTTTAAGGTTTAGGGTTTTAGGGTTTGTTTGTGGTTTGGCCTAGGAAGGTGGCTAATGTTTAAAGTAGGGTTTAGGGTAGTTTAGTTTTAGGGATTTAGGGTTTAGTGGTTTAGGTACTGAGGTGTTGGTGGGTAGTATTTTACTTTGGAGTTTAGGGTAGTTAGGGTTTTTTTTATTTTTTTTATTTTATTTTTATTTTTTTAAATTTTAAATAAACCTAGTTTTTATTTTTAGTTTATTTATTTTATTTATTTTATTTATTTTATTTTGATTTAGGTTTATTTTTATTTTAGTTTAGTATTTTATTTTGTTTTTATTTTAGTTTTATTTTAGTTTATTTATGTTTAGTTTTATTTAGGTTTATTTTATTTTGTTTATTTTATTATTTATTTAGTTTATTTTTATTTTAGGTTTAGATTTTTGTTTAGGTTTCATTTTATTTTCTTAGGTTTTATTTTAGGTTTTATTTTAGGTTTATTTTTAGTTTCTTTTAGTTTAGGTTTAGGTTTATTTTTAGTTTATTTAGTTTAGGTTTAGGTTTGTTAAGGTTTTATTTATTTTAGTTTAGTTTATTTTAGTGTAGTTTTAGGTTAATTTTATTTTTATTTTAGTTTAGTTTTTCTAGTTTAGGGTTTAGGTTTTATTTTTTATTTATTTTTGGGTTTTATTTTTAGGTTTATTATTTAGGTTTAGGTTTTTATTTAGTTAAATTCAACGATGAAGACTAGTTCCTAGGGACGACCGAGCACAACCGCCTCTTTACAATACAGTGGATGTTGGAAGATACAGGCTATCTAGAGTTCTGGTTGATCCAGGTCTATCAATCAACATTATGAGTCTAAGACCCCTTACCTACTTGAGGATCGACATCTCAAAACTCCAAAAAGAAAGGATTATGTTGAGAGAATTCAATGAACAAGGCGAGAGGGCCTTGTCATGATGGGTCTTCAAATATACTAGTGACTTTACCCCTAATTTATATGGATGAATAAAGTACAGTTTATATTAAACCAGGTTCTTAAGTTCCCTATGGACGTAAGCCTCCACAGTTAATTACATTTTAGGAAATGAAATTTCCTAAAAATACTCTCGATTAAAGTAGACAATTATCATCTCCAAAATTTTCAAGGTTAGACTATCAAAGGATTGGTTGTATTTGGAAAATCAATTGGGAATGTTCAAGGAGAAGACTTATTTTGGAATCCAAATGAAATAAGTAGGAAATGATACTAATGAAGCTTAGTGAGCATTAGTGAGCATTCATCGTATGGTTGGGCTTTATAATTTTGAAGTTTAGGAGATTTATATGTTTTAAGTTGAAATTTAGTTAGACTACTAGGGCTTATAATCCACCAACACAATGTGGGATTGGGTTTTTTCTCTAGTGGGTTAGCCCAAATTTGGCATTGGATTTGATTTGAGTAGATTTTAAATGAGCCAAAAGTGGGTTAGCTTAAATTTCAAGTCGGAGTTGATTTGGTTAGGTTTGGCTCAATTTGACTCATTTAGGTCAAATTGTTAGTTAAGTTGACCAATTGGTCAAACCAAGGGTCAAGTTCATATGATCATTTGGGATATTTTGGTTCAATTGGTTTGGTTTAGTTTGGCTTAGATTTTATTTTGGCTCATTTGAATTCATTTAGGTCAAATGGGTTGTTGACCAATTTGACCAAATTGGCCAAATTAGCTAGTGGTGGGGGTTTAGTTGACCAATTTAAGATGATTATAGGCTTTGGTTTCAATTAATTTGGATTTATTTATGATTTAGGCCAACTTAAACCCTTAGGTCAATTTGGGCTAAGTAGGTCAATTGCGTTCAATTGGGTCCAATCATGGCTTTGGTCAACTTCGATAATCAATTTGGAATGAACTTGAGCCATTGGTTGCAATCAATTTGGTTTATATTTTGATTTGACCCAATTTGGTCTTTTAGGTCAATTTGGGTCAACTTGGGTCAAGAGGGCCAATTGGGTTTGGTTTTTGAAATAAGGTCAAGTCATATTCAAATAATGATTTTGATTTAGTATGAATCATTGGTTTCAAAGGATTTGGCTTAGATTTCAATTTAGCTAATTTGGGTTAATATGGGTTGGGTTGACTTGGTTTGAGATCAATTTAGGTGATCAACAATCATGATGGGAGGTTTTGATGGGCTTGGTTCAATCCAATTTAGGTAGGATTAGAACTTAGCTCAAATAGGTCAAATTTTTGGGTCAAGCGACCAATTGTGTTTAGTTGGCTTTGATTTTGGGTTGAGTTTGATTTAGTTGAGATTATATATGGATTTGGGATTGATATATAAATTCAATTGCAATTGGGTTTAAATGGGTTTTGGTTCATTTGAACATTTCAAGTCAAAAGGGTTTAGTTGGGTTTGACTTGGGTTGATTTGGCTTTTTGATGATTGTAGATTTCATTTATATTTGTGAATATGATTGATGGTATGATTGATTCATGAGAAAATTAATTTAATTTGGGTTTTGGAATGAAGGAATTTGGCTAAGTCCATGGAGTTAGGTCATATGGCTTAGGTTTGGATTTTGATTTGGTTTGATTTAATTTTGATTATTTAAATGTATATTTTATTTAAATTTTTGAAGATGATTGAAAATATGATTGATTTGTGAGAAAATCAATTAAGTTTGACTTGATTTGGATTAATATTTGGCTAAGTCCATGGATAGGTCATGGCTTAGAAGGGTTTTGAATTAATTTGATTTAGTTTGATTTAGTTTTGATCATTTGAATGTAGATTTGATTTATATTTAGGAAGATGATTGAAGATATAAATTCATTATGAGAAAATCAATTGATGTCGATTGATTTGGATTAAGATTTGGCTAAGTCCATGGATAGCTATAAGGGTTTCAAGTTTGGATTTGATCACGGCTTCAATCATTTGGTTATGGAATCTGGGTTTCGATTTGGATTTGAATTTGATGTTTGAATTAAAATTGATGTTTCATTTGAGAAGGTGAACATGGATTGGATTTGGTTTGTAGGGTAGGGGGATTATCTTAATCCTCATATAACTTATGGTTAACCCTTTAAGTCTTTAGCTTAGGTTAAGTTTTTTACCTAATTGTTAGAAGTGGACTAGGGAAGTTAGTGTCTAAAAGACTCCTAAGTCTAAGATGGGAAGATTGCATCCACTCCAAAAGTGAGGTTAACGTGCCTTAAGCTCCATGTGAGGATAGATGATTGGAAGCCGGGAAGTTTCACATTATAGACTGGATACATCTTTCAACACTTTGCTTGGGATACCATGGATACATGAGAACATAATTCATTCCTCTCTACATCACATGAAGTTCGTGAGAGGTGGGATCATCTATTCAAAGGAAATCTCAAGCCATTTACGCTCACGAGGTCATATATATGATGATGCGCTTACTACCTCCCTCAAAATCAACAAGTCTATTCTCGTGAACTTGGCAAAAGTTTAAAAATATAAGGAAAAAAAGAAAAGGAAAGACAAAAAAAGAAAAGAAAATACAAAATGAAAAAGAAAATTAGGGTTTAGGGTTTAGAGTTGTAGGTTTAGCGTTTAGGGTTTAGGTTTAATTTTAAGGTTTAGGTATAGGTTTAGGATTTAGGGTTGGGCAGGTTTATTATTATTTAGTTTAGGTTTGGGTTTAGGTTTTTTTTTGGAGTTGTTTAGTTTGGTTTAGGTTTCAGTTTTAGGTCAGGTCCAGTAGGTGGTGGTAAGTTTAGGGTCACTTGTGTAGGGTTTAAGTTTAGGGTTTAGGATTTGTGAGTTTAGAGGTGGTTTAGCTCAGTTTTAGGGTTTAGGGTCAGTTGTGGTTGAGGGGTTTAGGTTAGGCTCTGGCCTAGTATTTAGTTTTGTGGATTTGTTTTAGGTTTGTGTGGTCATTAGGTTTTAGGGTTAGTTTAGTGTCTTTAAAAAAAAAGTTAATCAAGAGTTGAGTTTATTTATTTTATTTATATTATATTTTATTCTTATTTTATTTAGTTTATTTTATTTTATTTATTTTAGTTTATTTATTTAGATAATTTATTTTAGTTTAGTATTTTAAATTAGTTTAGTTTTTAAGTTTAATAGGTTTATGTTTTTTTGTTTTTTATTTTAGGTTTTATTTTATTTTTTATTTCGTAGTTTAAGTTTTATTTTATTTTTAGGTTTTTTTTTTTATTTTTATTTTAGGTTTATTTTAGTTTAGTTTTAGGTTTTTTAGATTATTTTATTATTTAGTTTAGGTGTATGTTTAGGTTTAGTTTATTTTTTTTAATTTAGTTCTTTATTTTTTTGTTTATTTTATTTTAGATTTTATTTTATTTATTTATTTTAAGGAATATTTTTTTAGGTTTAGGTTTTTATTTAGTTTTTATTTTATTTTATTTTAAGTTTATTTTATTTCTATTTTACATTTAGTTTTTATTTTATTTAGGTTTTATTTTAGGTTTATTTTATTTTATTTTATTTTATTTTTTTTAATTTTATTTTAGGTTTCGTTTAAGTTTAGGTTTTAAGGTTTTATTTTATTTTATTTATTTCTTTATTTAGGTTTAGGTTTTTTTAATTATTTTATTTTAGGTTTTATTTAGTTTAGGTTTAGATTTTTAGGTTTTATGGTTTAGGTTTATGGTTTAGGGTTTAGGGTTTGGGGGTTTAGTTTAGGGTTGTGGTTGGTTTAGGGTTTAGGGTTTACATAGGTTTAAGATTTAGTTTTAGGTTTAGGGTTCATGTTTTAGTTTAGGATTTAGGGTTTTTAGTTTTTTCTTTTTAACAAAGAACAAATTTAGATTCAACATTTCTTCTTTTTGATTTCATTAACCAAGTAACAAACCAGGATAGTGAGGTAATCAAATGCCCTACTTAGGGCTAGCTAAAGCCTTGTGTTCCCGGGATGTCTAGACTATACTCCCATTACAATTAAATCTTATATAAATCAACACATGAATAGAGGAAAGAGAACTCAACATTCATACACTTAAGCTATAAGCACATGCATTTCTTATCTATTTGTAACTAGCATCATAGCACATATTATTATTCATTTATAAACTTTTGAAAAGTAAATATGGATTTAATAGTGATAATAGCCACACATATATAAATTAAATCAACACATGGAAGCTTACATAAAGAAAATCCATTTTATTTTACTTGATTTTGAAAAGATGGATGCATGAATTCAAATGACATACAAAATTTAACATGATTAGAAAGAGGACAATCAAATATAAGCATGTGATTCATTCAACCAAACAAGTTCTTAAGGACAATCAATTCAAATAAGATTATTTAAAGCAAGCCAAAGCTTCTTTATTAATTAAGTTTTAGATTTGATTTGATTTAAAATGGAGAAGAGAAATCATCCCTTGTTGTTTTAAACCCAGTCCCACATTAGTGATTTGATCTAATTTAAGGAAATGTAATTAAGTTGATTTTATGGGTTAATTAAGTTGAACCCTTAATTAGATGAATTAATTACCCTTACCTATGTCACCTTAAAGTAATTAACTAAATAATTATGAGCCAACATGATATGCATTGAAATTAAACTTGCAATGATCCTAGGAAATAAATGGGGCCTAATGCAATTGTCTCATGATTAATAGTTAATAGATTAAGGGACTTTAATTACTCTATGGTTTTCCACACATGTGGACTAATCATAATTTCAATAAACTTTTTAGGTTATTAAACACCTAAAGATCTACCCCATGATTTAATTAATTAAGGTCTCATGTGATTATAATTTCAATTTGACTAAGTGATTTAATTAATTAGTTAAATCTTAAAAAAGGTGAAATGAACTTAGGGAAAGGGGTCCCAACCCTATTCTTTAGTTCACTTACTGTTGAACAATGATTACTAAACTTAAGTAACCAATTTGTTACTGCTCATGGGATTAATTAACTTAAAAGAGTAGTTAACATTTAATTAGTCAATTTCACTAATTAAGTGAGCAATAAATCCCAAGAAAATCATGGGAGGAAGAGGTCATCCCATTAATTTAACCCACAAATTTTGGGATTAATTGCTCAAGTGATTAAGTAGTAATTAAGCTAATAAATTTTGTAATTAAACCATAATTAGTGCTTAAAATAAGTTAAGATCATTTTTAATTAATTCACCTCTGAAATACCTTTAAAATGAGTATTTATTTGATTTTTTTTATTTCTCTATGATTGTTTATGATTTTTAAAACTTTTAGTCATTAAAAATGAGTAATTAAAGCGGAGATTGATCTTATGATTAATTTTTATCATTTTCTGATTTTTGATGATTTTTTATGATTTTTAGAAGTTAAAAATGATAATTTTTAAAAGTTTTAGCTTAATTAAAGCCTAATCCTGTTGGTGCCATGTTGCGTGTTGATGCGGCGTGCTTTGCACGTGGCACCATTGAATTCGCTACTTAAAACTTATCCGACTCAGTGCCTACGTAGAGGAGGCGGATGCACTTTCTCATTCTCCATCCGATCTAAGATTGTACGATTATAATTAATCCCACAGCTTAATAGGATAAAATAAGATCAATCTAGCAGATCTAATCACGACAGTCCATTTCAATCACGCGGACTGGACGATGTGTGATCTAACATCATGTAAGTGAGGGAGAATGGAGTCCATCGCCATTGCTCACTTGATCCGAGCTTACCCAATCTTGAATCAACTCAAAAAAGATCCCACACCTTCACGACATTGATCGGAGGGGATCCAATGGTCAAGATCACACGAGATGCAAGTTTTCTTCAAAAAGCTCCAACCCATTTTTTCCTAAGGATCGTTTTGGAAGCATACCTCGAGCTCAAGACCGAGCTCAAACATTGAGGAAGCTTCATCTAGTGGAGATGAAGCTATGAGTAAAGAATTGACATTCACTTGAAAGGCCCCGATGAAGTTGGAGCTGCTTTGATCAAAGTCCCACCTCCAGTGCCCAGGAAGCATGGGAGATGATTCGTTCTTGCTAGATGAGGCCTAGGTAAGGTGCGTGCGAAGTTAATTTGAGCTTAATAGAGAAATGGGGATGTTAGGTCAAAAATGGGAGTGTCCTTTTTTCGAAATGGACAGGAATGGCATATTTTGATCAAGGAATGAGGTTGGGAGCTTAGGAAATGGCTCTAACAGGTCATCTTGGGGTATAGCTGAGGAATGATTTTGTGTGTGTGAGTGGAAATGGGGGTGTATACCACCTTTATCTTGATTAGGTTTAGGGTTTGGTTTGGTTTAGTGGGTCTTGTGGTGTTCATCCACCATTTTAAGGAGTCGTGGGTGAGGAGGAGTTGGTTGTTGGTTGGAAAGAGGTGGTCGCCAAGAGGAGTCATGGGTGTCCTATGGGTTTCAAATGCTTTAATGGTGAAGGTGAGGTTATTTCACCTCCCATGGGTCATGGTCGACCCAACCACCCTTTGGGTCAGGTTGGGTAGTGTCCTAGGTTCCTAGGTGGACCATTGGGAGAGTACCAAGTGGCCAAGGAATGGAAATGACCACTTACATGAGTGATTTGTCTCATGTGATTCCCTTGACCCAAGGGTAGAATGATCATTTGGCATTGGATTTCATTTGGGTAGATTTGAAATGAGCCAAAAGTGGGTTAGCCCAAATTTCAAGTCAATTGGAGTTGATTTAATTTGGTTTGACTCATTTCAAATTAGGTTGGGTCAAGTTGACCAATTGGTCAAAAGGGTGAAACCAAGAGTCCAAGTTCATATGATCATTTGGGACATTTTGGTTCAATTGGTTTAGTTTGGCTTAGATTTGATTTTGGCTCATTTTAATTCATTTAGGTCAAATGGGTTAAGTTGACCAATTTGACTAAATTAGCCAAATCAGCTTGGGTTCAGTGTTGGTTTGGGATTTCTTGACCAATTAAAGATGATTGTAGGCTTTGGTTTCAACTAATTTAGATTTGGTTTTGATTTAGGCCAACTTGAACCTTTAGGTCAATTTGGGCAAAGTAGGTCGATTGGGTTCAATTGGGTCCAATCAAAGCTTTGGACAAGTTCAATAATCAATTTGGAATGAACTTGAGCCATTGGTTGCAGTCAATTTGGTTTATATTATGATTTGACCTAATTTGGTCTTTTAGGTCAATTTTGGTCAACTTGGGTCAAAAATTGGGTTTTTGATTTGAAAGGTCAAGTCATATTCAAATATTGATTTTGGTAAGAATCATTTGTTTCAAGGGATTTGGAGTTGAAATTTAGTTTAGTTCATATGGGACAAATTGATCAAGTTGAGATCAATTGACTTTTGATAATTGAGATCAACCGTGATCAACAATCATGATGGGAGGTTTTGATAGTTTGTTCAATCTAATTTGGCTAGATTAGAACTTGGTTCAATTGGTCAAATTGGCCACTTTGGATAAATGGACCAAGTTGATTTTGGGTTGAGTTGATTTAGTTGGAGTTTATATATGGATTTAGGATTGATATATAAAAAATTAGCTTGGGTTCAAAAGGTTTTTGGTTCATTTGAACATTTCAAGTCAAAAGGGTTAAGTTGGGTTTGACTTGGGTTTATTTTGGTTTGGCTTGATGATTGTAGATTTCATTTATATTTGTGAATATGATTGAAGGTATGATTGATTCATGAGAAAACCAAGGAGTTGGGTCATGTGGCTTAGGTTTGGATTTTGATTTGGTTTGATTTAGTTTTGATGATTTAAATGTATATTTCATTTAAATTTGTGAAGATGATTGAACATATGATTGATTTGTGAGAAAATTAATTGAGTTTGACTTGATTTGGATTAAGATTTTGGCTAAGTCCATGGATAGGTCATATGGCTTGGAAGGGTTTTGATTTAATTTGATTTAGTTTGATTTAGTTTTGATCATTTAAATGTAGATTTGATTTATATTTAGGAAGATGATTGAAGATATAAATTTATTATGAAAAAATCAATTGATTTTGGATTGATTTGAGTTAAGATTTGGCTAAGTCCATGAGATCGATCATATGTCTTAGGAAGGGTTTCAAGTTCGGATTTGATCATGGGCTTCAATCATTTAGTTTTTGGATTTGGATTTGAATTTATTGTTTGAATTGAACTTGAGGTTTGGTTTGAGAAGGTGAACATGGATTGGATTTGGGTTGTCGGGTAGGTGGATTATCCTAATCCCTAAGGCATAACCTAATCCTATGGTTAATAAGTCTTTAGCTTAAAGTGTTTACCTAATTGTTAGAAGTGTCTTATGACTAGAAGTCTTAGTGTAGAAGACTCCTAAGTCTAAGATGGGAAGATTGAATCCACACTCCAAAAGTGAGGTCAATGCCTTAGGCTCCATAGTGCCCTGGATAGATGATTGGAAGACAAAGCCAAGTTTCACATTATGACTTGATACATCTTTCAATTTTGGTTAGAGACCATGGATACATGAGAACAACATAGTTCCATTCTCTCCACATTGTGTATGAAGTTTGTGAGAGGTGGGATCATCTACTATGTCAAAGGAGATCTCAAGCCATTTACAATTCATGAGGTCGATATATGATGATGCGGCTTACTACCTTCCTCAAAATCAATAAGTCTATTCTCACAAACTTGGCCAAAGTTTATAAATAAAATAAAAGAAAAGAAAAAAAGAAAGAGAAAAAGAAAATGAAAATAAAAGAGAAAATGAAAAATAAAATAAAGGGAGCAAAAATAAATGTGGAGGAGGAAGTGGAGCATGACATTAGATTCCACCCAGTTGCTACTATTCACATATGGGTAGATGACAACCTAAAGTAGAGGAAGAGGCCGAGGCAATCCCAGGGGTGGAAAACCTCCTTATTGGCCACCCAATAGAAGATATGTCTTAGCTACCAGAGTACACACGCTATCCATATAGACTTAGAATCTAGTTCATGGGATGAGTCTTATATGGTTGCCAACAACTCTTCTCGATGGTAGATTCCCTTGGAGGTGACACTTGAGCTAGATAGCGATGAAGATCAAGCTCCAAAGCAAAGCATAAGTGTATCCAAGTCTATATACAAAATAGTTAGGCATCAGTTGGGAAGCTTCTACTTTCTCTCAAAAGCGAGGGTTTGGTAGTTAAAGAAGCCTAAGTCATCCACAAGTGTGAAGACTCAGAGGTTCTTTCTGGAGCATCATCCTCAAGTCAAGAAGTTGATGTAGAACTTGAGGATGATTTATAAGATTTAATAGAATTACCTTTTGATTGTACTTGCCTTGTGTTCATAATTTAGCAAAGAAAGGGTTAATCCCACATACTTGGTCAAAGCACAGGTTATAGTACTTTGAAAGAATTTTGAATAACAAATGCAAAAGCTCTCAATCAAGACTAGGACTAGGATTCGGTATAGTGGGTCTAGTCGATGATGATGATTACTGCTTAGTCATCACCAATCATTTGGAATCTGATAGGTTCTTTTCAAATCACATTAACTCATATGAGGAGCTATGCTTAGAAACTTTATCAGATGATTTTGAAGTCAAAAAAATGCCATAGTTCAAAGAAGAGATCAAGTCAAACATCGATGAGCTCAAGGAAATCAACTTAAGATTATTAGTTCTTTGTTGAATGAAATTGAAACTAATGACTTAGTTAGGCTATTGATTGAGTTTAAGGACTACTTTGCATGGAGTTATGAAGAGATGCCTGGATTATCTCCTGACATAGCAGTCCATAAACTAGTAATAGAGCCTACTGCTAACCCTATCAACCAAACTACTAGACGCATGCGATTAGACATAGAGCAACAAGTCATTTCTGAACTTAAGCGATCGATGGCTTCATCCGAAGAAAAATACCCTACCGGTTAGCTAGCATCATCATTAAGAAAAAGAATGGCCAAATTTACATATGCATCAATTTTAGGGATTTAAATAAGCATGTCAAAGATGAATTTCACTACCAATCCCAGAGTTGATGGTGGACATTACCTCATCTTATGCAGTCTTCTATTTCATGGATGGCTCATCTAGATATAACCAAATAAAGATGACCCATGAAGATGAAAGAAACACTGCTTTTAGAACCCCTATCGGAATTTATATGTAAAAGGTCATGCCTTTTAGCCTCCAAAATGCGGGTGCTACATACTAGTGGGCTATGACTCAAATCTTCGACAAACTCATTCATCATCAAGTAGAGTGCTATGTCAATGATCTAATGGTCAAAAATAGAGAAAAAAATACCATCTCTTTGACTTAAGAGTAGTTTTCAAATAGTTTAGACAATTTAACCTTAAAATGAACCCCTGTGCATTGAGTAGCTTCAAGAAAATTCTTGGGTTTTTGTCCAACACTAGAATCAAAATCGATGAGAGAAGATCAAGGTGATATTTAAAATGCCACCCCCAAAAAGTTTAACTCAACTTAGATCATTCCAATTATGGTTGGCATATCTACGATGCTTTATATCCAACCTATTAGGAAAATATCAGCCATTCTCAACACTTGTCAAAAAGGATGCCAAGTTTAAGAGGGTTGACAAGTGTGAGCATGCCTTCAAAGACTTCAAGTACGATGATGCGGTTCCCTATCATAAGAAAATTACTACTTTTGCTATGTTAGATGACTCCTTGGTGCTTTGTTGGCCCAAGCCAATGAAGGAAGGAAAATGCACTCTACTACCTCATCATCTAATCCCTACTAAGGCTAATTATCCACCCATTGAAGCATTGTTAGCTTTAATCTTTGCATCCCAAGCTAAAGCTATGACTACATGCTTCCTTATAAGGTGAACTTAATCTCTATGATCAATCCACTATATCTCATGATATTGATATCTGATGGTTGGCATGATGGTCCATGATCCTCTAGTTTGACATTACCTTCATACCCCTCTGCGGTGAAAGGACAAAAGTAGATTTCTTAGCAGCACACCCACTTCTGTTGACTCTTTACTTAGTGATGATCTCCCCGATGAATAAATCATGAACTTAGGGGATACTAGCATTCACCAAGATGTACTTTGATGGTGCGGCTTCTCTCAAGAGGAGAAACCATAATCTACTATTCTAAGAAAGGCGGGGTAGAATAGTTCTCTTAACTCTGGATGATGATGTGATTCTCATATCATCTATCTCCAATCCTTGCACAATAACAAAGCTGATATGAGGCTCTCATTTTTTTGATTTGGAGTTAGCATTACTCTAAGCATCCACATCAACATCTTGAGGATTCTCAATAGTTATCAACCAAATTGTTGGGTCCTATAAGGTTATAAAGCCCAAGCTCCATTACCAATAAGTACACCATGGAGTTGTTGGCCCAAATCCTAGAGGTTACCATTTATAAGATTCCTAGAGGAGAGAATCATAGCATATTTAAAGCTTTCCAAGGAGTTGGCACAGGATGATGAGTTCAATATAAAGGTCCAAAATAGACAAGTCTTATCCTTATTGATATTGAACTCATCAAAAGTACTCTCTTGAAGGGAGGTTGCCATTGCCAGAAGGATGAGGTTAGATTGAGGCAACCATTCATGGATTACCTAAATAAAGGCAAACTACCTCAAGAGAAGTCCCAAGCCCATCGGATGAGTAGAGCACTTTCTCACTCTTTGGATGGTGTCTTATCAGTCTTTCAATCATATGTTACATTGTTTAGACAAGCATGAAATAAGATCACGATCAAGGTATCAGATTATGTGGAGCCAACCAATCCGTAAGATGAAAGCCAAGATCAAGAGACTAGATACTATGCCGATGATCAAATATTGCATGGATATGGCTGGCGATGCCACCAATGTCAAATACACGGTGTGGTCTACACCACCCAACATTTTACATCTACATTGGCCTCATGGCCATTCAGTGTTGGGGAGATAGTGGGTCGATTGATCCTCCTTCTTAAGGGTCATCAGTTCATCTTCTTTGCTACTTTTCCAGGTGGGCAAAGGTGATTCAGCTCAGAGAGGTCATAGCTCAGCATGTGCACTAATTTTTTAGAAACCATATCATATATAAGTTCAGAGTGCTTCTATGAATTATACATGATAATGGTACTACATTCAAGAGCACCGAGATCAACAACTTTGCCAGAGACAACATAGATTGGAGATATTCTACCATCAACTACCGAGATGGCAACAGCAAAGCCTTCAACAAAACTCTCATTTAGATAAAGAAGACACTCGACAATAATGATGGCATGGTGTAGTTAGTTGAAGCCTGTGGGACCACACCATATATAGAACTCCAACAGTCTACTCCTTTCTCCTTGGTGTATGGGTCTGAAGCTATTCTACCATTAGAAGTCCAACTCCCATCACTAAGGATAGCTATGGGTAGCAAGATCATAATAGAGTAGAATGCCAAGTTGTGGTTAGAAGAGCTTGAAGGTTTGGAGAAGAGACGCTTGCGAGCATGCCAAAACCTCAAGTTGTACAAAGCTAAAATGATTCAACTTATAAGTTAGTCATCCTAGAGCTTTTCAAGTAGGAACCTTATTTTAGTTCTAAGGAGATACCAATTGTTGCCTTCATAAGATGGGAGGCAAGTTTGAACCCACTTGGGAAGGCCCTTTTACCATAGAAGGCCTACCAAGGAGGATCTTATCACTTATTAATCATAAGGGAGAGAGTAAATGCTTCCAATCAATGGGATCTACTTAAAGAAATATTATAAATCATGTTTGAAAATAATTATCATCAATGAAAATTCCATTTCAAATTCAATCTCTTCCATGTTGAAAGTATTCTTGTTTATGAATCTATCATGATGTGTTTAGGGTAGGTGTAAGGAACCCAAGAGATCTATCCTTCATCAACACAAAATACATAACAATAAAATAAACACTTATTTTTTTCTCGGGCTACTCTGAGTTGAGATAACACCAATAGTGGCACTCACTCAGTAGCTGCTCTCGGTCAGGCTATGGTGCTACCCTACTACTGTGTCACTCTAGTGGACTTCTTGCTTTGGAGGATATAAGTTTGCTACACTTTCCTTTCTTACTTGGCCACTGTACACCATCAAGGGCCTTGTTAGTTTAGTAGGCTTTACTGTGTGGCCAGTAAGCTACCTCATGTTGGCTTCATTTAAGAGGATAGTGCTGCACTTTCTTCTTAGATTAGCCTTCATGTGGTCAAGTATATTTGAGGTTTAGGATAAGTCCCCTAGCTCCTTCTCTCTACTTTGTCAGGTCAGTCCTTCCTGGGGCTCCCCTTAGTAGTCTCGTCAGATAGCATCTATCTTGCCAATGATAGACTATCCGATGATTATTCACTTAGAAAGTTGTAAGCCTACACTTTCTTTCCAGATTGATCATTGCACCGATGGGCACCTTAGGTTGGTTGGTTCTCACTATCTTGATGGATACACCTCATGCGGATACACCTTAGGTTGGTTGGTTCTCCTTAGGATACACCACTCATGGCGATGTAAGTGTACTACACTTTCTCCTTGAGTTGGCCACCACCTATAGGCTTTCTTTTCAGGGATCGATAACTGCCCTCCTCACTATATTTGGATCATCCTTTGTGACCCCATTTAGACACTACCAGTTACTCAGTTGGGCAGTTCCCTTTCTAGTAACCACCCATGGTTGGAGAATCCATCCTGGATGTGCGATTCTCCCTTGGTCATAAATTTGAGATAGGTCAAGGACATAGCTTCTCAGTGTGGTCCCCCTCACCCAAGGTCCACAATATATAAACAAAATATATATTCACTTGTGGATTAGGAGGACACCCTAGTAGTACCTTTTCCCAAGCGGTATCCTATCTTTAGGGTACAAAACTCCTATAGGAATCACTTGACTACTTGAGTTGATATAAGTCCCTCTTCACTCAATAGTTCCCCTAAGTTGGGTTTGATTTGTTGTACCAATAGGTCACCCAGTAGTTGTTCCCTACTTTAGAAGATGTAAGTGCCTTCTTCTAGCATAGTTGTTACGCAAGGAAACCCTTAGGTTGGCTAGCTCTACCATGGCTAGTAGACTATCCCTTTGGATTTTGTAAATCTGATATAGGACAAGTCTAGTATAGCCCTTTCTTAGAAGGTCCATCGCACATCGATATGGCAAATTAAATCTATCAAATTTGATTGAGCTTACATCCCCAATGAATATTCCCTCAATTTAAAATCAAATTAAACCAAACAAACCATATCAAATCACATGAAATTAAGACAAAATTAATCCTGACTACTTTTGAGTTGACATAAGTCCCGGCATTCACTTAGTAGTTTCGGTTTAATTTGTTGTGCATCAACAAGTCACCCGGTTGTTCCTTCTTTGGAAGATGTAAGTCTATGCCTTCTTCCTAGCATGCCTTGCACAAAAGGTAACCCTTAGGTTGGCTAGCTCTACCACATCGAGACTATCCCCTTGGATTTGTAAACCTAAGGTAAGTCAAGGTTAATATAGCCCCTTCTCAATCGGTCCATTGCACACCGACATGGTCCATAAATTAACTCAAATTAAATTAAACCCAAATTTATTTTCCCCAATAGACTTAAATCACACCCTTCTCCCTAGTGGAGCCCCAAATCATATATAAACAAGTCAAAACCAACCTCCCTAGTGGAGCCAAATTAAACCAACTCCCCCAATAGAGTCTAAATCAAAGAAATCCAATCAAACTCTTATTCCCAGTGGATACATCCCCAAATAAATCTATGAAATCAAACTCAAATCCCAATCCCAATGGATAGCTCGCTTCCTAGTGGAAGGTTCATATACTGATCCCTAGTGAACTCGACATATCTCTGCGATATGCCTCACATCAATTAAAACAAACAAATTAAAGTATTGATCTTAATCCACGGTGGATTATAGATTCTTATCCCAAATCTTCTTTCCATAAATCATATAATCAAATTCAAACCTTATCCCTAGTAGATTTTCTTCTTCTATGCCCTCGACATAGACCCTCACATGTCATGTCCAATGCATGTGTGATCCCTAACGATCTCCTCCATGTCCTTGACATGGAATTCTCATCAAATCTTATTTCTTCTCTTATGCACCTTTAATACTTCAACCAAAAGCTAACAATGTATTCATTCAAATTACATCATCTTAACATTGTAATCAACATTTTATGATTTGTGATGGTGCAAGCTCAAACTAACTATACAATATCATGCTAAACATATTATAGTGTGAATTAACACACTATATTATATTATAATATATGATGTTATATTATAATTTTCTATAATATAATATATTGTCTAACATTACACCTCATTAGAATCACTTAAAGGAACAAATAACAAAATTTCTCAAAATATGAATAATGTTCATTTTGGATGTAAAATTATTATTTTTATATTAGAAATGGTACAAAATAGCATAATTTTGGTGTTGCTTCTTGGTGTGTGCCATGAATTTGGCCAAATTCTTCCATCTCAACCTTCAAATTAACATTTTTGTGAGTTTTGACCCAATGTATTATAACAAAAGTAAAACATACTAAAATGTATAATAACATTTAACACACACCACATTCATATATATGTGAAGTTATATTGTTATGTACATTATATTTTAATATGCTTTCATATAATATATTATCTTACATTACACCTTAAAATGAATCACTTTAAGCAAAAAAAATTTATAAAATTTGGTTGAAAATGAACATTTATTTTGGATGCAAAATTCCATTCTTTTGATTAAATGACACACCATAGCACACCCCAATGATGTTCCCTAAAGCTTACCTTAAATTTGGCCAAATCCATCATCTCGACCTATAAATCATTTTTATGAATTATACTAGTACAAACTCTACACATCATACTATAACAAACTAAAATATGCTAAATAACAGTAGTAATATAAACAATAGTATGCTATAATGCATGATGCTACACTATGTTATGGCATCCTATATTATAATACACTATAATATTATATTATATTATATTACATATCACATCACAAGGGATTGTTTAAGATAAAAAATCATAAATTAGTCTAAACAATAAAATATATATATATTTTAGTTGTATCACTTACATATTTTAAATTGAAATAATATATTATGATGCCATGCTCTACCTATTATGAATTTGGCCAAATTCCACCATTTAAAAGTCTAAATCAACATTTTTATAAATAATAATCTAGTGTAGGCTGACTACATGATTGTAAAATACTAAAAGAATTTAAAATGTGCGAATAATATATTATGATATGATGCTACAACATATAATATTTATTTTGAACATAAAATCTTACTTTTAGACTACAAGTGGCATAGCACACCTTTGGTACTTAATTCCCACTTCAAATTTAACAAATTTCATCATCGATTTATTAAATCAAAATTTTATGATTTATATTAATATAGACTATAGGCATACCATAATATACTAAAACATTTCAAAACATCTTATAACATCCAAAACACATCACTACATGCTCAAATATATGATGCTACATTATACTATAATAAATGGTATTATAATATGATTTAGGGTTAGGGTTTAGGGTAGTCAAATCTAATAGTCAAGGAAAGTCTCTTGAAGACATTTTCTTTAGCTATCATAACTATGTTAGGATTAGGTCATTCTTTAGATCTACTCTAATATCTTTATTCAAGGTTTAGGGTTTAGAGTTAGTTTAGGGTTTTTGTTTAGGGGGGGGGTTTAGGTATAAGGTTTAGGGTTATAGTTTTTTAGGGTTTAGGGTTTAAGTTTAGGGTTTAGGCGTTTATTTTGGGTTTATTGTTTAGGGTTTAGGGTTTGGGTTTTATGGTTTAGGGTTTAGGGTTTAGGTTTTAGGTTTTAGGTTTAGGTCTAAGGTTTAGTTTAGTTTTAGGGGTTTTTCTAATAGAGAACAAATTCAGATTCAACATTTTTTTTATTTCATCAACCAAGTAGCACCCCAAGTTTTCTATGACATAAATGACAACATAGATAAAAAATGAGCACCCATAGAGAAAATCAAAAACCCTAGATAACTAGAACTGTCTCTACTATAAAGACATAGTTCGATAAATAATAAATTAGACTGGCCATTCTTTTATTTCTCTAGTTCCCATCATTTCCACCCCTCTTGATCGAGATCCATCATATCCATGATCTCCCCCCACCACCACCAGGCCTCTTTCTCCTCCCTCCTCCATGCTTGCTCTCTAACACCTCCATATCCACCATCACCTCTAGATCAACTAGCACCTCCAAATCTCCCACCACCACTGCGATGACCGTTGCCTCTGTCTTTGCCTCCACTGCCAGATCTAAAGTGAGCCTAGTTGATGGTGATGTTCCTAACATCAAGGTTCTATCCATTCTTAGGGTTTCAAGTTAGTTTAGGGTTTAAGGTTTAGGGTTAGTTTAGTGTTTAGGGTTTAGGGTTAGTTTAGGGTTTATTATTTATGATTTAGTGTTTGGGGTTTAGGGTTAGTTTAAGGTTTATGGTTTAGCATTATAAGTTTTAGGGTTTAGGGTTTAGGGTTTAGGTTTTAGGTTTTAGGGTTTAGGGTTTAGGGTTTAGTGTTTAGGGTTTAAGGTTTAGGGTTTAGGGTTTAGGGTTGCAAGTTTAGGGTTGTAGGTTTAGGATTTAAGGTTTAGGGTTAGTTTCAGGGTTTAGAGTTTAGGGTTTAGGGTTTTAGATTTAGGGTTTAAGTTTTTTTTAAATTAAGTAAACCAATAAGTTTAGGTTTGTTTAGATTATTTTATTTTTTATTTTTATTTAGGTTTATGTTTTTAGTTTAGTTTATTTATTTTGGTTTAGGTTTTTTATTTTAGTTTATTCTTTAGGTTTAAGTATATTTTTTAGTTGAGTTTTATTTTTATTTTATTTTTTAAGTTTATGTTTTTTTTATTTTTATGTTTAGGTTTAGGTTTTAGATTTTTATTTTAGGTTTATTTTTAGGTTTTATTTTTTAGTTTTGGTTTAGGTTTATTTTTATTTTATTTTATTTTATTTTATTTAGTTTAGGTTTAGGTTTAGGTTTAGTTTATTTGAGGTTTAGGTTTAGGTTTAGTTTATTTTAGTTTAGGTTTAGGTTTATTTTATTTTATTTATTTTATTTTTTTCTATGTTTTGGTTTTTTTAGTTTAGGGTCTAGGTTTATTTTCTATTTATTTTTAGGTTTTATTTATTGGTTTATTTATTAGGTTTAGGTTTTTATTTAATTTTTATTTTATTTTATTTTCAGTTTATTTTATTTTTATTTTAGGTTTAGGCTTTACTTTATTTAGGTTTTCTATTTCATAGTTTAATTTAGGTTTTTATTTATTTTATTTTTGTTTGGTTTTAATGTTTTTATTTTATTTTCTTTTTAGGTTTAGGTTTAGGTTTAGGTTTTAGTTTATGTATTTTATTTTATTTTTTTCATTTTATTTTGGTTTGGGTTTGTTTATTTATTTTATTTTTAGGCTTTATTTAGTTTTGGTTGAGATTTTTAGCTTTTTAGGGTTCAGGGTTTAGGGTCTAAGGTTTGGGGTTTAGGGTTTAAGTTTTTATTTAGGGTTTAAGGTTTTTTTTTTAATAGAGAATAAATTCACAATCAACATTTCTTCTTTTCGATTTCATCAACCAAGTAGCACCCTAAGTTTTCTAAGACACATGCGATGACGTGGATAAAAAATGAGCACCCATTGAGCAAATCAAAATCTTTAGATAATTAAAACCATCTCTACTGTAAAGACACAGTTTCATAAGCAGCTGATTGGATCAGTCGTTCTTCAATTTCTCTAGTTCCCATCAGAACCACCCCCGCCTTTCGAGTAGCAAGATCTACCATCATATCCCCGATCTCTCCCTCTGCCACCACCATGGTTGTAACCTCTATCGCTCTTCCTGCCTCCATAGCCACCATTACTCTGACCACCACCTCCATGTCAACCAGCACCTCCAGATCCTCCACCACCACTATGATAAGCCTTGCCTCAGCCTCCACCTCAGATGTGTGCAGACTGGTTGGTGATGTTCTTGCCGTAAAGGTTTTTCCCATTCTTAGGGTTTAGGGTTAGTTTATGGTTGACGGTTTAGGGTTTAGGGTTTTGGAGTTTAGGGTTTAGGGTTGTAGGTTTTAGGATTTAGGGTTCATAGTTTAGGGTTTAGGGTTTAGGGTTTTAGGGTTTTGGGTATAGGGTTCAGGGTTTAGGGTTTTAGGGTTTAGGGCTAAGGGTTTAGGGTTTATGGTTCAAGGTTTAGGGTTTAGGGTTGTAGATTTAGGGTTATAGGTTTAGGGTTATTTTTAGGGTTTAGGGTATAGGGTTTAGGAATTAGTGTAGGGTTTTATATATTAAAAATAGGTTTAGGTTTATTTAGTTTATTAGTTGATTCTTTATTTATTTGAGTTTATCTTATTTTTTATTTTTATTTAGGTTTATTTTTTTTTATTTAGTTTAGTTTATTTATTTTATTTTAAGTTTTTTATTTTAGTTAATTTATTAGGTTTAGGTTTATTTTTTAGTTAATTTTTATTTTTATTTTATTTTTTAGGTTTAAGTTTTATTATTTATTTTTGGGTTTAGGTTTAGGTTTAGGTTTTAATTTAAATTTTTAATTTTAGGTTTTAGGTTTTTATTTTAGGTTTATTTTTTAGGTTTTATTTTTTAGTTGAGGTTTAGGTTAATTTTTAATTTATTTTATTTAATTTAGGCTTAGGTTTATGTTTAATTTAGTTTATGTTTAAGTTTAGGTTTTATTTATTTTAGCTTAGTTTATTTTAGTTTAGGGTTTAGGTTTTATTTTTAGGTTTTATTATTAGTTTTTATTTTATTTTATTTTAGTTTTATTTTATTTTTATTCTATGTTTAAGTTTTATTTTATTTAGGTTTTATGCTCTTAAGCTTATTTCATTTAGGTTTCTATTTATTTTATTTTAGTTTATTTTTATTTTTCATTTTATTTTATTTTTAGGTTTAGGTTTAGGTTTTAGTTTAATTTTATATTTTATTTTTTTTTAATTTATTTAGGTTTAGGTTTTTTTATTTGTTTTATTACTAGGTTTCCTTTAGTTTAGGTTTAAGTTTTTAAATTTTTAGGGTTTACAATTTTAGAATTGAGGGTTTTAGGGTTTAGAGTTAGGGTTCAGGGTTTAGTGTTTAGGCTTTAGGGTTTAGGCCTTTGAGGGTTTAGGGTTTAGGGTTTAGGGTTAGCTTAGGGTTTTGGGTTAGTTTAGGGTTCAGGGTTTAGGCTTTAGGGTTTAGGGTTTTTAATGTTTAGGGTTTAGGGTTTAGAGTTAGTATAGGGTTTAGGGTTTAGAGTTTTAACATTTAGGCTTTAGGGTTTAGGGTTAGTTTAGGGTTTAGGGTTGTAGGTTTAGGGTTTACTATTTAGGGTTTTTAAAATTAAGTAAACCTGTAGGTTTAGCTTTATTAATTTATTTTAAGTTTTTTATTTATGTTTATTTTTTATTTTTTTTGGTTTAGTTTATTCTTTTTAGGTTTATTTATTTTAGTTTAGGTTTTTTATTGTAGTTATTTTTAGGTTTAGGTTAAGGTCTATGCTTATTTTTTTGGTAAGTTTTATTTTTATTTTGATTTTTTAGGTTTAGGTTTTATTATTAATTTTTAGGTTTAGGTTTAGGTTTTTATTTTATTTTCTTAAGTTTAGGTTTTAGGTTTTTATTTTAGGTTTACTTTTAGGTTTTATTGTTTAGTTTAGGTTTAGGTTTATTTTTAGTTTATTTTATTTTTTTAGTTTAGGATTTAGGTTTAGTTTATTTTAGGTTTAGGTTTTATTTATTTTAGTTTATTTTATTTTAGTTTAATTTTAGGTATATTTTATTTTGTTTAATTTAGGTTTTGGTTGTTTTTTTTTAAGTTTAGGGTTTAATTTTATTTTTTATTTATTTTTATTTTTATTTTTTAGGTTTAGGTTTTCATTTAGTTTTTATTTTATTTTACTTTTTATTTTACATTTTGTTTTTATTTTATTAAGGTTTTTTTACTTTTAGGTTTATTTTTTCTTCTTTAGTTTGGTTTTATTAATTTTATTTTAGTTTAATTTTATTTATTTTTTTACGTTTAGGTTTATGTTTAAGTTTAGGTTTAGGTTTAGGTTTTAGTTTAGGTTTTATTTTATTTTTATATTTTATTTAGGTTTGGTTTTTTTTATTTATTTAATTTTTAAGTTTTATTTAGTTTATTTTAGCTTCAGCCTTTAGGTCTTGTGGTCAAGTGGGGCCTCAGTGGCTCAGTGGCCTAGGGCCTGGCTGTAGGGTCTTAGGGCCCAGGGCTTGCTGGCCTAGGGCTCTAGGGCTCAGTGGTCCTAGCCTTGGCTCAGTTTGTCTCTGTGCTCATAGTCCGCTTGGTCTGGGGCTGGGGTTTTGGGTTTAGGTTTGCTGTGGGTTTATTTTAGTTATTTATTTACTTATTTTTAGTTTATTTTTGTTTTTTTATGTTTAAGATTTATTTTTTATTTTTAGGTTTAGGTTTAGGTTTATATTTTATTAGTTTAGGGTTTAAGATTTTTGGTGTTTCTTTTAACAGAGAAAAAAAATCATTTTCAATATTTCTTCTTTTCAATTTCATCAACTAAGTAACACACCAAGTTTTCTAAGACACAAGCGATGACATAGATAAAAATTCAGCATGCATAAAGTAAATCAAAAATTCTAGATAACTAGAACTATCTCTACTATAAAGACACAGTTCTATAAGCAGTAGATTGGTTCACTCATTCTTCAGTTTCTCTTATTCCCAACAGAACCACCCTGGCATCTCGAGTAGCGCAATCCACCATCATATCCCCGATCTCTCACTCTACCACCACCATGGTTGTAACCTCCATGGCTCCTCTCGCATCCATAACCACCACTTCTTTGCCCACCACCTCCATATCCACCAGCACCTCTAGATCACACACCACCACTGTGATAACTGCTAGCTCCTCCTTCACCTTGACCACCAGATCTAGACTGAGTCTGGTTGATGGTGATGTTCCTACCGTCAAGGTTTTGCCCATTCTGTTAGAGTTTAGTTTATTAAGTTTTAGGTTTAGGTTTATTTTTAATTTATTTAGTTACTTTAGTTTAGTGGTTTAGGGTTTAGGGTTTTGTTTAGTTTTTGGTTAGTTTAGGATAAAGGTTTTTTTGTAGGTTTTTCGTTTTAGCCAGTTTGGGTTTTGTGGTTGTAGGTTTAGGGTTAGTTTTAGGTTTAGGGTTTCGGATTTAGGGTTTAAGGTTTTTTTTTAAATTAAGTAAATCGGTAGTTTTAGGTTTATTTAGTTTATTTTTTATTTATTCTAATTTATTTTTTTATGTTTAATTTTTATTTTTAGTTAGTTTAGTTATTTTATTTTAGGTTTATTTATTTTAGTTTAGGTTTTTTATTTAAGTTTATTTTTTAGGTTTAGGTTTATGTTTAAGTTTATTTATTAGTTTACTTTTATTTTTATTTTATTTTTTAAGTTTAGGTTTTATTTTTTATTTTTTAGTTTAGATTTAGGTTTTTATTTTATTTTTTAGGTTTAGGTTTCAAGTTTTATTTTTGGTTTATTTTTAAGTGTTATGTTTTAGTATAGGTTTATTTTTAGTTTATTTTCTTTTATCTGGTTTAGTTTTAGTTTATTTTAAGTTTAAGTTTAAGTTTTATTTATTTTAGTTTAGTTTATTTTAGTTTAAGTTTAGGTTTATTTTATTTATTTAATTATATCTTTAGGTTTTTTTCAATTTAGGGGTTAAGTTTTATTTTTTATTTTTTTATGTTTAGGTTTCTATTTAGTTTTTATTTTATTTTATTTTAGGTTTATTTTATTTTTATTTTATGTTTAATTTTTATTTTATTTTATTTTTTATTTTTAGGTTTATTTTTATTTTTAGTTTAGTTTAGGTTTATATTAATTTCATTTTAGTTAGTTTTTATTTTTATGTTATTTTATTTTTTTTTAGATTTAGGTTTTTAGTTTATTTTATTATATTTAGTTAGGTTTATTTATGTACTCATTTTCGTTTTATTTAGTTTATGTTTAGTGTTTAGGTTTAGGTTTAGCATTTTAGGGTTTGGGTTAATGGTTTAGGTAAATTAGGATCAGGGTTGGCTAGGGTTTTAGGTTTATGGTTTAGATTTTGGGATTAGGGTAGGCTCAGTTTAGTTTTCTATTTATTTTATTTTTTTATTTTCCATTTTTTAAAATTAAGTAAACCCAGGGTTTAGTTTATTTATTTATTTATATTTATATTTATTTTTATTATTTTGCTTTTTATTTTTATTTAGTTTAGTTTTTTTTGTTTATTTGAGGTTTAGGTTTAGTTTAGGTTTTAGTTTTCCTAGTTTTATTTTATTTTATTTTGGTTATGTTTATTTTTATTTTAGTTTAGGTTTAGGTTTTGTGGGTTTCTTATTTTAGTTTATTTTGTATTATTTTTAGTTTAGTTTATCCTTTAGTTTATTTTATTTTATTTGAATTTTGGTTTAAGTTTAGGTTTACTTTATTTTATTTCATTTATTTTAGTTTAGTTTATCTTAATTTAGGTTAAGGTTTATTTTTTTTTACGCTTAGTGTTTTTTTAGTTTTAGTTTAGGTTTATTTATTATTTATTTTTTTATTTTTAGGTTTAGGTTTTATTTAGTTCTTATTTTATTTTATTTTAGGTTTATTTTAGTTTAGTTTTTTTTATTTTTTATTTTCTTTTATTTTAGGATTAGTTTAGGTTTAGGTATTAGTTTATGTTTTTATTTTATTTTATTTTACTATTTGGTTTAGGTTTTATTTATCTTATTTTGGGTTATTTAGTTTAGGTTTTAGCTTTAGGTTTGAGGGTTTTTAGTTTAGGTTTTTAGGTTTTATTTTTAGTTTAAGTTTTGGTTTATTTTTTTATTTATTTTATTTTATTTAGTTTAGTTTTATTTAATTTATTTAGTTTTTATTTTATTTTTTTTAGTTTAGATTTTGGTTTATTTTATTTTGTTTTATTTTATTTTTATTTTATGTTTAGTTTTATCTTTTTTTTATTTTTTCATTTTTAAGTTTTATTTTAGGTTTATTTTGGTTTTTTTATTTTTTAGTCCATTTTATTTATTTTACGTTTTATTTATTTGTGGTTTATCTTTATATTTATTAGTTTAGGTTTAATATTTTATCTTTAGTTAAATTTATCTTATTTTAGATTAGCTCAGTTAGCCAAGGCCTTTATCTTTACTTTGGTAGGTTTATCATTTATCTTTAGGTTTTATTTAAGCCCCAGTTTTTCAGGGCCTCAGGTTCAAGGGCCTGGGTTGGCTAATAGGTCAGGGCTCAGGGCCTAGTGGGCCTTAGTTAGTCTTTATTTGGGCTCAGGCCTGTGGCTCCAGGGCCAGTGGGGTTAGCTCAGTTTAGTGGTCAGGGCCTGTGGCTTGATCAGTGGCTCTCAGCTCAGGGCTGGTTTAAGGATTTCAGTGGTTTAGCCTAGTGGTTTTAGGGTTTAGTTTTTTTTATTTTAGAGTTTTTATTAGGCTATTTAGGGTTTTCAGGGCTCTTAGTTTTTTGGGTTTTTTAGTTGGATTTTAGTTTAGGGTTTTTTTTTTATCATTAAGTTTAGGTTTTTTTTGTTTTTATTTATTTTAGTTTATTATTTTATTTTTATTTAGGTTTTTTATAATCATGTATATTTTATTGATTTGGTTAATTTATCTTTAGTTTTGGTTTGCTATTTTAGTTTATTTTTTATTTAGGTTTTATTTTATGTTTTTTTTTGGAAGGTTTTATTTTATTTTATGTTTATTTTATTTTTAGGTTTTGATTTAGGTTTTATTTTATTTATTTTTTTGTATTTTTTTAGCTTATTATTATTTTATTATATTTTATTTTATTATTGGGTTTTAGTTTAATTTATTTTAGGTTAAGGTTTAGTTTTATTTATTTTAGTTTTTTATGTTTATTTTATTTTGTTTATTTTAGGTTTTGATTTTTTTTTTAAATTTAGGGTTAATGTTTTATTTTTTATTTATTTTTAAGTTTTATTTTTTGGTTTATATTTTAGATTTAGATTTTTATTTAGTTTTTATTTTTTTATTATGTTATTATTTTATTTGTCATTTAGTTTTATTTTATTTAAGTTTTATTTTTTATTATATTTTTTTAATTTAGGTTTTATTTATTTAATTTTAGTTTATTTTTTTTATTTTTTTTTATTTTATTATTAGGTTTTAGCTTTATTTAGGTTTAAGTTTAGTTTAGGTTTTATTTTATTTTATTTTTAATTATTTAGGTTTTGGTTTTTTATATTTATTTTATTTTTTTTAGGTTTTATTTAGTTTAGGTTTTTTTAGGTTGGTTAGGATAGGTTTATTTTAGGTTTTTAGTGTAAGTTTTAGGATTTAGGGTTTATTTAGGGTTTTAGGTTTAGGTTTGTTTATGGTTAAGGTTTTTTTTTGGGAAACCCCATGTGGGGTATTTTATTGCCACAAAAAAGAGGGTTACAAGGTCCTAAAGGGATAAACTATAACTCGCTCAAAGAGCTACAATCAAGGAGTAAATCCCCATCTAAGTACATCCAAAAGCAAAAGAAGAGATTAAAGCAATCAAAAGATACAATTAGATTAACATAAAAGCCAAAGGAAGATTAGGCCAATGCTCGCAGTGTGAGAATGCATGACACTATGGAGCAAACCTACAAGAGGACAAGAGAGAAGCACCCAAAAAATGTAAACGAAAGAAATTAGAGCGCTTAAGGTAATACATACATAATGATAATTGAAAATAGCATAACGAGAATGATAGTAATGAATTGAGAGAGAAGGCTCAAGCTCACCACACCAAGTTATGATGCAAATATGATCCAAACTTCAATAAGGGTTACATCACAAGAGCTACTACCAAACCAAAGGAGTGAAATCATCAGCCATCATAGCCAACAAACTCAGGAGAAGATAACAAACTTGTTGAAAGTCTTATGGGCTTTATTACCTACAACCTAAACAAAACTATATAAAATATAGAGGAAACAAAGGGCAAAGATAAGGGGTCCCATGTAGGAAAATTATCATCAATATAGTCACCTCGACATGAGATACTTATACATATGAAATAGTCCAAAGATAAAACCATCCAAAAGAAAATAGTAAGAGGTAGTTGAAATTACCAAGCAAGTCGATGAGCCTATAAGTAACACCATCCCAAACATATGATATATATGAATCTTTCGTGCCGAGTATAGCCTAGAAGCAAAGTCAAAATGAGCCCAATCATAATGTGAGATGTGACAAACCCCTTAATGATATCCATAGAGTTGACAAAAAAGCATTTGTAAAGGAATGCATAACCCAATACCAAAACAACACCAAATAAAGATAATAAAACTAGCTCCAAAGAGTAGCATGTAAAAAAATTTGGATAATCCGATCAATAAACAACCAAGACAAAGAAGACAACAAATGGCAAAGAATTCCAAAGTACCACCCATTCAGAATAGACATTGCATTCTAAGGAGATAGCAACACAAGCCTAATCAACCTAGATGAGAATAGAAATACAAGAAGTTAATGTAGATCACAACTATCGAAATGAACAGCCTGCATACAAAACAAAGAAGGGCAATCAGAATGCCAACCCCAACAACAAAATAGTTAGTGCAACATTGGAACCAACCAGAGGATAAATCAGAATGGGGATTTAAATTAGGGTCCTCATTAAAATCCAAAAAAAATAAGACAATAGATAACCAAGACAAAAAATAGCCAAGATAGCAGTAGCCAAGACAGCCACAGCCAAGACAGCAAAGGACAGCAAGATGGCCAAAGAGCCTCTCAATCAAAGAAGACTTTGCAATAGTTAGCAACCAAGTAGATAGAGCATAGAAACATGGATCAAAAAAAGTAGCTGCATACACCAATGACCAAAAACAATCGTAACAACAAGTCAAAAATCGCTAACATAGGACCCTAAAGTCCTACAACCAACAAGATAGAGCCAACATTGGAATCGAGAAACAAGGATAGCAAATATCCAAGATAACAAATAGCCAAGACAACAAAAATCAGCTAGCTGACCAAAGAACCACCCATTCAGAATAAACAGTGCAATAGATACAAGTTTAACTGAAAGAAGATGGAGAAAAGAGCAGCAGATAAAGTAGTCCATAGAATTTAGATGATAAGCATATAATAAACCAATAAGGAGATTCAAATAAAAATCCACCAAGCAGTCAACAACTTCAATAGAGGCTTGTTGAGCAAAACAAACCAAAACCCTAGAAGCAAGTGTGAGTATTAATATCACCAACCAAAGAATTGTTAACAAAGAAAAATAGTCGAGAAGTAAAAGGCAGAAATGATAATACCACAAAGGCAAGGGTAGCAATAAAATAAAAATTACACCCACCATATAAAATTCCAATAAAAAAATAGAGATGTAAAGTAGCAACAGAAGGGTTCAAAAGATAATCAAAAAAAAACCTTCCAGATAAAGATGATCATAGCCTAAACCCACAACCACATTAAAGGCAAATTGAGAAGCCATAAAGGAATCCAAACCGCAAGGAATTAATAAAATTGAACAAGAAATTGCAAAATCTCTCTGTGATTGGGAATATGAGGTTGGGCAAAATAATAAGCAAGACAACACCAACAAGACACCGAACTGTGTAAACAACCCAAGAATACTGGATAAAAGACTCAATGATCCGCACCATCCAACAATCAAGAAAGAAAATAACAACAGTTTGGCCATAAAACCAACCATTCAAATTATATAATGCATAAATTAAATCCCAAAAAGTTAAGGAAGAAGTCTAGCCAAGACTAGCTGAACCAGGATATAAAAAATAATAGCTGGTGAAAATAGCACCTTCCCAGGTTTTAATAGCACAAACATTCAGAAAAATGAGAGATAAGAAGCAGTCAAGCAGAAAAATAAAAGCCATCTTGCAGTCTACAACCTCAATAGAGGCCAACTGAACAAAATAAAAGAAAACCCCAGAAGCAGCATGAGGAGCAATAATCTAGATCAGCCAACATCCACGACAGTAATTACCAACAAGCTAGATCTGCATAATTTTAACAGAGCCTAAAGGTAAAAAACAATAGATTAATTGATCAGCAGCAGCCTGGATGAGAAGAGAAAAGACGATCAGAGGAACACCAGGCAACAAAAAGCTAAAAAACACAAGGTTAGCAAGATCAATCCAGAATAAACATCCATAGTTAAAACAACACTACAATTATTCCAACCATAGATAAGCTAATAAAAAAGCAAGTCAACAGAGCTACCATAAGGGTTCAAAAGGGTATTATCAATGAAATCCATTAGAGAAATCAAAGTAGCAAAGAAAACTACCCTCCTCGAGATATCGACCAAAGGAATTCATTAAATAATACCAAACCGAAAGAACCATTAATAATAATAAAGGAATTGCATTTTCTTTCCTTACAAGTATGTAAGCTAGTTAGTATATACATTCAAGAAATACATTAAACCAACTCCAAGATCAGCTTGCTGGACAAAGGGCCTAAAAGCCCAACTACCAATAATTAAACCCTTAACATAAATTTAGCATCCAGAAATAGCAAGACCCCAAATAAGATTGGGATAATTAAACAAACAACAGATGCCACTTAGCTCAGCAAAGGACCATCAAGGAGTAATATGATGATGCATCAACAAATTCCAAAGAAGCAGTAACACATTAATAGTAAAAATAGTAGAGGCAGTAAGCTCCCAATTAAAGCTAAGACAATTAAACTAACAGCACATGCCACAGAGATCAACAAGTAAACAGCAAGGGATATTAGGTTGATGCATCAGCAAAGACCAAAGAAATAACCACAGGAAATAGAAAATGATCAAGCAATAAGAGGTATTGAAATAGGTGAATCCAATGTTAGATTAATTTTTGAGATAAGGAAACCCAAGATTGTCCGATTAACTAAGCCATGCAAATGTTTAGGAAGAGTTAGTTGATCAAAGAATTTTATTCCATCCAATCTAGCACCCATGATAATCAAGACATGCATTACCCTCATGCCATACATGAGTGATGTTAAAATTAAGTTGGGTAAGAAGAGCTCTAATTTTTGAGAAGATAGTACAAATTGCTCATTTTGGTGGAAGTCAAAAGATCAATCAGCAGAAGGGCATCCACCTCAATACAAATATTGAGCCAACCATTTTGAAGGCAAATCTCAAGAGCTTTGTACTGCAATAAGCTCAAGAAAAAGGAACAAAGAATTAAGTGGCAAAAGCACATAGGACTTACCATGAAGATTTCAAAATGCCACCACAACTGAACCTTTATGAGAGATGAGCCATCAAGTTAATTTTAATAGTATGATCATGAGGTTTTACCTAATAAACAATCTTCATTTCTACAAGAGGGTTGATCTAAGTTAAGACCCAATTTATTGGCCACAAATTTACAACCTCTAAAATGTTTGTAGTGAATGAGATTGGCATTAAACAAGTCACAAATTTTGTTTTAATTCTAGCAATTATTCTCATGTGGTTCATAGGATCAATGTTTTCCATCATTTCTTCCATCCATATGAACCAAATAAGAGTGATAGCTATGACTTTAATGTGCCCTTTAATAGTGTTGTCAAAATAAACTTCAAGAAGTTGATATAAAGTTACGGAGCCAATGAAAATGACAATGTTAAAGAGACCATCATACCAAATCCAGAGTTTAGAAGTAATGGCCCTAACAAAAACATGGTTCACATTCTCAATGTGAAAGCAAAGATTGGCATTTTGAAGGTAATTAAAACCTTTATCCCACAACAAGGAGTCAACATGGATGAAGTTTTTCAAAATATGCCAAGTAAGAAAGAATAAGAAGTAGGATAGTGATATTCCAAAGTTTGAGAAACACAAGAAACATGAGTTTCTTTAATGTAAAGCCAAACATTTTAAAGTTGAAATCACCATTATGTGAGAGCTTAAAAAGGATTTGATCTTGATTGGTAGGAATGATAGGAATAAGATTTGTTCAAGAGAAAAGAAGGAATATAATCATAAGCTTACTATTGTTCCACATATTATTTTTCAAGAAAGATTTCACTTTAATAGCAGTAGTGGAATGGGTGGAGAGTAAGCCGTCAATGGACCCGCATCCACTCTAGTTATCTTGCCAAAAGAATGAGGAACCGAGTTAATCCCAAAAATTAAGGATTCGCATCCCATTTGTAATAAAGTCTTTTCCAAACAGAGAGTCTCCGCTTTATAGGGACAAATGAGGGGTGCTTACCCCAATATTTAGCATGAAATTAGCCCATACTATTATTACTTTTAAAATTCCACCAGTTTATAAGAAAAGGTAGTGATATTTCTTTGATTGGCTTACATCCAAGACCACCTTCAGAGAGTGCCACAACTTTTAACCAAGAGGTCCGTGCATTCTTTAGAGGAGTTATTACATAAAAAAATTTGTTAAAGAGATACTCAATTCTGTTAATGATAGAAATGGTTGGCACAATAGTTTGGATGAGATATAAAGGCATGGAATTAAGAGTTCTCTTAATCAAGGTGAGCCTACCACCGAAAGGGAGTAAATGAAATTCCTAAACAAAATTTTATTGAAGATTTTTGATAAGATCATCAAAAGATGAGAACTTTTTTTGACCTTTAAAAAAGGAAGATAATTAATAGGAAGTTGATGTATTTTAAAATTAGTAATCGAGATTTGGTTGAGCCTATTAGTAGAGATTTTAGTGGAAGGAATGAAACAACATTTTTCATCATTGAGAAAGAGGCCTCTTTCTTTGCCTAATTCATTTAAAAGGTTCTTAATAGTTTTAATATGTCAATAGAGGCATTGCAAAAGATTATAAAATAATCAGCAAAACTAAGAGAAATAAAGATCCACCATGAGTTTTAAAAAAAACATGGTAGGATTAAAAAGATCATTCGTGCTCCTCAAAGATATTCAACAAAGAAAAAAAAAGAGATGGTGATGAGGGTCCTTGTCTCAAGCCATGCCTTGAAGTAAAGAAACCTAGGGACTCACCATTCATGATAACAGAGAACCAAACATTGGTAACATAGTTTTTGATGAGGCGGATGAAATTATCAAAAAACCCAAACAAATGTAAGATTTGAAAGAGGAAATCCCAGGAAAGGTTATCAAAGGCTTTAGAGATATCCATTAAGGAGGATGTTGCCACCTAGGAACATCAATGTCATGAATGCCGCAAGAAGGATATTGTCGAATATAGCTCTATTTTTTATGAGCCGCTTTGGTTAGAGAAATAATTTTAAGGAGCAAAGAATTTATTCTATTATTAATTAATAGCAATGAGTTTTGAAAGAAGGTGCAAAGACGATAGGTCTAAAATCTCCCAAGAATCGTGATTATTGGGAATGAGGACAATGAAGTGCTAGAAAAATATCAGGTAAAAGGCTGCCATCAAAGAACTCAACAATAGCATTAACAAGGTCAGACTTAATAAAAGGCCAACAATGGTGAAAAAAATGAGTCGTGTAGCCATCAAGGCCAACAACAGAGTCAGTGTTCATGCTATTGAGAGTACTACTGATCTCAGCTTTCATAGGACGCAAAGTGAGTAAATGATTCTCATCATTAGTAATCATAGAGGGGATCAGGTGTGTGTTGGAGAGGGCTTCTAAATGAGGGTTGATGTTTAATAAAATTTGAAAATATTGTATGACGTAATCTTTAATTTCATTATTATCGGATCTATTTACCGTAATATTTTGACTTTTGAATAGAGTTTAAGGCTTTCCTTTTGTTGAAAGAGCATGGAAATACCTTGTATTTCGTCACCATCGCAATATGTTTGCTAGAGGCCTTTTGACACCGAGAGGTTTCTCCATATTCGATAATTGATCAAGTTATCTTTGAAGTGTTCAACTCATCAAGCTTACTTGGATCGCAACAAGATCTTCAAGGAGCAAACTAATTGTTCCATGATTTTGAGATTGGCAAAAGATTTTAAAATGATGCTTGTTCCACCAATTTAGATTTTGTTTAAGTCTTTGAGCTTAAACCAAAGAATCATGCCTTTAAAGAATTGTGTGAATAGGCCATCCAATTAATGGAAACAACATTAATGAAATCACTATGTTGGGTCCACATATTTTGAAATCTAAAAGAGAAGGGGAGGAAAGATTACAAGAGGCTTTGATAGAGATCAAAAGAGGAGCATGGTCACAAAGTTTTGCTCAAATGCTGTAAGTGGGGCCTGATTGCTCCAAAGGGAATTAAAGAGGGTCCTATCAAGCCGCCAAAGTCTAGAGTTATGCCAATGAAATGAGTATATAGTAAAAACCAATATCAATCGTGCAATTGAGATCATATTAGAAGTCTTCCATGGAATGGATGTTGGAGAGCACCTCCTTTTCAAGAAGCTAGTGTTGAAGTCACCCCAACCAACCGTGGTTTGTTAACCGAGGAGGCAAAGGTTCAAGTGATCCAAAATTACCTAGAGATTAATATTAACATTAACCAATTGGGAGATCATCAAGGATAGAAATGTTGATTAAATTATTCCAAAATACCAAATTTTATTACTAATATTATAAAAGAAATTTTGAAAGCCAAGCATTCTAGCAATATGTGTGATCTTAAAAGAGTGAATGAAAGGATCAATAACAAGTAAGGTTATGTTATGAGTGCGACAAAGGCTCCTAACATGATTGTGGACAATGAGAGTCCTAATACCCCGAACATTCCAAATAAGAAAATTGATCATAATAAGGTGGAAAGAAAAGAAAAGAGATAACTGAAAAATGGAAGGAGAAGAAAAAGAGAGCATGAAGCAATTATTTGTGGGAAGTTAGAGAAGATCCAGTGGTTCTAGCTATTAAGGAACATTCTAAATTTTAAGGATTTTTTAATAACCATTTGAAAAGGCCTATCTATGTCCAATGTATTCCATCGAAAGGGAGTGGTGGTGATATTTAGAATAGAGCAATATCTCCAAAGCATTCCTAATGGTGATTTCTCCTTCTTCAGTATCAGAGTTAGGTAGAGGAATTGGATTAGCATGGATATCACTCTGAAGGATAACAGAAAGAGAGGTTGTGACACCATTAATAGCATAAATTTCATTTTCATTTCCATGATGATTATTCAAATTTTGGTCCATCACCAAAGTATCAACATTTTTCAGAACAATTCCAGAATTAGTTTTGTGATTTTGATCCAACTTGAGATTTCAATTCAAATCACCATGATGGTTCATATGAGTCAAGGGATTGTCTTGTGATGCCAAATTATTACAAGTAGAGTAATGTTAAATAAGTTATCATTAGTTTCCTCACAAATCTCAATATCATTATTTTACCAAGCTCAAATTGTTCTCCAATAGGCAAATCAAGAGATAGTAAAGGAGTGGGTAGAGGGTGAGTTCTATTTTGATTTTAGGCACATAAGCAAACTTATTGGTTTTTTCATTTCTTAGAGAGGGTTTAGGATCTGATAATTTATTCTTTTTAAGATTAGGGTGTAACACAAAGCATTCAGAGTGATTATGACCATGGATCTTACAGTGTGTGCAAAAAATAAGGAAATTTTAAAATTCCACTTTCTGATTATACCCAAATTTTTTTGAACCGCCCAAACTTCTTAGATACTTTTGGTAATATAAATCTCAACAAAGATACTTAACCGATGGCCAAGATCTCACGTGGTTTGTCAATTTGAAGGGGCCTACCAAAGAGAGCCCCAACAGGACTTGATGGGTAACATAATGTATCCTCATGTTTGGAAAGGCTAGCCATAAAGGAACAATAGGGGATTCCACTTTGACATCAAAGAGAGGTGACCATTTTAAGAGCCTCATTTGATAATTGTACACAAAATAGGAGCGATGAGCAAAGACTCTAGAGTAGTCTAAATCATTCGACACCAATAAGGTTATGCTAGGATCAATCAATTATAGTGAAAATGCCCGAGAGCTTTAGGCGAAAGAAGGAATGGATATTATCAAGAGTTAGGCAACGAATGAAAATTTACCCACTAATGAAAACTCAAATGGCTTCAATTTTTTCCACATCAAGATCAGCACATTACAATCAGCCACCTAAAAGAAGTATAAATTAAGTTGACCAAGCAGAGCAAGTGTTCTTACGATAGCACATCTTTGAAGGATTTAACAGCATGAATGATTGAGTCGGGTCCATACTACCTTGTAAATCGGAGCCATAGCCATTAAGTTCAAAGAGCTCTTGCATGGAAGATGGCACCGCCATAGAGGTCAAGGTAAACTCACATAAGCCAACCGAGAGCAAAAACTAGAAAATCTGACGGAAGGGTTGAGAAGGCCAAACCGAAGGAAAATGAGAAGGAACATGTTGTGAGAGAGGGTGAGAGAGGAGGTTATGGCTTTAGGGTTTAGGGTTTAGGATTTAGGGTTTTAGGGTTTAAGGTTTATGGTTTATGGTTGTAAGTTTAGGGTTTAAGGTTTAGGGTTTAGGGTATATTGTTAAGGTTTTTTTATTTTTTTTTATTTTTAGGGTTTAGGTTTTAGCTTTAGGGTTCAAGTTTTAGTTTAGGTTTGGGTTTTTATTTTTTTAACTAGAACAAATTTAGATTCAACATTTCTTATTTTGATTTCACAACCAAGTAACAAACCAAGTTTTCTAAGACATTTATGATATAGATAAAAAATGAGCACGATAGAGTAAATTCCCTATTTAGAATCTTTAAAAGACACATTTCCATAAGCATTTGATCATTTGTTCTTAGTTTCCCTCCTATCATAACCATCGTCCTTTGAGTAGTGGTCCACCATCATATCCTGATCTTCCTCCGCCACCACCTAACCTTATCGCCCTCCCACTTTTAACCACCACTAGCATAACTGATCCCCACCACCACTATGATAGTCCTCTTGCTCCACCACCAGATCCAAATTGATCGATTGATTGTCCACCAAGGTTCTAGCTTCATAGGTTTAAGTTTAGGTTTACATTTATTTTTTTGGGTTAGGTTTATTTTTTTTAATTTCTTTTACTTTAGGTTTGGTGGGTTAGGTTTAGGGTTTATGATTTGTGGGTTTTAGGGTTTACATTTTTGGTTTTGGGGTTTAGGTTAGTTTATTTAGTTTATTTTGGGGTTTAGGGTTTTAGGTTTAGGATTTAGAGTTTAAGATTTGTGGGTTTTGTGGTTTACACTTTTTTTTTTTAGATTTTTTAAGGTTTAGGATTTTTTTTGGTTATGATTTAAGGTTATTTAGTGTTAGGTTTAGAGTTTAGTTATTTTTGAGTTTAGTTTAGAATTTAGGGTTATATTTTTTTAAATTACAAAGACAATTTATTTTATTTTAGTTTCTTAATTATTTATTTTATTTTATTTATTTTATTTTATTTTATTTAGGTTTTTATTTTTAATAGTTATTTTATTTATAAGTTATATCCTAGTTTATTTTAGGTTTAGATTTTAGCCGAGTTATTTATATTTCTAGTTTTAGTATCAGAGCCCAGGGTTTGGCTCAGGGTAGGCCTAGGGTTTAATAAGATTTAGTTAGGGCCTAGCAGGATTTAGTTAGTAGGGCCTTCAGGTATTTTGGTTTAGGTTAGGGTAGGTTATTAGGGCTCAGACAATGCTCATTTGGGTTTAGTTTTATTTTATTTAGTAGTTATTTTGTGTTTTTTTTAGGATTTTTTGGTTTAGGTTCTTTAGTTTGGTTTTGGGTTTAGGGCTAGGTTTTAGTGTTTAGGGTTTAGAGTTTAGGGTTTAAAGTTTATGGTTTTAGGGTTTAAAGTCTAGGGTTTAGGGTTTAGGGTTTTGGGTTTTAGGGTTTAATGTTTAGGGTCTAGGGTTGTAGGTTTAGGGTTTTGGGTTTTGGGTTAATTTTATGGTCTAAGGTTTAGTGTTAGAGTTTTTTTTATTATTTTTTATTTTTTTTAATTTTTTATTTTTAAGGTTTTAGGTTTAGGGTTTAGGTTTAAGTTTAGAGTTCAAGTTTTAGTTTTTTTTAATCGAGAAAAAATTCATATTCAGCATTTCTTTTTTTTGATTTCATCAACCAAGTAATACACCAAGTTTTCTAAGACACAAGCAATGACATAGATAAAAAATGAGCAGGCATAGAGCAAGTAAAAAACCCCAGATATCTAGAACCATCTCTACTATAAAGATATAGTTCCATAAGCAGTAGATCAGATCAGCCATTCTTCAATATCTCTAGTTCCCATTATAGCCTCTCAGGCAGGTGATCTACCATCATATCCCCGATCTCTCCCTCCGCCACCACCACGGTTGTAACCTCCGTCACTCCTCCTGCCTCCATAACCACCTCTGCTCCAACCAGCACCTCCATGTCCACCAACACCTCTAGATCCCCAACCACCACTACGATAACTGCCATCTCTGCCTTCTCCTCCACAACCAAATCTAGACGGCCTGTGATGGTGATTTTGCCATCCGTGTTCGCCATTCTTAGGGTTTAGGTTTAGGGTTTAGGTTTAGGTTTTTTATGGTTTAGGGTTTTGTGGGTTTGTGCTTTAGAGTTTAAGGTTTAGCTTAGGTTTAGGTTTAGGGTTTAGATCATTTATAATTTAGGTTAGTTTATGTTTTATGGTAAGTTTAATGTTAGGGTTTTTTATTAGGGTAGGGTAGGGTTTATGGTAGGATTTTAGGGTTTAGGAGTGGAGGGTAGGTTTAGTGTAGGGTTATTTAGGTTTGAGAATTTTTTAAAATTACAAACCAACAAGTAGTTTATATTTTATTTTATTATTAATTTATTTTAATTAATATTTTATTTTAATTAGTTATTTTTTTATAGTTAGTTTATTTATATAGTTATGTTTTATCTTAATAAATTTTAGGATTAGTTTAGTTTATTTTATGAGTATTGTTTATTTTTTTATTTTGTTTTGTGGTTAGTTTTAGCAGGTAGGGCCTGTGGCCCAGTTAGGGCCCAGGTAGGGCCCAGGGCACAGGGCCCAGGGCCCAGGATCAGGTTTTGGGCTCAGGGCCTGGTCAGTTAGTTGTTTAGCTCATGGTAGTCCAGTAGTGCCCAGATTTATGGCCCATGCCTGGGTTTATTGGCCCAGCATTTTTGGGTTTTAGTGGTTTGGGCCATTATAGGTCATTTTAGATCATATGTCCTCAGGCTCAGTGGTCCTTTATAGGCATTTTATTTTATCGGTTTTATTAGTTATCATTTTAGGTTTAGATCAGGGTTTAGCAATCCCATGGCCCAGGGTAGGTTTGCAGTTTGTGGGTCAGGGAATGTGCTTAGGCCTTTAGTAGAGGTTTCTGGTTTGCTTTATTTAGTTTGTGGTTTAAGTTTTTTGTGGGTTTAGGTTATTTTGTGGTCTAAGGTTTAGGGTTAGGGTTTTTATTATTTTTATTTTTTTTATTTTAGGGTTTAGGTTTAGGTTTATTTTAGTTTAGGGTTCAAGTTTTAGTAGGATTTATTTTCTTGGTTTTTTAACAGAGAAAAATTTGATTTAATATTTCTTCTTTTGATTTCACCAACCAAGTAGCACACCAAGTTTTCTAGACAAGCTGACATAGATCAAAATGGCACACATAAAGAAAATCAAACCCTAGATATCTAGAACCTATATCAGAAAGACATAGTTCCATAAGCAAAGCAGAGATCTCAGTTCTTCAATTTCTTCAGTTCTTATTAGAACCACCTTGGCCTCTCGAGTAGCGGGATCTGCCATCATATCCCTGATATGTCCCGCCACAACCACCACGTCTGTAACCTTCTTCGCTCCTTCAATCTAAATAACCTCCACTATTCTAACCACCACCTCCATATCCACCAACACTCAGGTCCCAAACACCATCAATTCTATCTAGCCTTCTCCCTCCATGCCAGATTTAGACGGCCAGCTGATGGTGATGTTCCCTCAAATCTCTCCCATTCTTAGTGTTTTGGTTTAGGGTTTATGGTTTTGGGTTTATGGTTTTAGAATTTAAGTTTTGGGTAGATTAGGTTTTAGGGTTTATTTTAGGGTTTAGGGTTGTGGTCTTCGTTCAGTTACATGTTACTAATCTTTATAGTTGGGTTTTTATTTTAATTAAGTTTTAGAGTTTTAAGTTTTGGTTTAGGTTTATAGTTTAGGGTTTTATTAGGTTTTTTCTTTAGGTTTAGGGTTTAGGTTTTTGGGTTGCAAGTTTAGTGTTGTGGGTTTAAGGTTTAGGGTACAGGGTTTAGGGTTTAGGGTTTAGGATTTAGGCATTAGAGTTTCTTTTAAAAAAAATTAAGTAAACTAGTAGGTTTAGATTTATTTAGTTTACTTAGTTTATTTTTTAGTTATTTTAGTTTATTTTATTATTTATGTTTATTTAAGTTTATTTTTATTTTTATTTAGTTTAGTTTATTTATTTTAGGTTTAATTATTTTAGTTTAGTTTTTTATGTTAGTTTATTTTTTAGGTTTATGTTTAAGTTTAGGTTTATTTTTTAGTAGAGTTTTTTTTTCTAGGTTTAGGTTTTTGGGATTTTAGGGTTTGGGTTTTAGGGTTTAGGGTTTCGGGTTTATAGTTTTAGGGTTTAGGGGTTTTGGTTAGGTTTTATGGTTTAATGTTTAGGATTTACTGTTTAGGCTTTACGATTTAGGCTTTTTATGGTTTAGGGTTTAGGGTTTAGAGTTTAGGGTTTAGGGTTTAGGGTTTAGGGTTTAGAGTTTAAGGGTTAAGGTTTAGGGTTTAGGGTTTTAGGATTTAGGGTTTAGGGTTAGGATTTAGGGTTTAGGGTTTAGGGAAAGGGTAGAAGCAGACAGCAGCCACCATTCCCAACCAAGGCAAAAGAAAATTCAATCCAGGTAAGTAGAATAGCCAACCAAAGAAAAAAAAGGTACAAAGCGATAAGACAGAATCAACCAAAAGACAGTACAATAAAGGCACCAACTAAACCCATCGACAGGGCCAACTAAGCGCCAAAAACACCTTCAACCAGCCACTCTAGAACAATACCCAAACACAAAGCTATTGTAGCCATGAGAAGAAGGCCGATACAGGAGGAGGTCAAAACCATAACCAAAAGAAACCAAACAAAATCATCAAAACTAACCACCAAGCCTCAGTTAATAAAATAGAGAAAATAACAACCAACCAACAACCTCCACCATGCCAAAATCAAGCCAGAGATAAACCACCAACAACCCCCCATACCAGTCATCAACAAAAAATAAATAAATATCCAAAATAGCCAGCCATACAACCAACCCAACTAGCCAACCCAGCCAGCCAACAAAGCCACCCTATCAACCACCATAGCAACAAATCCAACTCAAGTAAGTTAGCAAGCAGCCGAGAAAAGAGGAAAATCCCATACAGAAAGAAAAACCTACAACAACCATAGCCACAAGCTGAAAGGATGATATAAAAAATAGCTAAGGGAAAATTTGGTAAACACCCAGCTAGACAAACAGTAGCCACCAAGCTGAAAAAACCAAAACAACCAAGGCTGCACTTACAATAACCACCAGGTAGCAAAAACTAGGCCAATCTAAAGTAAGATATCAAAAACATAACCCAGCTCAGGCCAAATATAGATAATAAGTAGATAACCACAACCCAAAGAGGGTTTAACAAGGGGCAACCAAAAGCAAAACATCATCAAAAACCAACAATAAAAACCAAGCCAAGAATTTATAATCTGAGATAAGACAATCTAGTTTTATCCAGATTAACCAAACCTCTTAATAGTTTAGGCAATGTTTGGTTGTCAAATAAAGTGAACTCAGTTAAGTTGGCTCCAAAGTTAGCCAAGTAATCAGCATAAGCATTACCTTCATGAAGAATGTGGGAAATTTTAAAACAAACTTGAGAAAGAAGATTTTTAGTATGATTAAGAAGATAAAATAATTCAGCATTCCCATTTCTATTGGAATTAAGCATGTCAAGAAGAAAGAGAGCATCAACTTAAATCCAGATGTTGAGGAAACCTCTATTCAAACAAATTTCAATAGCTTTATTAAGAACCATAAGCTCAGCAAAAATAACCGAACAAGCTTTGAGAGGATAGCCAAAAGCATAAATGATAGTACCTTTAGAATCCCTAAGGATACCACCACTACTGTATTTATTGGAAGCAACAGAGACATCAGTATTCACTTTAATCAAATTATCTTTAGGTTTGATCCAATGGATAATCCTAGCACTTTTATAAGAGTCAAACTCAGGCAAAATGATACCCAAATTTTTAGCCACAAATTTATAAGCTCTAAAATAAATATTACTAATAAGATTGGCATTAAAAGGAGCATGAATTTTTTCTTTAGTTCTAGCGATCCTTTTATGGTTCATAGGAATACCACAATATTTAGCATCATTTCTATCCATCTAGATGAAGATAAGGGTAATAGCAATTAAAATTTGATATGACCTTTCATTGTATTTTTGAAACAGACTTCATGAAGTTAATATAAAGAAAGAGAACCTTAAAAATAGTTGGTATTAAATAAATCATCATACCAAAACCATAATTTAGAAGCAATAGCACCATTGACAAAACATGATTCAAATTTTCAATATGAAAGAAATAATAGCACTTTAAAGATAAGTAAACCCCTTTAGTTTAGAAGAAAGACTCCACGGGAATAATGTTATTCAAAATCCTCGAAGCTAAAACTGAATAGGAAATGGAATGATATTGTTCAAAAGTTTAATAAAAACATTAGAGGGCTTTTTTTTTTATCTCTAATAAAATTTCAAACTAATTTAAGAACAAAGTCTCCATTATAAGAAAGCTTAAAAAGAATTTGGTAAAGTTTATTAGAAGAAATGGGGATATTTCTAAAGTTGTCAAAAAGAGAAATAGGGATATAATTCTCAAGTTTTCTTTCAATCCAATTGTTATTAAGCCAAAAAGAATTAACTTTGATAGCAGCAACATAGTGGGTAGATAAAAGGGTGTCAATAGAGCCATTAGCAATCCAATTGTCTTGCCAAAAGAAGGAAGAACCCGACTGAATACCCCAAGATATTAATGATTAGATATCCCATTTAATGGAGTAAAGCCTATGCTAAATTGGAGAGTCACCAACTTTATAAGCTCAGTTAAGGGGACGTTTGCCTTCGCAATATTTTTCCATCAAAAAATTAGCCCAAAGGCTATCATTATTTTTAAAATTCCACCATATAAGGGAGAGGCGCTTCAACCTGGCTTTCTCCCAAAGGACCACAACATTTATTCCAAGATGTCCAATGCATTCTTTTGGTAGAATTATTGGAATCCCAAAAAATTTGTTAAGCAAATGATCAATTCTTATAAGTGTAGCGTTAGTGGGGATAATAGTTTAAATCAAATAAAGAGGCATTGAGTTGAAGTGCTTTCAAGAATAGTGAGCCTAATACCAAAGGAAAGTAAATGGAATTCCTAAATAGAAATTTTATTTGAAATTTTTTAAATTAACTCATCAAAGAGATGGGAATATTTTGGGCCTTTAATGAGCGGAGCACCCCAAGTACTTAAGAGGTAAGTGTTGATGTTTAAAATTAGTGATATGCAGGAATTGATTGATTTTATTATTGGTGATACTAGATGAAGTGATAAAATATCTTTTGTTATCAATGATAGAAAGGCCACTTCCTCTACCTAATTTATTTAAAAAATACTTGAGATGCTTGATGTGATGAATAAAAGCATTGCAAAAAATAATGAAATCATATGCAAAACTTAAATGGGAAACAAGAAAACCACCAAGAGTTATGTAGTACATACTAGGATTATTTAAGAAAAAATCATCGATGCTCCTAGAAAAGTACTCAATAACAATAATAAATAAAGCAAGAGATAAACGATCCCCTTGTTGTAAGCCATGGGAAGAGGTAAAGAAACCCAAGGCTTCTCCATTAAGAAAAATCAAAAACTAGGAATTTTTAATACAATTTAAATAAGAAAAATAAATTTCTCAAAAAACCCAAATAAATTCAGAATATGGAAAAGGAAATCCCAAGAGATGTTATCAAAGGATTTGTTAAAATATAATTTGAAAAGAATGTTTCCACCTCTAGTCCTGACATCAAGATCATGAATTAATTCTTGGGCAAGTAAAATATTGTCAGAAATGGATCTATTTCCAATAAAAGGACTAAGTCTATTAGTAAGAATTTTGGAAATCAGCTTATTGAAGAAGGTGCAAAGACAAATAGATCTAATATCACTCTAATATTTTGGATTATCATTCTTAGGTTTGAGAATAATAGAAGTATTAGAAAATATCTATGAAAAGGATTACCATTAAAAAAATCAATCACAGCCTCAATCAAATCATTTTTAATGATAAACCAATATTTTGAAAAAAAATAGTGAAAGCTTGACTAAGTAATCTAGGTTCATGCTTTTTTAGAACTTTGAAATTTTATCATTAGGCACAATGGTAAGCAAATCATTATCATCATTAGTAATAATATATGGAATCAAGTGCGATTGAGAAATAGCTTCATAAGAGCAATTCTTATTATGCATATTTCTAAAGTAATTAATAATTCATTACTTAATATCATTATTCTCCATAATCCAATCTCCATTATCATTTTTAAATTTTTTTGAATATTATTTAAAGGTCTCTTTTTATTAATGAAAGCATGGAAATACCTAGTATTCCTATCACCACCTGTAATATGTTAACTAGTAGCTTTTTGATGCTAATAAGTCTCTTCCATATTTTCGAAGTTAACAAGTTTATCTTTCGCCTCAGTCAAGTTTATAATTTTAGAAGGATCAGACATAATAGAGACTTCAAGATCACAAACCAAATTTTCCATATCCTTAATATTAGCAAAAAGGTTTTTAAATAATGCTTGTTCCACCAACCCAAATTTTTTTAAAGTATTTTAAGTTTAAACCAAATTCTATTCATCCCCATGATCGAATTATCAAGATGTAAAGGAGCTTCCCAATTATTAGCCACAACATTAAAAAAATCAATATGCTGAATCCATGTGTTTTGAATTCTAAAAGGAGTGGGATTTTTTAGTCTATTTGAATTATCTTTAATAGAAATCAGAATAGGAGCATGATTTGACAAGGTTTTTCTTAAATGGTCAACAAAAGTAATAGTCCATTGAGTAATCCAATGAGTATTAAAAATAATCGGGTCCAACCTTTGCCAAAGTCTAGAGTTTTGCCAAGTATAATTTGAGTCCTTGAAGCCAATATCAATCAAATTACAATCATGGGTCATATTGGAGAAATCTTCCATGGAATGAAAGTAACCACAACTTCATTCAAAAGAGAATAGAATGGTGTTGAAATCACCACCAACAAACCAAGGTTTGTTGACAGAGGTAGCAAAATTCCTTAAATTATCCCAAAGAAGATTTCTACTAGATATATAATAAGATGCATAAACAAAAGAGCCCAAATCACAATAATCACCATAAGAGGTTTAAGCATTGATAACTTGATGAAAGTCATCAAGAATAAAGACCTCAATAAAATTATTCCAAAAATACCAAATCTTATTACTAACATTAGAGAAAATTTTATTGAAATCGATCATTCTAGCAACATGGTTAATTTTATTAGCATGAATAAGAGGCTCCAAAATAATAAGAAGAGAAATATTATGAATGTGACAAAGATTTCTATGATTATGAATAGAGACGATCCCTCTAACATTCCAAACAAGAAAATTAAACATAAGGAAAATAAAAGAGTCAAGCAAAGGCTAATTAAGAGGTGTGAGAGGTCAAAGCAGATCTAGTGTTTTTGGACAATTGGGAGGGAAATATTTAACATTTTTTTCTTTTTAGAATGATAAGTTTGGAAGCCATTTTATTTTCACCTAGAGTTGTCATCCGAGTAAGATATAGTAACATTAGTCATAGATTTAAGAGAAATCTCCAAGTGTTTCGAGGGGAGTTCACCTTCTTCCATATTTAGTTGAAAAGTAGGATTAACATGAATATCAATATTAGAAATGAGAGATGGCGACGATTTGAACCATTTAAAGCACAAGTAGTAAAATCTGGATCATAAATGTTTTTAGCATGCTCAACATCATTTAAATCTTTATTAAAAGCTTTATTTTCATCGATCAAAGTTAGCATAAATGCAAGAATAAATAAAAAAATAGAATCATCTTCTAATAACTTAGAGAATTTCTTATTCTTTGTATTAGAAACATTCAAATTCAAAGAAGGAATAAGAGGTAAATCATCCTTCCCAATTTGAATATCGGCCAAATCCCTACCAACTTTAGAAGCTGAAACATGTTCAATAGGATTAACCCTCATATCCAAAGAATCAACCTCAATAACAGCCTTCATACCATCCTTAAGATCCAAGGTTTTTTTGAACATAAGTAGGAATCGACATGGGTAGAAACAACATTTTCTTAGGATTCATTTTTTTAAGTGGGGATGGAGAATAAAACATTACGAATTGTCATGATCGTGTATTTTTATGGGAACAAAAAATTAGAAGGTTCTTTAATTCAACTTTTTGCAAATACCCATATTTTTAGAGCATATCCAAAGTTCTTTAAAGGTATTTTTTTAGTTATGTCTAAGTCCATGAGGATCCAAGCCATAGAATGGCGAGATCACTCAGCAGTCGCTTGGTCGAGTTGCAAAAGCCAACCAAATAAAGCCTCGATAGTAAAAAGCACATGATGGGTAACAAAATGAATGGGAATTTTAGGAAGAGATAACCACACAGGGATATAGGAGATTCCTCCTTAATGTCAAAAGGGTGACTATAGCGCATTTGATAAACGCATTTGATAATTAAAGATGAAATAAGAATGGTGCAAAAAAAACATGTGAATAATCCAGATCATTAGAAAGTTGAATTCGGATATGCTGAGGGTCAATAAACTAATCAAGAAGGCACCCATAAGCTTGAGATTATGGATAAAAGAGAGGATCTTATCCAAATTAGGATGATGCAAAGCAAATTTATCGACAAGAGAAAATTCAAAGGATTTTGCCAACTTTTCAACATCCACATCAGAACAAATTACGGTTGGTAAACCTCTAAAAGATGTCAAAATGATATTAACCAAATCAATAGAGGGAGAAATCTTACCAGAGAGCGCTTGTTTAAAAGATTTAATAGAAGATGCAGGATTAGGGCCACTAATCCCCAAAATGTTAGATTCCCTAACTGAAAAATCCAAATTTTGATGTGGAACCCAAAGAATAGAACTCACCACGACCATGGTCAATGACAAAAACATCCATAAATGGCGATACCATTCAAGCCTTTGAAATCGGTCAAAGTGAAGCCAAAACCACATAAATCCCAAAAGGGGAGCCACCAAGAGGATTTGAAAATTGCAGAAGAATGAGAGGAGGATGAGGGGTGGGTTTTGGTGTTTAAGGTTTATTTTGGCTTAGGTTTAGTTTAGTTTATTTTTGATTTATTTGGCTTTAGGGTTTAGGGTTTAGGTTTATGGTTTAGATTTTAGGGTTTAGGGTTTATTTGGGTTTAGGTTTTAGGTTTATTTAGGTTTAGTTTAGTTCATTTAGCTTTTAGGTTTAGTTTAGGGTTTATTTTAGTTTAGGTTTAGTTTATTTTTTTGCTTTATTGGGTTTAGGTTTATGGTTTAGGTTTATTTTAGTTTTTTTTTTAGGGTTTATGTTTATGGTTTAGGGTTTAGGGTGTAGATTTTAGGGTTTAGGTTTAGGGTTTAGTATAGGTTTTTTTTTTTCTTTAGGGTTTAGGTTTAGTTTATTGGTTTAGTTTATTTTTTTATGGGTTTAAGGTTTAGTTTAGGGTTTAGTTAAGGTTTATTTAATTTATTGAGTTTATTTTTTATTTTTTTATTTTACGGATTAGTGGGTTTAATTATGGGTTTTGGTTTAGTTTATTTTATGATTTAGGTTTAGGTTTTAGTTTATTTTAGTTTAGTTTAGGGCTTAGTTTAGGTTTAGGTTAATTCAGAGTTTATTTTTAGAGTTTAGGTTTTAGTTTATTTTTAGGGTTTACTTTAGGTTTAGGTTTAGATTTTAGTTTATTTTGAAAAAATTGAGTTGTGAAACTGTCCGGACTAGCAACTGAATCTAGGTTCATGCTTTTTAGAACTTTGAAAATTTCATCTGCATTAGGCACAATGGTAAGCAAATCATTATCATCATTAGTAATAATACATGGAATCATGAGAAATAGCTTCATAAGAGCAATTCTTATTAAGCATATTTCTAAAGTAATTAATAATTGATTACTTAATATCATTATTCTCCATAATCCAATCTCCATTGTCATTTTTAATTTTTTGAATATTATTTAAAGCTCTCTTTTTATTAACGAAAGCATGGAAATACCTAGTATTCCTATCACCATCTGTAATATGTTTACTAGCAGCTTTTTGATGCCAATAAGTCTCTTCCATATTTTGGAAGTTAACAAGTTTATCTTTCGCCTCAGTCAAGTCTATAATTTTAGAAGGATAACATAATAGAGACTTTAAGATCACAAACCAAATTTTCAATATCCTTAATATTAGCAAAAAGGTTTTTAAAATAATGCTTGTTCCACCAGCCCAAATTTTGTTTAAGTATTTTAAGTTTAAACCAAAGTCTATTCATCCCCATGATCGAATTATCAAGATGTAAAGGAGCTTCCCAATTATTAGCCACAACATTAAAAAATCAATATGCTGAATCCACGTGTTTTGAAATCTAAAAGGAGTGGGATTTTTAGTCTATTAGAATTATCTTTAATAGAAACCGAAGAGGAGCATGATCGACAAGGTTTTTCTTAAATGGTCAACAAAAGTAATAGTCCATTGAGTAATCCAATGAATTAAAAATAATTCTCCAACCTTTGCCAAAGTCTAGAGTTTTGCCAAGTATAATTTGAGCCTTGAAACCAATATCAATCAAATTTCAATCAAGGGACATATTGGAGAAATCTTCCATGGAATGAAAGTAACCACAATTTCATTCAAAAGAGAATAGAATGGTGTTGAAATCACCACCAACAAACCAATGTTTGTTGACAGAGGTAGCAAAATTCCTTAAATTATCCCAAAGAAGATTTCTACCAGATATATAATAAGATGCATAAACAAAAGAGCCCAACTCACAATAATCACCATAAGAGGTTTAAGCATTGACAACTTGATGAAAGTCATCAAGAATAGAGACCTCAATGAAATTATTCCAAAAAACACCAAATCTTATTACTAACATTAGAGAAAAATTTATTGAAATCGATCATTCTAGCAACATGGTTAATTTTATTAGCATGAATAAGAGGTTCCAGAATAATAAGAAGAGAAATATTATGAATGTGATAAAGATTTCTACATGATTATGAATAGAGGGACCATCCTCTAACATTCCAAACAAGAAAATTAAACATAAGGAAAATAAAAAAGGTGAGTTAAGCTTAATTAAGAGAGGAGTGAGAGGTCAAAGTAGATCTAGTGTTTTGGACAATTGGGAGGGAAATTTAACATTTTATTTCTTTTTTAGAATGATAAGTTTGGAAGCCATTTTATTTTCACCTAGAGTTGTCATCCGAGTAAGATTTAGTAACATTAGTCATAGATTTAAGAGGAATCTCCAAGTGTTTGGAGGGGAGTTCACCTTCTTCCATATTTAGTTGAAAAGTAGGATTAACATGAATATCAATATTAGAAATGAGAGATGGTGATGATTTAAAACCATTTAAAGCACAAGTAGTAAAATCTGGATCATAAATGTTTTTAGCATGCTCAACATCATTTAAATCTTTATTAAAATCTTTATTTTCATTGATCAAAGTTAGCATAAATGCAAGAATAAATAAAAAAAATAGAATCATCTTCTAATAACTTAAAGAATTTCGTATTCTCTGCATTAGAAACATTCAAATTCAAAGAAGGAATAAGAGATAAATCATCCTTCCCAATTTGAATATCGGCCAAATCCCTACCAACTTTAGAAGTTGAAAAATGTTCAATAGGATTAACCCTCATATCCAAAGAATCAACCTCAATAACAGCCTTCATACCATCCTTAAGATCCAAGGTTGATTTCTGAACATAAGTAGGAATCGGCTTATGGGTAGAAACAACATTTTCTTCCGGAGGAATTCATTTTTTTAAGTGGGGATGGAGAATAAAACATTCTGAATTGTCATGATCGTGTATTTTATAGTGGGAACAAAAAATTAGAAGGTTCTTTAATTCAACCTTTTCCAAATACCCATATTTTTAGAGCATATCCAAAGTTCCTTAAAGGTATTTTTTTAGTTATGTCTAATTCCATGAGGATCCGAGCCATAGAATGGCGAGATCACTCAACAGTCGCTTGGTCGAGTTGCAAAAGCCAACCAAATAAAGCCTCGACAGTAAAAAGCACATGATGGGTAACAAAATGAATGGGCATTTTAGGAAGAGATAACCACATAGGGACAATAGGAGATTCCTCCTTAATGTCAAAAAGGGTGACCACTATAGCAAACGCATTTGATAATTAAAGAAGAAATAAGAATGGTGCAAAAAAAACATGTGAATAATCCAGATCATTAGAAAGTTGAATTCGGATATGCCGAGGGTCAATAAAACTAATCGAGAAGGCACCCATAAGCTTGAGATTATGGATAAAAGAGCGGATCTTATCCAAATTTGGATGATGCAAAGCAAATTTATCGACAAGAGAAAATTCAAAGGATTTTGCCAAACTTTTCCATCGAGCACATTACGGTTCGCAAACCTCTAAAAGATGTCAAAATGAGATTAACCAAATCAATAGAGGGAGAAATCTTACTAGAGAGCACTTCTTTAAAAGATTTAATAGAAGATGCAGGATTAGGGCCACTAATCCCCAAAATGTTAGATTCCCTAGCTGAAACATCCAAATTTTGATGTGGAACCCAAAGAATAGAACTCACCACAGCCATGGTCAATGACAAAACATCACGCAAATGGCCAGATGCCATTCAAGCTTTTGAAATCGGTCAAAATTGAAGCCAAAGCCACATAAATCCCAAGTAGGGGAGCCACCAAGGATTTGAAAATTGCGGAATGAGAGAGTGCTCGGAGGATGAAGGGTGGGCTTTTGGTGTTTTGGTTTAAGGTTTATTTGGGCTTAGGTTTAGTTTACTTTATTTTCAGTTTATTTGGCTTTTGGGTTTAGGGTTTAGGTTTATGGTTTAGGTTTTAGGGTTTAGGGTTTATTTGGGTTTAAGTTTTAGGTTTAGTTTAGGGTTTATTTTAGTTTAGGTTTAGTTTATTTTTTTACTTTATTGGGTTTAGGTTTATGGTTTAGGTTTATTTTAGTTTTTTTTAGGGTTTATGTTTATGGTTTAGGGTTTAGGGTGTAGATTTTAGGGTTTAGGTTTAGGGTTTAGTTTAGGTTTTTTTTTCTTTAGGGTTTATGTTTAGTTTATTGGTTTATTTTGTTTTGTTTATGGGTTTAAGGTTTAGTTCAGGGTTTAGTTAAGGTTTATTTAGTTTATTGGGTTTATTTTTTACTTTTTTATTTTAGGGATTGGTGGGTTTAATTATGGGTTTTGGTTTAGTTTATTTTATGATTTAGGTTTAGGTTTTAGTTTATTTTAGTTCAGTTTAGGGCTTAGTTTAGGTTTAGGTTAATTCAGGGTTTATTTTTAGAATTTAGGTTTTAGTTTATTTTTAGGGTTTACTTTAGGTTTAGGTTTAGATTTTAGTTTATTTTAGTTTAGTTTTATTTTAGTTTATTTTTAGTTTAGATTTAGGGTTTAGGGTTTAGGGTTTAGTTTATTTAGGTTTAGGGTTTAGTTTACTTAGGTTTAGGGTTTAAGGTTTAGGTTTAGTTTAGGTTTTATTTATTTAGGGTTTAGGTTTTAGGTTTTTAGGGTTTAGGGTTTGGGGTTTAGGGCTTAGGGTTTAGAGTAATAGGTTTAGGGTTTAGGGTTTTAGTGTTTTAGGGTTTAGCATTTAGGGTTTACGGTTTAAGGTTTATGGTTTAGGGTTTTAGGGTTTAGGGTTTAGGGTTTAGGTTTGTAGGTTTAGGGTTTAGGGTTGAGGTTAGGGTTTTTTTATTTTTTATTTAAATTTAAAGTGGTAGGTTTAGGTTTATTAAGTTTATTTTTTATTTATTTTAGTTTATTTTTTCTATTTATGTTTATTTTTATTTTTATTTAGTTTAGTTTATTTATTTTAGGTTTTTTATTTTAGTTTATTTTTTAGGTTTAGTTTATTTTTATTTTATTTTAGTTTATGTTTATTTTTTAGTTTAGTTCTATATTTATTTTATTTTTTAGGTTAAGTTTTTTTTAGGTTTAAGTTTAAGTTTTTATTTTACTTTTCTTTAAGTTTAGGTTTTTTTATTTAGGTTTATTTTTTAGGTTTTATTTTTTTAGTTTAGGTTTAGGTTTATTTTTAGTTTATTTTAGTTTACTTAGTTTAGGTTTAGCTTTAGGTTTAATTTATTTTTTATGAAGGTTTGGGTTTTATTTATTTTAGTTTAGTTTATTTTAATTTTGGTTTAAGTTTATTTTATTTTTATTTTAGGTTTAGGTTTTTTTTATACTTTAGGATTTAATTTTTATTTTTTTTAATTATTTTTATGTTTTATTTTTAGGTCTCTTTTTTAGGTTTAGGTTTTTATTTAGTTTTTATTTTATTATATTTTAGGTTTGTTTTATGTTTATTTTATGTTTAGTTTTTATTTTTTTTAGGTTTTTTTATTTTTAGTTTTGTTTTGCTTTTTATTTATTTTATTTTAGTTTAGTTTTTATTTTTTATTTCATTTTCTTTCTAGGTTTAAGTTTAAGTTTTAGTTTATATTTTTATTTTATTTTCTTTTATTATTTTATTTTGGTTTAGGTTTTTTTATATTTTTTATTTTTATGTTTTATTTAGTTTAGGTTTAGGTTTTTAGCTTTTTAGGATTTATGGTTTAGGATTATTTTAGTATTTTTGGTTTTTTCTTAATAGTGAACAAATTGAAATTCAATATTTCTTCTTTTTAATTTCATTAACCAAGTAACACACTAAGTATTTTAAGACACAAGCGATGATAGAGATAAAAAATGAGCACACATAGAGCAAATCAATATCCCTAGATAAATATAATCGTCTCTACTGTAAAGACACGGTTCTATAAGCAGCAGATCAGATCTTCCATTCTTTAGTTTCTCCACTTTCCATCAGAACCACTCCGGCCTCTCAAGTTGCAGGATCCACCATCATATCCCGATCTCTCCCTCTGCCACCACCACGACTATAACCTCCATCGTTCCTCCAGCCTCCATAACCACCACTGCTCCGACCACCACCCCTATATGCACCAACACCTCCAGATCGCCCAACACCACTACGATAACCACCTCCTTCACCTTTGCTTGCACTGCCAGATCTAGACTGAGCCTAGTTGATGATGATGTTCCTGCTGTCAAGGTTATGCCCATTCTTAGGGTTTAGGGTTATTAGGGTTTAAGGTTATTAGGTTTTAGGGTTTTGGTTTATATTTTAATTTATTTTGTTACTTTAGGTTTAGGTTTAGGGATTGGGGTTTAGGGTTTAGTGTTTAGGGTTTAGGATTTATGCTTTTAGGGTTTAGGGTTTATGGTTAGGGTTTATGATTTTTTAGGGTTTAGGGTTTAGGGTTATAAGTTTAGGGTTTAAGGTTGTAGGTTTATGGTTTAGGACATAGGGTTTATGTTTTTTTTAAATTAAGTAAACTAGTAGATTTAGGTTTATTTACTTTACTTAGTTTATTTTTTATTTATTTTAGTTTAATTTATTTTTTATTTTTAAAATTTATTTTTTATTTTTGTTTTGTTCAATTTATATTTTATAGGTTTATTTATTTTAGTTTAGGTTTTTTGTTCTAGTTTATTTTTTAAGTTTAGGTTTAGGTTTAGGTTTACTTTTAAATTGATTTTTTATTATTTTCAAGTTTTATTTCTTATTTTTAGTTAGGTTTAGGCTTTTATTGTATTTTTTTAGGTTTATTTTTTAGGTTTAGGGTTTTTTTTATAGGGTCAAGTGTTAGGTTTTTATCTTAGGTTTATTTTTAGGTATTCATTTTTAGTTCAGGTTTAGGCATATTTTAGTTTATTTTATTATATTTAGTTTAGGTTTAGTTTTAGGTTTAGTTTATTTTAGGCTTAGGTTTAGGTTATATTTATTTTACTTTCCTTTATCTTAGTTTAGATTTAGTTTTATTTTATTTTTATTTTAGGTTTAGGTTTTTTTTTTAGTTTAGGGTTTAGGTTATATTTTTTATTTATTTTTAGGTTTAATTTTTAGTTTTATTTTTTATTTAGTTTTTATTTATTTTATTTTTAGGTTTATTTTTTATTTTTTGGTTTAGTTTTATTTTAATTAATTTAGTTTAGGGTTTATTTATTTTATTTGAGTTTTTTTTATTTTTTATTTTATTTTCTTTAGGTTTAAGTTTAGTTTTAGGTTTTAATTTATGTTATTATTTTTTTTTTTCATTTTATTTTTGTCTAGGTTTTTTTATTTATTTTATTTTTAGGTTTTATTTAATTTTGGTTTAGGTTTTTAGCTTTTTTGGTTTAGGTTTAGGTTTAGGTTTTAGGTTTTATTTTTAGGTTTATGTTTAGGTTTTATTTTTTAATTTTAGGTGTAGGTTTTATTAGTTTAATTTTCTATTTAGGTTTTTTTTTAGGTTTAGTTTTATTTACTTTGGTTTATATTTAGTTTAGGTTTATTTATTTTAATTTTAATATTTAGTTTAGTTTATTTACTAGTTTTATTTATTTTTAGGTTTATTTTAGGTTTTTTTTTTAGTTTTATTTTATTTAGGTTTTATTTTTATTTTATGTTTATTTTATTTTATGTATTTGGTTTATTTTATTTTAGTTTAGGTTTTTATTTATTTTATTTTAGTTTTTTTATTTATTTTATTTTATTTTATTCTTAGGTTTAGGTTTAGGTTTTAATTTAGGTTATTTTATTTTATATTTTAATTTTATTTAGGTTTAGGTATTTTTATTTATTTTATTTTTATGTTTTTCTACTTTAGGTTTAGGTTTAATTTTTTAGGGTTTTAAATAGTGAGGGTTTAGATTTAGGTTACAGGTTTATGCTCATTTGGGGTTTAGTATTTTAAGGCTTAGGTTTAGAGGTTTTAGGGTTTATAGGTTTAGGGAGGTTTAGGGTTTAGGATCTGTTTAGTGTTTAAGGTTTTAAGTTTAGGGTTTATGGTTTAGAGTTTAGTTAGTTTAGGGTTTTATGATTTGATCAGGGTTATAATTTAGGGGTTTAGGGTTTAGGGTCATTAGTAGAGGTTTTTGTAGGGTGTGGTTTAGGGTTTAGAGGTTTATGAGGCTTTTTTTTTAGGTTTTTTTAATTGAGGTTTAGGTTTATTTTAGTTTAATTTATTTTATTTAGTTTGGGTTTAGGTTTATTTTATTTTAGGTTTAGGTTTTATGTCAATTAGATTAGTTTATTTTAGTTTCAGTTTATGTTTATTTTATTTTATTTATTTTAGGTTTAGTTTAGATTTTTAGTTTAGGATTTGGGTTTTATTTTTTAATTATTTTTAGGTTTATTTTTTATGTTTAGGGTTTTATTTAGTTTTTATTTTATTTTATTTTAGGTTTATTTTATTTTATTTTTTTATTTTTATTTTTTTTTAATTTTGTTTGTTTTAGTTTAGTTTTGGTTTCTATTTATTTTATTTTAGTTTTTCTTTATTTTATTTTATTTTTATATTTAGGTTTAGGTTTTAGTTCAAGTTTTTATTTTATTTTATATTTTTATTTTATTTAGGTTTAGGTTTTTTAATTTATTTTATTTATAGGTTTTATCATTAAGTTTTGAGCTTAGTGGTTTTATTTTAGGTTTAGGTTTAGTTTAGGGTTTTAGGGTTTTGGCTTAGGTTAGTTTAGTTTTTTAGGGTTGTTTTAGGTTTGGGGTTATGGTTTTTAGGTTTTAGGGTTTTAGTTTAGGGTTTTAGGTTTGGGTTTGGTTTTGTTAGGTTTGGATTTTAGAGTTTAGGATTTGTGTAGGGTTTAGGTTTTAGGGTCTGGTTTAGGTTAATTTAGGTTAGTTAGGTTGGGTTTTTTTATTTTTATATTTTTTAGGGTAGTTTTAGCTTAGTTTAGGATTTTGGTTTAGGGTTTAGGGTTATTAGGTTTGTTTAGATTTTTTAAAGTAAACCAGCAGTTAACCTATTTTCAGTTTTATTTATTTATTTTTGTCTTTTTTATTTTTTATTTTTATTTAGTTTATTTTAGGTTTATTTATTTTTTTTAGGTTTTTTATTTTAATTTATTTATTACATTTAGGTTCAGGTTTATGTTTATTTTTTAGTTTAGTTTTATTTTTATATTATTTTTTAGGTATATGTTTTATTTTTTATTTTTATGTTTAGGTTTAATTTAATTAGTTTATTTTATTTGGTTTATTTTAGGTTTATTTTTAGTTTTGGAGTTTAGTTTATTTAGTGGTTTAGGTTTGGTTTCTAGTTTAGTTTATTTATTTTAGTTTAATTTATTTTAGTTTAGGTTTAAGTTTATTTATTTTTGTTTCTTTTATGTTTAAGTTTTCTTTTTAATTTAAGGTTTATGTTTTTTTTTAAAGGTTTTTTTAGGTTTATATTTTAGGTTTAGGTATTCATTTTGTTTTATTTTAGCTTTATTGTATTTTTATTATTTCTTTATTTTTCATTTTATTTTTTTTTTGGTTTATTTATTTTATTTATAGAATTTATTTAGTTTAGGTTTAGGTTTTTAGCTTTTTAGGGTTTAGGGCTTATGGTTTATGATTTAGGTCTTAGATTTTTATTTTAAGTTTAATTTGAGGTTTTATTTTTTAGTTTAGGTATAGATTTATTTTCAGTTTATCTTATTTTATTTAGTTTATGTTTTAGGTTTAGTTTATTTTAGGTTTAAGTTTTATTTATTTTAGTTTATTTTATTTTAGTTTAGGTTTTGGTTTATTTTATTTAGTTTATTTTATTTTTATTTTAGGTTTATTTTTATTTTTAGTTTAGGGTTTGGCTTTTATTTTTTATTTATTTTTAGATTTATTTTTAGGTTTATTTTTTATGTTTTGGTTATTATTTAGTTTTTATTTTATTTTATTTTTAGTTTATTTTATTTTTATTTTATTTAAGTTTTTTATTTTTAGATTAGTTTAGGTTTTAATTTATTTTATTTTAGTTATTTTTTTATATTTTATTTTTAGGTTTAGGTTTTATTTTTTTTATTTTTCATTTTAGGAGTTTTATTTATTAATAGGTTTATTTAATTTATTTATAGAATTTTAGGTTAGAGGTTTTGTGGTTTAGGGTTTAGGGAAGGTTTAGAGTTTTGGTTTAGTGTTGAAGGAAGGTTTAAAGTTTAGGGTTTAGTGTTAGTTTAGGGTTTTAGGGTTTAGGTTTTAGTTAGGTGGTTAGTTAGTTTAGGTTTAGGGTTTAAGTTTAGTTTTGGGTTTAGGAGTGGGTGTGGTTAGTTTAGGTTTTAGGTTTAGGTTTAGTGGGTGGTTTAGGATTTAGGTTTAGGGTTAGGTTAGGGTTTAGGTTTAGAGTTTAGGTTTTTGGCTTCTTTAGGTTTATGATTTTAGATTTAGGGTTTAGGGTTTAGTTTTTGGCTTTAGGGTTGAGGATATAGGTTAGTGTTTAGGGTTTTTGGTTATTTTTTTGATTGAGATCAAATTCAGATTCAACCTTTCTTTTTTTCGATTTCATCAACCAAGTAACATACCAAGTATTCTAAGACACAAGATGATAGAGACAAAAAATGAGCATGCATAGACCAAATAAAAAACCCTAAATAATTAGAACTGAATAAAGTTTTCCATATAAATCGGATCCGTTTTTGGTTTCCCATCAAACCACGACCTCTGGGAGCGGATCCACCATCATATCCAGTTCTCTCCCTCCGCCACTACCACGGTTGTAACCTCCGCTGCTCCTCCGGCCTCACCACTACTTTGACCACCACCTCCATATCCACCAACACCTCGAGATCCCCCACCACCACCTAATAATTTGCCTCTGCCATCATGATCTCGATGAGTCTGGCGAGATGTTCTGTCAAGGCTCACTATCCTCGTGGTTTAGGATTAGGTTTAGATTTAGGTTTATTAGGTTTTAGGTTTTGATTTAATTTTTAATTTATTTAGTTACTTTAGGTTTAGGTTTAGGGATTAGGGTTTAAAGTTAGGGTATAGGGTTTAGGGTTTATGCTTTAGGGTTTATACTTCAGGCTTTTTGGTTTTTAGCTTTTAGGGTTTAGACAAGGGTTTAGTTATGTTGGTTTGGGTTTAGGCTTTAGGGTTTAAGGTTAGTTTAGGGTTTTGGCTTTAGGGTTTAAGGTTAGGGTTAGGGTTTAGCATTTAGGGTTTAAGGTTTAGGGTTTCGGGTTTAGGGTTTATGTTTTTTTATGGTTTAGGGTTTAGGGTTGAATGTTTATGGTTGTAGGTTTAGGGTTTAATGTTTAGTGTTTAGGGTTTAGGGTTTAGTGTTTAGGATTTATAGTTTTTTGTGTTTGTTTTAAAAAATTAAGTAATCAGGTTTAGGTTTGTTTAGTTTATTTTTATTTATTTTGTTTATTTTAGTTTATTTATTTGTATTTAGGTTTATTTTTTTATTTAGTTTAGTTTATATATCTTAATTTTATTTATTTTAGTTTTTGTTTATTTTTTCGTTTATTTTTTAGGCTTAGGTTTTGGTTTATGTTTATTTTTTAGTTTAGCTTTATTTTTGTTTTATTTTTTAGGTTTAGGTATTATTTTTTATTTTTAAGTTTATGTTTTTGTTTTTATTTTATTTTTTTAGGTTTAGGTTTTAGGTTTTTATTTTAGGTTTATTTTTAGATTTTTTTTAGTTTAAGTTTAGGTTTTATTTTATTTTATTTTATTTTATTTAGTTTAGGGTTTAGATTTAGTTTATTTTAGTTTTAGGTTTAGGTTTTATTTATTTTAGTTTAATTTATTTTAGTTTATGTTTATGTTTATTTTATTTTATTTATTTTAGGTTTAGGTTTTTTTTTTAGTTTAGGGTTTAGGTTTTTTTTAAGGTTTTATTTTTAGGTTTATTTTTTAGGTTTAGGTTTTTATTTTGTTTTTATTTTATTTAGGATTTTGTGCCACCATCCTTCAAGATCTTTGATGGCAGTGGGAACAGAAGATAACAGATTGCACACTTTAAAGCCACGTTGTAATATCGTGCAAACACACTCATCTTCCGCCATTTCGTTAGCAATCTGTCAGGTGTTGCATTTGATTGGTACGCAAAATTATCCAATGGTTCGGTGAAGACTTTTGCTGACTTGGAGCACCTCTTCATCAAGCAGTTTACTGGAGCTCAGAGGGTGATTGTAGGCAACCTCATTGTACAGAAATAGAAACTCAACAAATCCTTTATTGATTACATTCTCAGGTGGTGCAACCTAAGCATGACATACAAAACACAGCTATCTTAATAGCATGCCATTGAGATTCTTCTCAAGAATATCCATGGCCCGGTCTCCTTCATGTTTAAGGGATTTACCATCAAAACTTTCAAAAAAATAATCAACAAGGTGGCTAGCCTTCAAGAGAAAACCAAATAGTTGCCCATTCTCAACCAATCATCTAGGCCATAAGATGTTTGATAGTTGGATAGATGGATGGAGGGAAGCTAGCCGAGTTCAAGATGAAAGAGTAATGAGCTCAAACCTCCTTTGCCACATCCTTTCCACCACGTCGGCCATCTTACTGGCCACCGCAGCTGCCACAATGACCATTTCCACCACCTCAATAGCATACCCAGCAGCGGTATTCATATCCATCACTAGGTAGCTACTTTCCACCTACTCTTGTCGATATATTGAATAAGCCATATTCATTCAAGAGGGAGGTAGTTAGGAAAATATTTATGAATCTCTTAAAAAAACCTAACTTTTAGTTAAAAGAGCCTAAGAGGCTGGAGGAAGTGGGCAAGAGTGATGATCCTAGCTATTTTCCTATCACTGCATGTTAGGCCATGTCTTAGAGGATTGTATCAGTTTTAAGGACTAGTTTGAGCACAGCTACAAGTTGAGAGCCATAGCTATCCCTAATGAATACTTATTAGAACAACTATCTAGTTCTATTAGAGTAATCTTTGGGGATACTTGCGATCCTCTTAAGACCAAAGAAGGTTAGGTTATCTACTTATCTTGAACCTCTAAGAAGATAATTTCTAAGATCAAGAAGTTTTCCTTGCAGGTGCCTCGAGTAGCTTAAACCTCCAACACCAAGAAAGGTTTGCTAGTTGCAAAGGATAACTAGAGGAGGGTGATAGCACCAAAAGCAGCCACCATACTTTGTCCTGATAGTCCAATCATGTAGCCCTCAATCGACATCTCCACACTATTACATCTACCACCTCTTTTATTAGCTCCTCTTCTAATGGCAGGAGCATTGTATCTGTGGATAATGGCACTAAATTTCTTACACCACTTACTTTACTTGATTTTTATCATGTACTCCCACCCAAAAGAAAATGAATGAAGAAAGCTGATTCTACTTCTGATGCTCTTGATTTTATTTCTATTGAAAGCTCTTCGAGTCTAAATAAAAATAATAGCTCTAATAGTTCTGATCTTTATTCTTTATGATTTAGAGTTAGACTACCCTTTTCTGAATCAATCTGGTTCACCTCTTGAGATTGACTTGGAGTAAACTGACTCTGAGGATTCCATAGGAGAAGCTGTAGGTATGCCCAATGAGAAGGTAGAACATTCCACAAGCTCAACATTCCAAGAAGTCAACTTACACTGTGGCAAAGTTCTACCTCATAGCCAGTGATAAGCTGCAAAGCAAGTTATTGGTTCCAAAGTGAGATAGCCCTCCATAGGATGCTCCACCCAAGGATATGCTTGTGGAGGACCAAGCTAGAGTTGATTACAATATCCTATCTCACCTTAGAAAGTTTCCAGCTAATTTAAGCATATACAATGCCCTTATCTTATCCAAAGAGATGAGGGAATCTTTAATTAAGGCCTTACTTGATCTAGAGATATGCTTACCTCAGTTGACCACTACTAAAGAGGAGGCATGCCATTCAAAGGACATCTTAGGAGTTACATTCAATGATGAAGACTTACCCATAGGGATAACCCAGCATAACTTCCTCTTTACGTTACAGTGGATGTTGGTAGATACAGGCTATCCTCCAGATCTCCAAAAAGAAAGGATGATGTTTAGAGAATTCAATGAACAAGGCAAGAGGGAATTGTGGTGTTTATTTTTGGGGGTGAAGAGGGGGGGAGGGGAGGGGACACTATGCAGATCATAAGGGGTGGGGGTTACTTTTTGAGGTGATCGGGTATAACATTGTAGTATGATGTACTATCTCGAAAGATAGAGGCATCCCCTTATAATGAACCTAATCACATAATAATGACTCCTAAGGCATGATGGATCTTCGAATGCACTAGACATATTTCCCCTACTTTGCATGGATGAATAAAGCATGGTTTATATTAAATCAGGTTCTTAAGTTCCCTATGGAGGCAAACCTCAATAGATAATTACATCTTAAGAAATAAAATTTCCTAAGAATACTCTCGATTAAAGTAGACAAATATTATCTCTAAGATTTCAAGCATAGACTATCAAAAGATTGGTTGTATTTGGAAAATCAATTGGAAAAGTTCAAGGAGAAGACTTATTTTTGGAGTCCAAATGAAATAAGTAGGAAATGCTCAAGATACTAAGAAGCCTACTGAGCATTCCAATCTATCCTATGGTTGGGCTGTATAATATTAAAGTTAAGGAGATTTATATGTTTTGAGTTAAAATTTAATTAGATTACTAGGGCTTATAATCCACCAACACAAGGTTATGGGAATGCCTAAGAGGTGAGAATTTATGCTCGTAGTCTGAAGGAAATAGCTATATTGGATACTAAATCTAGGGAGCTTTAGTATGAGCTAAAACACAACCTAAATCTAAGTGATAGGTGGACATAAGAGTTTACCTCCACAAGAGAGAATAAGTTGTCCAACTTCTGGACTTATAACCACCTAGAGTGGTCGCCAGCTAACTCTAACTATGATTTTAAAACCATGTAGTCGGTCTTATGAATTACAAGATAACTAGGGTAGTTATTTAATTAGAAAGAGAGTAAAGACCTAAACACACTCCCTAAGAAACTAGAGCATGAGTGGTATGAGCATATGACTTAATATATAGATGCAAAATCTTTTCAAATTTCTTTCATTTTAGACACATCATTTTGATAGAGGCTTTAGGATTTCTTATGCCTAAATGCATGATGAAATAGGTTATGGGTCAAATTAACTAGAAGAAGGTGTTCTCCACCATATAGGATGCCCTCACAGGTCAAGCATTCCTTTATTATGCAAGGATGGAGATATTTCATGTTCAAGAGAGAAAGAATATGCATACATGATGTGAAACATAAAACCATATAGCTAAGGGGTTGCTAAATCTTTTAATTATCTTATTTATGTCTTAGGCTTTAAGATGAGGTTATGAGTTGTTTAAAATTTAGTTATGAGTGGTTAATTGGATAGAAAAGTTATTTTTATCTTAAGAGCGTAATTGTATCCAAGCCAGACATTAAAGCATCAATCATTTAAGAAACTATGAAAGCATGCCATTCTAATGCACAATGTAAACATAACTTCAAACAATTATATAAACAATCGTACAAAAATAAAATGCCTGTGTGGTCAGGTACCATCGTACGACCTGAAGAGAGAAAAGATGGGTAGTCGAGCTCTACCCTTATACAACATGGAATATGAAAGAATAATTATAATTGTATTAAATTCTATGGGGGTCTTCTTTCTTCATGTCCACATTTCTGATTTGGTTCCTTCTTTGGTTTGGATGGTGCTTGCTTCAAAGGTATCATAGGGCACCCCAAGACAAGGTCTTCTGGCCACTACTCATCCTACTCCCCCATAGCACTAATCCTAATTCCTATTTCAAAAATTACATTTATGTGGGAAAAGTAAATCTAACTATACCTGCAAAATAGAGGTTAGCTAAATATATATATATATATAATCATAAGTAGTTGTATTTATAATTTGGACTTAGCACCCTACACATGGGTAACTATGCCCACCTGTCCTAACTTGGATTATACTTAAGGATTTAAGCAACATGTAGAAAGAGCATTCACATTTAGTTTTGGGCATCCCTTAGGCATAATCTCCTGCAGAAAATAAGATTAGGCTAATATTGGTATATCATCCAGCCTACGAAGCATACACCCTAACATCCAATCTAAAATAATGCATCATAAAAAAACATACATCACATCATACACTATCCTAACTTAGAGCTAGAAGTCGTGACTTAATTCTAATGTGTGTATTAAGGCTTGTTTGGTAAGTCTTATTAGGCATTTGTGTTGTATTTTCTGGGTGTAGAAGGATTCAATTTAACATGAAAGTTTGATTTTGCTTGGAGTAGTTTAATTGATTTGTGAATTTTAATTTGTGTTTCTTTTGTTTCATTTGATTACACTTACCAACTAAGTATTATAAAGAGAGGAAAAGAGGATTGCCCTCTTTCATCCCTACCTTAAGTAACTTTCTAAAGTATATTAATTTGATTTAGTCTCTTTAGTGAATGGCTTATTAAATGATTTAATTAATCCTAAGTTTAGGTTCACTTTAAATAATCCTATTCAAAATGAAAGGCATCATAATATAAATTTAACTGATATTCTACCACATGACATATATTAAATCATTCTTTTCCATCACATGTAACATGCATATGATTTAATCTTAAGTGTATCTATACACACAATATATTTTAGCACACTTAAATGATGAATGTATGTGTATATTTAGAATTTATATTCAATTTGATTGAACTAGTTAAACATATTAATTTAAAACTTTATCCAAATTCTTATATAAAAAGGGCATAAGAATGAAAATAAATAGGCATATGCCATTGTTAAAATAGGGAAGTGAGGTAATCAAATGACCTCCTTGGAGCTAACTAAAGTCTTGTATTCTTGGGATGTCTAGACTATATACCCATTTGCATTCAAACATATGTAAATTCATTTACATGAACATAGGAAGTAAACTCCAAATCATATGGCTAATTAATTCAACCACTTAGTCAATTATGAATGCATCCAATCTTAATGCAAAATGGGATTTTCATTCACTAATCACATATACATATACATTTACAAAGATATAGGCAAGTACGTGTCATTGTTAAGCCAGGGAAGTGAGGTAATCAAATGACCTCCTTGGGGCTAACTAAAGCCTTGTATTCCCAGGATGTCTAGACTATATACTTGCTTTTCTTGGACACACATAGATGTATACATAAATGAGGAAAAGAAGACCATGCAAAAATTGTATATTTTTTTATTGAATCATTTATATATATGAATAAATAGACTATCTAAATTCTAATGTCGAAATACAAAAGAATGAAATAAAATGGGTATGTGTCATTGTTAAACCAGAGAAGTGAGGTAATCAAATGACCTCCTTAAGGATAGCAAAAGCATTGTGCTCCCAAGTTGTCCAGACTATATATCCATTACCATTCAATCTTATATAAATCAACACATGAATAGAGGAAAGAGAACTCAACATTCATACACTTAAGCTATAAGCACATGCATTTCTTATGTATTTATAACTAACATCATAACACATATTATAATTCATTTATAAGCTTTTCAAAAATACATTTGGATTTAATAGTGATAATAGCCACACATATATTAAATTAAATCAACACATGCAAGCTTACATAAAGAAAATCCATTTTATTTTACTTGATTTTGAAAAGATGGATGCATGAATTCAAACGACATACCAAATTTAACTTGATTGGAAAGTGGACAATCAAATATAATCATGTGATTCATTCAACCAAACTAGTTCTTAAGGATAATCAAATCAAATAAGATTATTTAAAGCAAACCAAAGCTTCTTTATTAATTAAGTTTTGGATTTTATTTGACTTAAAGAGGAGAAGAGAAATCATCACTTGTTATTTCAAATCCATTCCCACATTAGTGATTTCATTTAATTTAAGGAAATTTAATTAAGTTAATTTTATGGGTTAATTAAGTTGAACCCTTAATTAGATGAATTAATTACCCTTATGTCATCTTAAAGTAATTAACTAGATAATTATGAGCCAATTTGATTTGCATGGAAAATAAACTTGTAATGATCCTAGGAAATAAAAGGGGCCTAATGCAATTGGCTCATGATTAATAGTTAATTAGATTAAGAGACTTAATTAATTACTCTTATAGTTTTCCCACCCATGTGGACTAACCATAATTTCATTAAACTCCTTTAGGTTATTAAACACCTAAAGATCTACCTCATGATTTAATTAATTAAGGTGTGATGTGATTATGATTTCAATTTGTTTAAGTGATTTAATTAATTGGTTAAATCTTAATTAATTTCATTTTAAAAAAAGGGTGAAATGAACATAGGGAAAGGGGTCCCAACCCTATTCCTTAGTTCACTTACTGTTGAACAATGATTAATAAACTTAATTAACCAATTTATTACTATTCATGCAATTAATTAATCATTAATTAACTTAAAAGAGTAGTTAAGGTTTAATTAGTAATTTTTCCTAATTATGTGAGCAATAAATCCCAAGAAAATTATGGGAGGTAGAGGTCATCCAATTAAATTTACCCAAAAATTTTAGGATTAATTGTTCAATGGCTCTAATGGCTCTAATGGCTCTATTTGGGATTGATATATAAATTCAATTGCAATTGGCTTGGGTTCAAATGGGTTTTGGTTCATTTGAACATTTCAAGTCAAAAGGGTTAAGTTAGGTTTGGCTTGGGTTGATATTGGTTTGTATTGATGATTGTAGATTTAATTTATATTTGTGAATATGATTAAAGGTATGATTGATTCATGAAAAAATCAATTGAATTTTGGGTTTGGAATGATGGAATTTGGCCAAGTCCATGTTTAGTCATATTGTTTAGGTCTGGTTTTGGATTTGGTTTGATATAATTTTGATGATTTATATTTTATTTAAATTTTTGAAAATGACTAAAAATATGATTTCTTTTTGAGAAAATCAATTGAGTTTGACTTGATTTGGATTAATAATAGGCTATGTCCATAGGATAGGTCATATGGCTTAGGAAGAGTTTTAATTTAATTTGATTTAGTTTTGATCATTTAAATGTTGATTTGATTTATATTTAGTATGATGATTGAAGATATAAATTGATTATGAGATAATCAATTGATTTTTGGATAAATTTGGATTAAGATTTTGCTAAGTCCATGGAATAGGTTATATGGCTAGGAACGGTTTCAAGTTTGGATTTGATCATTTGGTTTTGGAATTTGGGTTTGGATTTGGATTTGAATTTGATGTTTGAATTGAACTTGAGGTTTGGTTTGATAAGGTGAACTTGGATTGGATTTGGGTTGTAGGGTAGGTGAATTATCCTAATCTCTAAGACATAACCTAATTCTATGGTTAACCCTTCTAAGTATTTAAGCTTAGGTTAAGTGTTTACCTAATTGTTAGAAGTGTCTTATGACTAGCGAAGTCTTAGTGTCTAGAAGACTCCTAAGTCTAAGATGGGAAAATTGAATCTGCATTCCAAAAGTGAGGTCAATAGGCCTTAGGCTCCATAGTGTTGCCTTTAGAGATAGATGATTGGAAGATCGAAGCCAAGTTTCACATTATAGACTCGGATACATCTTTCAATGCTTTGTTTGGGAGACCATGGATACTTAAGAAAAACATAGTTTCATCCTCTCTACATCAGTGTATGGTGTTTGTGAGAGGTGGGATCATCTACTATGTTAAAGGAGATCTCAAGCCATTTACTCACAAAATCAACATATATTCTTGCAAATCCTACAAAAGTTTAAAAATAAAAGAAAAATAAAAAGAAAAAGAAAAAGAAAAATAAAGAGAAAAAGAAAAAGAAAATAAAAGAGAAAATGAAAAATAAAATAAAAGAGAGTGAAAATAGACTTGGAGGAGGAAGTGGAGCCTGACATTAGATTCCATGCATAGTTCGTTACTCCGTTCGAACATATGGGTAGGATGACCTGATCTCCACTAGGCAGAGGAAGAGGCTAGTTCAGAGGCATTCCCAAGGGTGGAAAACCTCCTAATTTCCCACCAAATAGAAGATTTGTCCTAGCTACTGGGAGTACACCTGCTATCCATATAGACTTAGAATCTAGTTCATAGGATGAGCCTTATATGGTTAGCACACTAGCCAACTCTTCTCAGTAGTAGATTCACTTGGAGGTGACACTTAAGCCAGATAGCGATGAAGACCAGGCTCCAAAGCAAAGCATAAGTGTATCCAAGTTTATATGTGAAATAATTAGGCATCAATTGGGAACTTAGCTCGAGGAGAGAATGTCATAGCATATGCTATAGCCAAGCTTGCTAGGGAGTTGGCATGTCCAGAGGATGAGTCCATATCAATAAAGGTCCAAAATAGAAAGTCTTATCCCTTATTGATATTGAACTCATCAAAAAGTACTCTCTTGAAGGGGAGGTTACCATTTCCAAGAAGGATGAGGAGTTAGATTAGAGTTAATCATTCATGGATTACCTAAATAAAGGCAAACTTCCTCAAGAAAAGTCTCAAGCCCATCAGATGAAGCAGAGAGCACTTTCTCACACTCTTATGGATGGTGTCTTATATCAATGGTCTTTTGATCAAATGTGGTTACGTTCTTTAGATAAGCATAAAGCTCGTAAGATTGTGATCGAGGTACACTCAGGTTTATGTAGAGCCAACCAATCTGGTCCCAAGATGAAAGCCAAGATCAAGAGACTAGGATACTACTGGCTGTCAATGATCAAAGATTGAATGGATATGGCTAGGTGATACCACCAATGTTAAATACATGGTGTGGTCCAACACTAACCACTCAACATTCTACATCCTACATTGGCCTCATGGCCATTCGAGTGTTGGGGTCCTGAAATAGTGGGTCTGATTGATACTCCTTCTTCCAGGGTCATCGATTCATCTTAGCTACTTCTGACTACTTTTGTAAATGGGAAAAGGCAATTCTACTTAGAGAGGTCATAGCTCAGCATGTGCTCTTATTTTTTAGGAACCATATTGCACATAAGTTCAGAGTGTCTTGATGAATTATATATGATAATGGTACTGCATTCAAGAGCACGGAGATCAAAAATTTGCCCAGAGACACAACACATATTAGATATATTCTACCATCAACTACTAGAGGGAAAATAGCTTAGCAGAAGCCTTCAATAAAACTCTCATCCAAATACTAAAGAAGACACTCGACAATAATAAGCTACAGTGGCATGAGCAGTTAGGTGAAGCCTTATGGGCCTACCACACAACATGTAGAACTCCAACTCAGTCTACTCCTTTCTCCTTAGTGTATGGGTCTGAAGCCATTCTACCATTAGAAGTATAACTCCCATCACTAAGGATAACTGTGGGTAGCAAGATCACAACATAGCAGAATGATAAGTTGCGGTTAGAAGAGGCCAAAGGTTTGGAGGAGAGACACCTATGGGCATGCCAAAATTTCATGTTGCATAAAGCTAAAATGATTCAAGCTCATAACAAGATGGTCTGTCCTAGAGCTTTTCATGTAGGATAGCTTATTTTAGTTCTAAGGCGATTGATTGTTGCCCATCGTAAGATGGGAGGCAACTTTGAACCCATTTGGGAAAGCCCTTTTATCATAGAGAAAGTCTACCAAGAAGGATCTTATCAGCTTATTCCTTATAAGGGAGAGTGCCCAATGCTTCCAATCAATGGGCTCTACTTAAAAAAATATTATAAATCATGTTTGAAAATAATTATCATCAATGAAAATTCTATTTTAAATTCATTCTCTTCCATGTTGAAAGTATTCTTGTTTGCGAACCTACCACAATGTGTTTATGGTAGGTGTAAGGAACCCGAATGGAATCCCATCCTTCATCAACACAACACAAACATAAACTACACAAAAACATATAAAATCAACACATATCATTTATCTCAAGCTACTCTGAGTTGAGATAACACCCTTAATGGCACTCATTCAGTAGCTGCTCTAGGTCGAACTGACGTGCAGACCTGCTAGTGTGTCACCCCAATGGTCTTCTTACTTTGGAGGATGTAAGTTTGCTATGCTTTCCTTCCTTACTTGGCCAATGTACACTGATGAGATCCTTGTTAGTTTGGTAGGCTTTACTACATGGCCGGTAAGCTCCCTTATGTTGGCTTCGTTTAAGAGGATGTGAATCTACTATGCTTTCTTCTTGAATTAGCCTTCGTGCACTGATTAGGTTGAGTATATTTAAGGTTTAGGATAAGTCTCCTAGCGGCTCGTTCCCTCCGGACTGCTTCAAGTCTACATCCAGTTCTTTCTCGGGGATCCCCGCCTAGTAGTCACTCTGGGTCAGATAACATCTGTCCTGCCTATGATGAACTATCCCAATGATCAGTTTCGCTAAGAAAGTTGTAAGCCTACACGCTTACTTTTAGATTGATCATTTCACACCGACCAACACCTTAGGTTGGTTGGTTCTCACTATACTTATAGATACACCACTCATGCTAACGGATGTGCCTTAGGTTGGTTGGTTCTTACACCTTAGAATACACTACTCATGGCAGATGTAAGTTTGCTATGCTTTCTCCTTGAGTTGGCCATAGTACAGCTATAGGATTTTTTTCCAAGGATCAGGATAACACCCCTAGCGGCACCTCCTCTATGGGCACTATATTTGGATCACGTCCTTTGTGACACCATTTAGACACTACTCGAGTTACTATCGGATTAGGCAGTTCCACTTTCCTAGTAACCACCCCTGTAGTTGAAGAATCCATTTTGTGGATGTGCAGATTCTCTCTTGGTCTAGTAAATTTGAGATAGGTCAAGGTCGACATAGTCCCTTTTCAGTGTGGTCCCTCGCACACCAACAAGGTCCACACAAACATAAAAATAAAATATATATTCACTTGTGGATTAGGAGGACACCCTTAGTGGTACCTTTTTCCAAGAAGACATCCTATCTTTAGGGTAGTGTCAGCAAAATTCCCTTAGGAATCACTGACTACTCTTGAGCTGATATAAGTCTCTAGCGACATTCACTTAGTAGTCGCCCCTAAGTCGGGTTCAGTTTGTTGTGCTACCAACAAGTCACCCCAGAAGTTGTTCCTTGCTTTAGATGATGTAAGTCTAGTACGGTTTCTTCCTAGCACATCTATTGCACACCAAAAGGCAACCCCTTAGGTTGGTTAGCTCTACCCCATGACCAATAGACTATCCCTTTGGATTTATAAATCTGAGATAGGACAAGTCTGATATAGCCCCTTCTCAGTGGGTCCATCACACACTGACATGGTCCATAAATTATATCTATAAAATTTGATCGAGCTCACATCCCCAACAGATATGCCTTCAATTTGAAATCAAACTAAACCAAACAAACCATATTAGATCACATGAAATTAAGTTAAAATTAATTCTAGCCACTTTTAAGTTGACATAACTCCCCAGAGTCATTCACTCAATAGTTTCCATAAGTCAGATTCAATTTGTTATGCATCCTTCAGGACAACCCACCGGTTGTTCCTTGCTTTGGAAGATGTAAGTCTACTATGCCTTCTTCCTAGCACAATCGTTGCACACCAAAAGATAACCCCTTAGGTTGGCTAGCTCTACCCCATAGCCTGTAGACTATCACTTTGGATTTTTAAACCTAAGGAAAGGCTGATATAGTCCCTTCTCAGTGGGTCCATCACACACTGACAGGGTCCATACAGGGTCTAATTTTTCCTAGTGGAGTTAAATCACACCCTTCTCCCCATTGGAGTGCCAAATCATATATAATCAAGTCAAGAAAACAAATCAAATTCAAAACCAACCTCCCTAATGGAGCTAAATTAAACCAACTGCCCTAGTAGAGTATAAATCAAAGAAATCCAACAAAACTCTTGTTCCCAGTGGATACATCCCAAAACAAATCTATGAAATCAAACTCAAATCCCAATCCCTAGTGGATAGCCTGAACCTGCTTTCATAGTGGAAGGTTCATATACCCGATCCCTAGCAGACTTGAGCCCATATCTTTAGCAGATATGCCTCCACATCAATCAAAATAAATAAATTAAAGTCGATTCGATCTTAATCCTTGGTGGATTATAGATTCTTATCCCTAGTGGATCTTCTTTCAACAAATCATATAATCAAATCAAATTCAAACCTTATCCCCAACAAATTTTCTTCTTCTATGCCCTCGACATAGGCCCCTCACATGTCATGTCCAATGCATGTGTGATCCCCTAGCGGATCTCCCTCCATGTCCTTGACATGGGATTATCATCAATTCTTATTTCTTCTCTTATGCACACCTTTAATACTTCAACCAAAGCCTAGCAATGTATTAATTCAAATTACATCATCATAACATTTTAATCAACATTTTATGATTTTGGATGGTGCAAGCTCAAACTAACTATACAATATCATGCTAAACATATTATAGTATGAATAAACACACTATATTATATTATAATATATGATGGTATATTATAATTTTCTATAATATAATATATTGTCTAACATTACACCTCATTAGAATAAATTAAAAGTAACAAATAATAAAAATTTTTCAAAATATGAATAATGTTCATTTTGGATGTAAAATTGTTATTTTTCTATTAGAAATGGTACAAAACAACATAATTTTGGTGTTGCTTCTTAGTGTGTGCTATTAATTTCGCCAAATTCTTCCATCTCAACCTTCAAATTAACAATTTTGTGAGTTTTAACCTAATGTATTATAACAAAAGTAAAACATACTAAAATGTACAATAACATTTAGTAACACACCACCACATATATATATATATATATATATATGAAGTTATATTATTATGTACATTATATTTTAGTATGCTTTCATATAATATATTATCTTACATTACACTTTAAAATGATTCACTTTAAGCAAAAAAATTATAAAATTTGGTTGAAAAATGAACATTTATTTTGGATGCAAAATTCCATTCTTTTGATTAAATGACACACCATAGCACACCCCTAATGATGTTGCCAAAAGCTTACCTTAAATTTGGCCAAATCCCATCATCTTGGCCTATAAATCAACATTTTTATGAATTATACCAGTACAAGCTCTACTACATTATACTATAACAAACTAAAATATTCTAAACAACAAGTAGTAATACACAATAGTTTGCTATAATGCATAATACTACACTATGTTATGGCATCTTATATTATTATACACTATAACATATTATATTATATTATATTGCATACACATCATAAGGGATTGCTTAACATTAAAAATCATTAAATTAGTCTAAACAATAAAAAACTATATATTTTAGTCGTATCACTTACATATTTTAAATTGAAATAATATATTATGATGCCATGCTCTAGCTATTATGAAGTTCACCAAATTCCACCATTTTAAAGTCTAAATCAACATTTTTATAAATAATGCTAGTGTAGGCTTGACTACATGATTGTAAAATACTAAAATAATTTAAAATACGTAGAACAATATATTATGATATATGAAGCAATACTATGCTACAACATATAATATTTATTTTGAATATAAAATCTTACTTTTTTTGACTACAAGTGGTGTAGCACACCTTTGGTACTGCAACCTAATTCCCACTTCAAATTTAAAAAATTTAATCATCTAATTTATTAAATCAATATTTTTATGATTTATATTATTATAGACTATATGGAAAAATACCATAATATACTAAACATTTCAAAACATCTTATAACATCCGAAAACACATCACTACATGCTCAAATATATGATGCTACATTATACTATAATATATGGTATTATAATATGATTTAGGGTTAGGGTTTAGGTCATTCAAATCTCTAATATTCAAGGGAAAGTCTTTTGAAGACATTTTCATTAGCTACCATAACTATGTTAGGATTTGGTCATTCTTTAGATCTACTCCTAATGACATCTTTATTGAAGGTTTAGGGTTTATATTTTAGGGGTAGGGTTTAGGGTTTATGGTTTAAGGTATGGGGTTTAGGGTTTAAGGTTTAGGCTTGTAGGTTTTATGGTTTAGGGTTTATAGTTTTAGGGTTTAGGGTTTAGGGTTTAGGGTTTATGGTTTAGAGTTTTAGGGTTTAGAGTTTAGGGTTTAGGGTTTAGGGTTTAGTGTTTAGGGTTAGGGTTTTTATGGTTTAGGTTTTAGGGTTTATAGTTTAGGGTTTAGGCTTTAGATTTTAGTTTTAGGGTTTAAGTGTTAGTTTAAGGTTTATGGTTTTTTTAAACAGATAATAAATTCATATTCAACATTTCCTCTTTTCAATTTCATCAACCAAGTAGCACCCCAAGTTTTCTAAGACATAACCGATGACATAAATCAAAAATAAGTACCCATAGGAAAAATCAAAAACCCTAGATAAGTAGAACCGCCTCTATTATAAAGACACATTTTCATAAGCAACAGATCGGATCAACCATTCTTCAGTTTCTCCAGTTCCCATCAGAACCACCCATGCCTTTTGAGTAGTGGGATCCGCCATCGTATCACTAATCACTCCCTCCACCACCACCATGGTTGTAACCTCCGTTACTCCTCCTGCCTCCATAATCACCACTGCTCCAACCACCACCTCCATATCCACTAGCACCTCTAGATCCCACACCACCACTGTGATAACTGTCGCCTCTGCCCTCACCTCCACCACCAGATCTAGACTAAGCCTAGGTGACAGTGATGTTCCAGCCATCAAGGTTCTGACCATTCTTAGGGTTTAGGGTTAGTTTATGGTTTAGTTTTTAGGGTTTTGGGTTTAGGTTTTCATGCTTTAGATTTGGATTTGTTTTGTGGTTTAGAGGTTTAGGTTTGGGGAGTTTAGGGTGTGGTAGGGTTTGTTTTGGGGTTTAGTGGTTTAGGTTTAAGGGGGTTTATTTTAGGCTTAGGTTTTAAGGTTGTTTAAGTTTAGAGTTTATGGTTAGTTTTAGGGGTTTAGGGTTTAGGGTTTGTAGTTAGTTTTGGGCTTAGTGGTTTAGGATTTATGGTTTACTTTTATAAAGTAAAGAGGTTTCCATTTATTTAGTTTATTTTTTATTTATCTGAGTTTATTTTATTTTTTTGGTTTATTATTTATTTTTATTTATTTTAGTTTATTTATTTTAAGTTTATTTATTTTAGTTTAGGTTTTTTATTTTATTTTATTTTTAGGTTTAGGTTTATTTTTTAGTTGCCTATTTTATTTCATTTTGTTTTAGGATATATTTTATTTTTAGGTTCAAGTTTAGGTTTTTATTTTATTTTTGGTTTTAGGTTTTTTATTTAGGTTTATTTTTAGGTTTTACTTAGGTTTATTTTAGGTTTTATTTTTAGTTTAGTTTAGGTTTATTTTAGTTTATTTTATTTTATTTATTTTATGTTTAGTTTAGGTTTAGTTTATTTTTAGGTTTAAGTTTTGGTTTAGGTTTTATTTATTTTAGTTTAGTTTATTTTAGTTTAGGTTTAGGTTTATTTTATTTTGTTTTTATTTTTTATTTTTTTAGGTTTAGTTTTTTTAGTTTATGGTTTAGGTTTTATTTTTTTATTTATTTTTAGGTTTATTTTTTAGGTTTAGGTTTTTATTTAGTTTCTATTTTATTATATTTTAGATTTATTTTCTTTATATTTTAAGTTTAGTTTTAATTTTATTTAAAGTTTTTATTCATTTGTTTATTTTATTTTTTATCTTAGTTTAGGTTTTTATTAATTTTATTTTAATTTATTTTTATTTTTGTTTTATTTTATTTTAGGTAGGTTTCACTTTATTTTATTTTATTTATTTATTTATTTATTTATTGACATTTATATAGTAGGTTTAGGTTTAGTGGCCCAGTTAGGGTTTAGAGTTTAGTGTTTATGGTTTAGGCCCAGGGCCCAGGGTTTAGGGTTTTAGGCCTATCAGGAGTGGCCTAGGGTTTAAGATCAGCAGCAGCCCAGATGGTATGGGAGGTCAGCCTAGGGCTTTAGGGCCCAGGCATAACCTGGGGTTTTGGTGGTTTAGGGTCAAAGCTCAGTGGCCCAGGGCCCAGGTCAGCTCAGGCTCATGCCCATAGGGTCAGGGTAGGGCTGAGGTTTTTAGCTCAGTTTAGGTTTTAGGTTCACGATTTAGGGTTGGGTACATTTGGGCTCATGATTTAGGGAGGATTTAAGGTAGGGTTGGCTTTATTTAGGTTAGTGGTAGGGTTATGGTATTTGGGCCTGGGTAAGGTTTTTTTAAATTAAGCAAACCCAGTTTGGTATTTAGTTTATTTTTTATTTAATTTATTTTTTTTAATTTTTAATTTTTTATTTAGGTTTTTTTATTTTTATTTTGTTAAGTTTATTTATTTTAGGGTTTATTTATTTTAGTTTAGGTTTTTTATTTTGGTTTATTTTTTAGGTATAGGTTTATATTTATGCTTATTTTTTCATTTAGTCTTATTTTTATTTTATTTTTTAAGTTTAGGTATTATTTTTTATTTTTAGGTCTAAGTTTAGGTTTTTATTTTATTTTTTTAGGTTTAAGTTTTAGGATTTTATTTTAAGTTTATGTTTAGATTTTTTTTTTAGTTTGGGTTTATGTTTACTTTAATTATATTTTATTTTAATTAGTTTACTGTTTAGTTTTTCTTTATTTTAGGTTTAGGTTTAGGTTTTAATTATTTTAGTTTATGTTTATTTTATTTTTTTTATTTTAGAGTTTAGGTTTTTTAGTTTAGGGTTTAAGTTTTATTTTTTATTTATTTTATGTTTTTATTTTATTTTTAGATTTTAATTTTATTTTATTTATTTTAGGTTTATTTTTATTTTATTTCAAGTTTAGTTTTATTTTATTTATTTGTTTATTTTTAGGTTTATTTTATTTTTAGTTTAGTTTAGGTTTTATTTATTTTATTTTAGTTTTTATTTTATTTGTCATTTTTATGTTAAGGTTTAGGTTTAAGTTTAGTTTAGGTTTTATTTTGTTTTATTTTTTTATTTTATTTGGTTTAGGTTTTATTTATTTTATTTTAGGTTTTATTTATAGGTTTAGGTTTAGGATTTAGGTCACAGTTTTGGGTTTGGTTAGGCCCAGAGGTTTAGTGGGGGTGGGGATGTAGTGGTTTTGGGAGTTTAGTTTAGGTAGGTTTTAGGTGTGGTTGTGGTTTAGGATTTAGGTTAGTTTGGGTTTAGCATTTAGGTTTTTTTTAATTAATTATTTTTTTTTAAATTATTAAACTCATAGCTTTTATTTAGTTTATGTTAGTTATTTTAGTTCATTTTATTTTTTTTTATTTAGGTTTATTTTTAATTTTATTTAGTTTAGTTTATTAATTTTAGGTTTATTTATTTTAGTTTTGGTTTTCTATTTTAGTTTATCTTTTTAGGTTTAGGTTTAGGTTTAGGACTTTTTTTAGATTAGTTTTATTTTTATTTTACTTTTTATGGTTTAGGTTTTATTTTTATTTTTAGGTTTTGGTTTTGCTTTTAATTTATATTTTTATGTTTAGGTTTTAGGTTTATTTTTAGGTTTTATTTTTTAGTTTATGTTTAGGCTTATTTTTAGTTTAATTTATTTTATTTAGGGTTTAGGGTTTAGGTTTAAGTTTAGGTTTAGGTTTTATTTATCTTAGTTTAGTTTATTTTAGTTTTTTTTAGGCTTATTTAATTTTTAATTTTAGTTTAGGTTTTTTTTTTTAGGTTTTATTTTTTATTTATTTTAGGTTTTGATTTTGGGTTTATTTTTTAGGTTTATGTTTTATTTAGTTTTTTATTTTATTTTATTTTAAGTTTACTTCATTTTTATTTTAGGTTTAGTTTTTATTTTATTTAAGGTTTTTATTTTTTATTTTAGTTAAGGTTTTTATTTATTTTTTTAGCCTATAAATGACACACCATAGCACACCCCCAATGATGTTCCCTAAATCTTACCTTAAATTTGGCCAAATCGCATCATCTCAGCATATAAACCAGTATTTTTATGAATTATACCTGTACAAACTCTTCTACATCATACTATAACATACTAAAATATGCTAAACAACAAGTAGTAATACAAAATAGTATGCGATAATGCTTAATGCTATACAATATTATGGCATCCTGTACTATAATACACTATAACAAATTATACTATATTATATTGGATATCACATTACAAGGGATTGCTTAAGATAAAAAATCATAAAATTAGTCTAAACAATAAAAAAACTATATGTTATAGTTGTATCACTTACATATTTTAAATTGAAACAATTTATTATGATGCCATGCTCTACTTATTATGAATTTGGCCAAATTCCACCATTTTAAAGTCTAAATCAAGATTTTTATAAATAATGTTAGTGTAAGCTCCACTGCATGATTGTAAAATACTAAAAGAATTAAAAATTCGTAGAACAATATATTATGATATATGATGTTGTACTATACTATAACATATAATATTTATTTTGAACATAAAATCTTACTTTTTAGACTACAAGTGGTGTAGCACACCTTTGGTGCTACAAACTAATTGCCACTTCAAATTTAACAAATTTGTTCATCTAATTTAATAAATCAATATTTTTGTGATTTATATTAATATATACTATAAAGCACAATACCATAATATACTAAAACATTTCAAAACATCTTATCACATCCAAAAACACATCACAACATGCTCAAATACATGATGAGACATTATACTATAATATATGGTATTATAATATGATTTAGGGTTAGGGTTTAGGGCGTTCAAATCTCTAATATTCAAAGAAAACCCTCTTGGAGACATTTTCTTTAGCTACCAAAACTATGTTAGGATTAGGTCATTCTTTAGATCTATTCCTAATGAAATCTTTATTCAAGGTTTAGGGTTAGGGTTTAGGGTTAGTTTATGGTTTATGGTTTAGGGTTAGTTTAGTGTATAAGATTAGTTTAAGGTTTAGGGTTTGGGGTTTATAGTTTAGGGTCAAGTTTTGGAGTGGGTTTTGGTTTGGGTTTGGGTTGGGTTTAGGGTTTAAGGTTTAGTTTGGTTTAGGTTTAGGATTTAGGGTTTAGTGTTTAGGGTTTTTAAGGTTTAGGATTTAGAGTTTAGGGTTTAAAGTTTTTTTTAATAGAGAACAAATTTAGATTCAACATTTCTTCTTTTCGATTTCATCAACCAGAAATTATCTGTATAAAGACAAGCCAGATCATCTAGTGTTTTAGTTTCTCCAATTCCCATCAAAATCACCCCGACCTCTCGCGTAGCGAGATCCACCATCATATGCCAGATCTCTCCCTCTGTCACCACTATGGTTGTAACCTCCATTGCTCCTCGCCTCCATAACCACCATTGCTTTGACCACCACCTCCATATCCACCAGCACCCCTCCCCCACCACAACTACAAAAATTATCGCCTCAGCCTTCGCCTCCATTGCTAGATCTAGACTTAGCCTAGTTGATGGTGATGTTCCTGCCATTAAGGTTCAACCCATTCTTAAGGTTTAGGGTTTGTTTAGGGTTTAGGACTTAGGGTTTAGGGTTGTAGGGTTTAGGGTTTAGGATTTATGGTTATAGGTTTTAGGGTTTAGGGTTTAGGGTTTTGGGTTTAGGGTTTATGGTTTTAGGGTTTAGGGTTTAGGGTTTATGGCTTAGGTTCATATTAGTTTAGGGTTTAGGGTTAGTTTAGGGATTAGGTTTGGGTTTGGGTTTAGGATTTGTGATTTAGGGTTTTTTTAAAAGCAAACCCGCAAGTTTAAGTTTATTCAATTTATTTAGTTATTTATTAATTTATTTGAGTTTATTTTATTTTTTATTTTTATTTAGGTTTAATTTTAATTTTTATTTAGTTTACTTATTTTGGGTTTATTTATTTTATTTAAGGTTTTTATTTTAGTTTATTTTTTAGGTTTAAGTTTATTTTTATTTGAGTTTTATTTTTATTTTATTTTTTTAGTTTAGGTTTTATTTTTTATTTTTAGGTTTAGGTTTAAGCTTTTATTTTAGTTTTATAAGTTTAGGTTTTAGGTTTTTATTTTAGGTATATTTTCATGTTTTATTTTTAGTTTAGGTTTAGGTTTTTTTTTTATTTTATTGTATTTTATTTAGTTTAGGTAGTTTAGTTTATTTTAGGTATAGGTTTAGGTTTTATTTATTTTAGTTTAGTTTATTTTAGTTTATGTTTAGGTTTATTTTATTTTGATCATTTTATTTTTATTTTAGGCTTAGTTTTTCTTTTTAGTTTAGGATTTAAGTTTAATTTTTTATTTATTTTTAGGTTTTTATTTAGATTTTATTTTATTTTCTTTTTATTTTAGGTTTAGTTATTATTCTACTTAAGTTTTTTAATTTTTAGTTTAAATTAACTATTTATTTATTTTAGTTTAGTTTTTTTTAGTTTTTATTTTATTTTATTTTTAGGTTTGGGTTAAGGTTTATGTTTAGGTTAAAGTTTTAGTTTATGTTTTAATTTCATTTTTTTTATTCCATTTTGGTTTTGTTTTGATTTATTTTATTTTCTAGTTTTATTTAGTTTAAGCTTAGGTTTTTTAGCTTTTTTGGGTTTAGGGTTTAGGGTTTAGGGTTTGGGTTTGGGGTTTAGTGCCTAGGTTTCAGGGTTTAGGTTTTAGGTTTAGGGTTTAAGTTTTTGTTTAGGGTTTAGGGTTTTGGGTTTAAGGTTTTTTTTTAATAGAGAACAAATTCAGATTCAACATTTCTTCTTTTTGATTTCATCAACCAAGTAGCACCTCAAGTTTTCTAAGACACAAGTGACAACAAAGATCAAAAATAAGCACCCATTGAGCTAATAAGAAACCCTAGATAAGTAGAACAGTCTCTACTGTAAAGACACAATTCCATAAGCAGCTGATTGGATCGGCCGTTATTTAGTTTCTCTAGTTCCCATCACACCACCCCTGCCTCTCAACTAGCAGATCTATCATTATATTCCTGATCTCTCCCTACGCCACCACCACGGCTATAACCTCCATCGCTCCTCCCGCCTTCATAACCACCATTGCTCCGACCACCTCCTCCATATCCCCCACCACCACTATGATAACCATTGCCTCTGCTCTCGCCTCCACCGATCTAGACCTGTTAACGATGATGTTCTTGGCCATCAAGACGCCACATCTGGGTTTATTGGGTTTAGGGTTTAAGGTTTAGGGTTTGGGATTTGGGTTTGGGGTTTAGGGTTTGTGTATGTTTAGGTTTAGGGTTTAGGTTTTAATGTTTAAGGCGAGATTAGCTAGGAAATTAGGGTTTATGGTTTTAGTGGGTAGGGTGGTAGGGTTTAGGGTAGGTTTAGGATTTTAGGGTGGCAGCTTTGGGTTATTGGTTTTGGTTTTGGGTTTAGGTTAGTTTTAAGGTTTAGGGTTTAGGATTTAGGGTTTAGTGGTTTTTCTTTTTTTAAATTAAGTAAACCGATAGGTTTAAGTTTATTTAGTTTATTTATTATTTATTTGAATTTTATTTTTTTTTTTTTATGTAGGTTTATCTTTATTTTTATTTATTTTATTTTATTTATTTTAGGTTTATTTATCTTAGTTTAGGTATTTTATTTTAGTATTTTTTTTAGGTTTAGGTTTAGGTTTATGTTTATTTTTGAGTTTTGTTTTATTTATATTTTATTTTTTAGGTTTAGGATTTATTTTTTATTTTAGGTTTAGGTTTTTATTTTATTTCTTTAGGTTTAGATTTTCAATTTTTATTTAGGTTTATTTTTAGGTTTTCTATTTTAGTTTAGGTTTAGGTTAATTTTTAGTTTATTTTATTTTATTTTATTTACTTTAGGTTTTGGTTTGGTTTAGGTTTTATTTATTTTAGTTTTGGTTCACATTTATTTTATTTTGTTTATTTCATTTTGATTTTAAGTTTAGGTTTTATTTTAGTTTTAAGTTTATTTTTTTTATTTTTTTTAGGTTTTATTTTAAGTTTTATTTTTTATGTTTAGGCTTTTATTTAGTTTTTATTTTATTTTATTTTAGGTTTATTTTGTTTTTATTTTACATTTAGTTTTTATTATATTTAGGTTTTTTATTCATGGGTTTATTTTTATTTTTTTAGTTTAGTATAGGTTTTTATTTATTTTATTTTATCTTTAGGTTTAGGTTTTTATTTATTTTATTTTTATGTTTAATTTAGTTAGTTTAGTTTTAGTTTTAGGGGTCAGGGTTGGTCAGGGTTTATGGTCAAGGTTTAGGATCAAGATTGAGTATGGTCAGTAGGGTTAGGTGGCCCAGGGTCAGGTTTAGAGAGGGTGGTTAGCCCAGCCTCAGTTTAGGATTTAGGGCCTGGATCAGGAAGATAGGTTTCAGAAGTTAGGTTAAGTGGTTTGGTGGGTAGTCAGGCCAGTTTAGGGCCTTATTTTGGTCAGGATAGATTTAGGTCAGTTAAGGTTTAGCTCAGGGTCATTGGGTTTAGTAGGGTAATGGTTTAAGATAGGGTATGATTTTGTGGATTAGCATTTTTTAGTTAAGCAAACCAAGTTAGTTTATTTATTTTATTTTAACTGGTTTTTATTTAGTTTAGTTTATTTATTTTGGGTTTTATCTTAGTTTTTTATATCGCCCATATCTAGGTTTGGTTTAAGTTTATGTTTATTTTATTTAGCTTTATTTTTATTTTATTTTAGGTTTAGGTTTATTATGTTTAAGTTTAGGTTTGATTTTATTTTTTTAGGTTTAGCTTAGGTTTATAAGTTTATTTTAGTGTTTTTAGTTTAGTTTAGGTTTATTTTAGTTAATTTTATTTTATTTTTAGGGTAGGTTTTATTTATTTTAGGTTTAGGTTTATTTATTATAGTTTTATTTTAGTTTAGTTTATGTGTTTATCTTTATTTTGGTTTAGGTTTTTTTTTTAGGAGAGATTTGGGAGGTTTGGGGTGGAGGGTTTAGGGTTTGTGGAGTGGGGTTTAGGGAGGGTTTAGGGTGGGTTAGGATTATGTGGGTTTAGGGAAGTTTAGGTGGTGGCTTAGTTTTAGTTTTGGTTTAGGTTTAGTATTTAGGTTTGTTTAGGTTTTTTTTTAGAGATCAAATTCATTGAACATTTCTTCTTTTGATTTCATCAACCAAGTAACACACCTATTTTTTTTCAAGACACAAGTTTACATAGATCAAAAAAAGAGCATGCATAGAGCAAATCAAAAACTTTAAATAACTAGAACCATCTCCACTATAAAGACATAGTTCCATTAGTAGATGATTGGTCATTGCCCGCTTCCCATCGAACCACAACCAATCGACTAGTGGATCTACCATCATATCCCCAATCTCCATCCGCCATCACCACGTTGTCACCTCCTCGCCTCCATAAACACCACTTCTCCAACCACCACCTTCATATCCACCAGCACCTCCAGATCCCCCACCACCACTATGATAACCGCCGCCTCCACCTTCGCCTCCATCACGAGATCTAGATTGAGCCTGGTTGACGGTGATGTTCCTGCCTTCAAAGTTTTGCCCATTCTTAAGGTATAGGTTTAGGTTTCAGTTTATTAGGTTTTAGGATTTAGGATTATTTTTTAATTTATTTAGTTACATTAGGTTTAGGTTTAGGGTTTGGGGTTTAGGGTTAACGTTTAGGGTTTAGGGTTTATGGTTTAGGTTTAGGGTTTAGGGTTTAGGTTTAGGGTTTTAGGGTTTATGCTTATTTTAGGGTTTAGGGTGGGTTTAGGGTTTTGTTGTATTTTTAGGCTGTGGGTTTGAATTTAGGGTTTATGGTTTTTTTTTTAAAAAAAGTAAGTAAAGTGGTAGGTCTAGGTTTATTTAGTTTATTTTTTTATTTTAGTTTATTTTATTTTTATCTTTATTTAAGTTTCTTTTTTTATTTTTATTTAGTTTAGTTTATTTATTTTAGGTTTATTTATTTTAGTTTTGGTTTTTTATTTTAGTTTATTTTTTAGGTTGAGGTTTAGGTTTATCTTTTGGTTGAGTTTAGATTTTATTTTGTTTTTAGGTTCAAGATTTATTTTTTATTTTTAGGTTTAAGTTTAGGTTTTTATTTAATTTTTTTAGGTTTAGGTTTTAGGTTTTTATTTTAGGTTTATTTTTAGGTTTTATTTGTTAGTTTATTTTATTTTTTTTAGTTTAAGTTTAGGTTTAGGTTTAAGTTTTTGTTTTATTTGTTTTAATTTAGTTTATTTTAGTTTAGGTTTAGGTTTATTTTATTTTTATTTTAAGTTTAAGTTTTTTTATTTTAGGGTTTAGGTTTTATTTTATTTATTTATTTTTAGTTTTATTTATTAGGTTTAGGTTTTTATTTTATTTTAGGTTTATTTTATTTTGATTTTACATTTAGTTTTATTTTATTTAGCTTTTTTTAGTTTAGTTTTGGTATTTATCTATTCTATTTTAGTTAATTTTTATTAATTTATTTTATTTATTTTTAAGTTTAAGTTTAGGTTTTAGTTTAGGTTTTTGTTTTATTTTAATATTTTATTTAGAATTAGGATTTTTATTTATTTTATTTTATGTTCAATTTAGTTTAGATTTAGGCTTCTGGTAGGAGGGTCAGAGAGGTGTAAGGTTTAGGGTTTAGGTTAGGGCCTGTGGAGTGGGCCCGGGGTTAGTGGAGTTTAAGCCCAGTGGGTCATGGGCTCAGGTCAGTTTAAGGCTAGTTTAGGTTTAGGTTTAGGGCCCAGGTTTAAGGAGGGCATGTGGGTAGATTAGGTCAGATCAGGGTTTTGGTGTGATGGGATTGGATTGGAGTGGCCCAGGGCCTGGGTAAGGGTAAGTAGTGTGGGGTCTTTTCAGGTAGGGCTAAGCCCAGTCACAGGTAGGGCCAGTTTGGGTTAGGATTTAGGTTGGGTGGATCTGGGAGAGGTTAGGGTGGGGATCAGGATCTTTAAACCAAGCAAACCCATGGGTTTAGGTTTATTTAGTTGTTTTATTTATTTTAGTTTATTTTATTTTATTATTTTTATTTTTAATTTAGTTTATTTATTTTAGTTTAGGTTTTTATTTTAGCTTATTTTTTAGGTTTAGGTTTAGGTTTAGGTTTATGTTTATTTTTTTGTTTAGTTTTATTTTTATTTTCTTTTTTAGGTTTAGGTTTTATTTTTATTTTTGGTTTAGAGGTTTTTATTTTATTTTTTAAGGTTTAGGTTTTAGTTTTATTTTTAGGGTTTTTTAAAGTTTAGGTTTAAGTTTATTTTATTTTATTTACTTTAGGGTTTAGGTTTAGTTTATTTTAGGTTTAGGTTTATGTTTTTTTTTATTTTAGTTTAGTTTATTTTATTTTAGGTTTATGTTTATTTTAATTTGTTTGTTTTAGGTTTAGGTTTTTTTTTTAGTTTAAGGTTTAGGTTTTATTTTTTATTTATTTTTAGGTTTATTTTTTTGTTTATGTTTTTATTTTGTTTTTATTTTATTTTATTTAAGGTTTATTTTATTTTATTTTTACATTTAGTTTTTATTTTATTTAGTTTTATTTTAAGTTTATTTATTTTTTTTTTTTAGTTTAGTTTATTTATGTTTTATTTATTTTATTTTAGTTTTATTTTTATTTTTTGTTTTATTTTATTTTTAGGTTTAGGTTTAGGTTTAGGTTTAGGCTTTAGTTTATTATTTTATTATTTTATTTTACTTAGGTTTAGGTTTTTTATTTATTTTGTTTTATTTTAGTTGATTTTATGGGTTAATTAAGTTGAACCCTTAATTAGATGAAATAATTACCCTTACCTATGTTACCTTAAAGTAATTAACTAAATAATTATGAGTCAACATGATATGCATGGAAAATAAACTTGCAATGATCCTAGGAAATAAAAGGGGCCTAATGCAACTGGCTGATGATTAATAGTTAATTAAATTGAAGGACTTAATTATTTACTCTTATTGGTTTTCCCACACTTGTGGACTAGCCATAATTTCTCCTTTAGGTTATTAAACACCTAAAGATCTACCCCATGATTTAATTAATTAAGGTTTGATGTGATTATGATTTCAATTTGATTAAGTGATTTAATTAATTAGTTAAATCTTAATTAATTACATTTTAAAAAGGGTGAAATGAACTTAGGGAAAGGGGTCCCAACCCCCAACCCTATTCCTTAGTTCACTTAGTGTTGAACAATGATTAATAAACTTAATTAACCAATTTATTACTATTCATGGGATTAATTAATCATTAATTAACTTAAAAGAGAACTTAAGTTTTAATTAGTCAATCTTCCTGATTAAGTAAGCATTAAATCCCAAGAAAATCATGATAGGTAGTGGTCATCCCAATAAATTAACTAACAAAAATTAGGATTAATTTCTCGAGTAATTAAGTACTAATTAAGCTAATATATTTTGTAATGAAACCTTAATTACTACTCATAATTAGTTAAGATCATTTTTAATTAATTCTTATCTGAAATACCTTCAAAATGTGTATTTATTTGAATTTTTTTATTTCCCTATGATTTTTAAAAGTTTCAGCCATTAAAAATGATTAATTTAATTAAGCCTGTTGGCGCCACATGGCGAAGCCGACGTAGTGCTTTCCACATGGCGCGGATTGGCTACTTAAAACTATCCCACGACCAACGTGGCAGCGGTGGACACTCTTTCTCATCTGTCATCTGATCTTAGATCGGGCAGCTACGATTAATCTCACAGCTTAATAGGATTAAATCAGATCGATCTAGCAGATCTAATCATGATCGTCTGTTTCAATCACACGGAATAGACAGTGCATGTTGTAACGTCACGCAGTGATGGAAAATGGAGTCCGTCTACCATTGCTCACTTGATCTGAGCTTACCCGAGCTCAGATCAACTCCAAAAGATCCCAAACCTTCACGACATCGATCGGAGGGGATCCAACAGTCAAGATCACACGAGATGCAATTTTTCTTAAAAAAGCTCCAACATATTTTTGCTTAAGAATCAGTTTTTGAAGCATGCCTCATCAGAGCTCAAGATCGATGACTTGAACGATTGAGGAAGCTTCATCTAGTGGAGACGAAGGCCTGTTGAGTAGCAATTGGATCAATTCCTTGGCATTCGCTCGGAAGGCCACGAATCAATAATTTGGAGGTCAGCTTTGTTCAAAGTCCCACCTCCAGTGCTCGGGATGCTTGGGAGATGATTCATTCTTGCTCGATGAGACCTTGGGAAGGTGCCTGCAAAGTTAATTTGAGTTTAATGGAGAAATGTGGAAGTTAGGTCTGAAATGGGAGTGTCCTATTTCGGGATGGACAGGAATCACATTTTTTGATAGAGGAACGAGCTTGAGAGCTTAGGGAATGGCTCTAGCAGCTCATCTTGGGTAGCTAGGACTTTAAGGAAAGATTATGTGTGTATTCGAGTGGAAATGAGGGGGTGTAGATCCCCCTTCATCTTGATCGGACGGACAGATCGGGTTTGGCTTCGAGTGGCTGTCCACCATCTCAGGGAGTCATGTGTGGCAAGGAGGAGGTGGGTTGGTTCAGCTTGGTTGGTTGAAGGTGTGGAGATGGCTGCCAAGGAAGAATCATGGGTGTCCATGGGTTTCAAAATCTTAAATGGGGAGGGTGAGCTGATTTCAACTCCCATGGGTCAAGGCCGACCCAACGACCCCTTCGGTCAGGTTGGACAGTGTCCTAGGTGCTTAGGTGGACCATTGGGAGAGTACCAAGTGACCAAGGAATGAAAATGAACACTTACATGGGTGATTTGTCTCATGTGATTCCCTTGACCCAAGGGTATAATGATCATTTGGAATTGGTTTTGATTTGGACAGATTTCAAATGAGCCAATAGTGGGTTGTCCCAAATTTCAAGTTAATTGGAGTTGATTTGACTAGGTTTGGCTCAATTTGACTCATTTAGGTCAAAATGGGTTAGGTTGGGTCAAGTTGACAAATTGGTCACATTGGGTAAAACTAATGGTTCGGTCAAGTTCATATGATCATTTGGGATGTTTTTGTTCAATTGGTTTGGTTTAGTTTGGCTTAGATTTGATTTTGGCTCATTTGAATTCATTTTCAAATGGTTTCCAATTTGACCAAATTGGCCAAATTGCTTGGGTTGGTGTGGTTTGGTTTAGTTGACCAATTGAAGATGATTGGCTTTGATTTCATAATTGAATTTGGTTTTATTTTAATTGAACCTTTAGGTCATTTTGGGCCAAGTAGTCAATTGGGTTCAATTGCGTCCAATCATGGCTTTGGTCAGGTTCAACAATTAATTTGGAATGAACTTGAGCCATTGGTTGTAATCAATTTGGTTTATATTTTAATTTGAACCAAATTTGTGACAATTGATCAACGTAGGGTTATCAACAATCATGATGGGAGGTTTTGATGGCTTGGTTCAATCCAATTTGGGTAGGATTAGAGCTTGGTTCAAATAGATCAAATTGGCCACTTTGGGTCAACCAGACCAATTGGGCTTTAGTTGGCTTGATTTTGGATTGACTTTGACTTAGTTGAGTTTATATATGGATTTGGGATTGATATATAAATTCAATTGCAATTGGCTTGGGTTCAAATGGGTTTTGGTTCATTTGAATATTTCAAGTAGAAAGGGTTAAGTTGGGTTTGACTTAGATTAATTTTGGTTTGGCTTTATGATTGTCGATTTCATTTATATTTGTGAATATGATTGAAGGTATGATTGATTCATGAGAAAATCAATTGAATTTGGGTTTTGGAATGAAGGAATTTGGCTAAGTCCATGGTTGGGTCATGTGGCTTAGGTTTGGATTTTTTTGATTTAGTCTTGATGATGATTTAAATGCATATTTTATTTAAATTTGTGAAGATGATTGAAAATATGATTGATTTGTGAGAAAATCAATTGAGTTTGACTTGATTTGGATTAAGATTTAACTAACTCCATGGGATAGGTCATACGGCTTAGGAAGGGTTTTGATTTAATTTGACTTAGTTTGATTTAGTTTTGATCATTTGAATGTATATTTGACTTTTATTTACGAAGATGATTGAAGATATAAATTTATTATGAGAAAATCAACTGATTTTGGATTAATTTGGATTAAGATTTGGCTAAGTCCACGAGATATGCCATATGGCTTAGGAAGGGTGTCAAGTTTGGATTTGATCATGGGCTTCAATCATTTGGTTTTAAAATTTGGGTTTGGATTTGGATTTGAATTTGATGTTTGAATTGAACTTGAGGTTCGGTTTGAGAAGGTGAACATGGATTGGATTTGGGTTGTAGGGTAAGTGGATTATTCTAATCCCTAAGGCACTAATGCTCCATAGTGTTTCTATTAGAGATATATGATTGGAAGACTGAAGCAATGTTTGACATCATAGACTTGGATACATCTTTCAATGCTTTTCCTAGGAGACCATAGATACATGAGAACAACATAGTTCCATCCTCTCTACATCAGTGTATGAAGTTTGTGAGAGGTGGGATCGTCTAATCTATCAAAGTAGATCTCAAGCCATTTACAGCTTCATGAGGTGACATATATGAGGATGCTAATTTACTACCCTCAAAATCAACAAGTCTATTCTTGTGAACTTGGACAAAGTTTAAAAATAAAAAAAATAAAAATAAAAAGAAAATGAAAGAGAAAAAGAAAAAGAAAAGAAAAGGGAACAAAAATAGACTTGGAGGAAGAACTGTAGCATGACATTAGATTCCACCCACAGTTTATTACTCCATTCGAACATATGGGTAGGATGACCTGTCCTCCACCAGGTAGAGGAAGAAGCCAGTTTAGAGGTAGTCTTATGGGTGGAAAACCTCTTTATTGGCCACCAAATAGAAGATAGTCCAGCCTACCGTGAGTACACCTACTATCCATATAGACTTAGATTCTAGTTCATAGGATGAGTCTTATATGGTTAGTACACCACCGCCTCTTCTCTCATAGTATTCCTTTGAGGTGACACTTGAGCGATGAAGAACGGCTCCAAAGCAAAGCATAAGTGTATCCTAATATATATGTGAAATAATTAGGCATCAGCTGGGAACCTTGGCTCTAATCCCACTTTCCTCTCAATAAGCTGAGGGTTTGGTAGTTAAGGAAGCCCCTAAGTCATCCACATGTCTGAAGACTTAGAGGTTCTTTCTGGGAGCATCATTCTCAAGATAAGAAGTTGATGTAGAACTTGAGGGTGATTCATATAAATATTTAATAGAATTACTTTTGATTTATGTTGGTCATATGTTCATAATTTAACAAAGGGTTAATCCCACATACTTGGTCAAAGCACGTCTAATTGAATGAATATGGAAGAACAAATGCAAAGCTCTCAATCAACTAGATTAGGATTAGTAGGGTCCAATTGATGATGGTGATTACTACTTAGTCATCACCAATCATTTAGAATTTGATTGGTTCTTTTCAAATCACATTAACTCACATGAAGAGTTGTGCTTAGAAACTTTAGATGATCCAGATCATTTTGAAGTTAAAGATGCACCACCAGAGTTTGAAGAAGAGATCAAGTCAATCATCATTGAGCTCAAGGAAATCAACTTAGAAATTAAAGAATATCCATGCCCGACATACATCAGTTCTATGTTGAATGAAATTGAAACCAATGACTTAGTTAAGCTATTGGCTGAGTTTAAGGACTGCTTTACATGGAGTTATGAATAGATGCCTGGATTGGCTCCTAATGTAGGGGTCCATAAACTAGCAATAGAGCCTACTGCTAACCCTATCAAGTAGGCTCTTAGATGCATGTGATTAAACATAGAACAACAGGTCATTTCTGAAGTCAAGGAACTGATCGATGCTGGCTTCATCTGAGAAGAAAAATACCAAACCTGGTTAGCCAGTGTTGTCCCAGTTAAGAAACAGATTGGCAAAATTCACATGCGTCAATTTTAGGGATTTAAATAGGGTATGTCCAAAAGATGAATTTCCAATACCAATCCCGGAGCTTATGGTTGACATTGCCTCATTTCATGTAGTCTTCTCTTTCATGGATGGCTCATCTGGATATAACCAAATAAAGATGGCCACTAAAGATGGAAGAAACACTGCTTTTAGAACCCCGATTGAGCTATAAGGTCATGCCTTTCAGCCTTAAAAATGCTAGTGCTACAAAACAGTGGGCTATGACTCGAATCTTTGACAAACTCATTCATCATCAAGTCGAGTGCTATATCGATGATCTTGTGGTCAAAAGTAGAGACAAGGAAGACCATCTTTTTGACTTGAGAGTAGTTTTCAATTAACCTCAAAATGAACCCCCTTAAGTGTGCATTCAGAGTAGCTTCAGAGAAATTCCTTGGGTTTGTTGTCGGACACCAGAGAATCAAAATCAATCTAGAGAAGATCAAGATGATATTAGAAATGCCACCCCCTAAAAGTTTAACTTAATTGAGATCATTCCAAGAGTGGTTGGCGTATCTAAGATGCTTTATATCCAACCTATCGAGAAGATGTTTGCCATTCTTAGCATTTGTGAAAAAGGATGCCAAATTCATGTGTGATGATAAGTGTGAGCATGCCTTCGAAGATATCAAAGATTACCTGATGATGCTACCAGTTTTAGCAGCCCCTATCTAGGGCAAGTCGTTCATACTTTACACTACTGCATTAGACAACTCCTTCGATGCAAAGTTGGCCCAAGCCAATGACAAAAGGAAGGAAAATGCACTCTACTACCTCAACTGGTGTCTAATCTCTGTTAAAGCTAATTATCCACCCATTGAGAAGCATTGCCCAGCTTTAATCTTTCCATCCCAAAAGCTACAGTACTACATGCTTCCTCATAAGGTGAACTTAATCTCTAGGATCAATCCACTACACTATCTAGTGATGTGGCGATGATATCCAGATTGTTGGCATGACGGTCCATGATCCTCTCACAATTTGACATTACCTTCGTACCCCTCCATGTAGTGAGAGGACAAACGATAGTGGATTTCTTAGCAACACACCCATGTCCAGCTGACTCTCTACTAAGTGATGATCTCCTTGATGAACAAATGATGAACTTAGGGGATACTACCATTCATAGCTGGGAGATGTACTTTGATAGTGTGGCTTCCTCTCAAAGAGGATAAGAACTACAATCTACTATTCCAGGAAAGGTAGGGGTAGGAATAGTTCTCTTAACATTAGACTGGGATGTGATGAGATTCTCATATCATTTGTCCAATCCTTGCATCAATCATTTGTCTAGAGTTAGTCGTTACTCTAAGCATCTAGAACATCAATATCTTTAAGGATTCTCAGCTTGTTATCAACCAAATCACTAGGTCCTATAAGGTTATAAAGCCCAAGCTCCATCACTACCACAAGTACACCATAGAGTTGTTTACCCAAATACCAGAGGTTATAATTTATAAGATTCCTCAAGGAGAGAATGTCGTAGCGTATGCTTTAGCCAAGATTGTCAAGAAGTTGGCATGTCAGAGGATAAGCCCATATCAATAAAGGTCCAAAATAGACAAGTCTTATCCCTTATTGATATTGAACTCATCAAAAAGTACTCTCATGAAGGGGAGGTTGCCATTGCCAAGAAGAACGATGAGTTAGAGTGGAGGCAACCATTCAAGGATTACCTAAATAAAGGTAAACTACCTTAAGAGAAGTCCCAAGCCAATCAAATGAAGCAGTTAGCACTTTCCTATGCTCTTATGGATGGTGTCTGATACCGATGATCTTTTGATCATATGTTGTTACATTGTTTAGACAAGAACGAAGCCCATAAGATCGTAATCGAGGTATACTCAGGATTATATGGAGCCAACAATCTGGTCTGAACATGAAAACCAAGATCAAGAGACTAGAATACCACTAGCCATTGATGATCAAAGATTGCATGGATACAGCTAGGCGATGCCACCAATGTCAAATACACGATGTGGTCCTACACCAACCACCCAATATTCTACAACCTACATTGGCCTCATGGCCACTTGAGTGTTGGGGTACCGACATAGTGGGTTCGATTGATCCTCTTTATTCCAAGGGTCAATAACTCATCTTACCTGCTACTGACTACTTTTTCAACTGGGTGAAAGTGATTCCACTCAGAGAGGTCACATCTCAACATATGCACCAATTTTTTAAGAACCATATCGTATATAGGTTTAGAGTGCCTCGATGAATTATATATGATAATGATACTGCATTCAAGAGCACCAAGATCAACAACTTTGCCCAGAGACATAGCATAGATTGAAGATATTCTGCCATCAACTACCTGAGGGCAAATAGCTTAGCAAAATCCTTCAATAAAACCCTCATCCAAATACTAAAGAAGACATTCAATAACAATAAGTGATATTGGCATGAACAGTTAGTTGAAGCCTTGTGGGCCTACCACACCACATATAGAACTCCAACTCAGTCTACTCTTTTCTCCTTAGTGTATGAATCTGAAGTCATTCTACCATTAGAAGTCCAACTCCCATCACTAAGGATAGCAGTAGGTAGCAAGATCACAACAGAGCAGAATGCCAAGTTGTGGTTAGAAGAGCTCGAAGGTTTTGAAAAGAGACTCCTGTGTGCATGCCAAAACCTTGAGTTGTACAAAGCTAAAATGATTTAAGCTCATAACAAGTTGGTCTATTCTAGAGCCTTTGAAGTAGGAGAGCTTATTTTAGTTCTAAGGACACAGATTATTGCCCGTCATAAGATGGGAGGCAAGTTTGAACCCACTTGGGAAGGCCCTTTTGCCATAGAGAAGGCCTACCAAGGAGGATCTTATCAGCTTATTAATAATAAGGGAAAACACCTAATGCTTCCAATCAATAGGCTCTACTTAAAGAAATATTATAAATCATGTATGAAAATAATTATCATCATTGAAAATTCCATTTTGAATTCAATCTCTTCCATGTTGAAAGTATTCTTGTTTGTGAATCTGCCAAGATGTGTTTAGGATATGTGTATGGAACTCGAGCTACATCCTATCCTTCATCAACCCAACACAAACATAAACTACACACAAACATATAAAATAAACACATATCTTTTATGTCAAGCTACTCTGAGTTGAGATAACCCCCACCCCAAGTGGCACTCACTCAAGAGCTAGGTCGAACGTACCTGCAAGTGTCACCCTAGTGGTCTTCTTGCTTTGGACGATGTAAGTCTACTACACTTTCCCTCTTTACTTGGCCATAGCACACTGACAAGTGCATTACTAGTTTGGTAGGCCTTAGTGTATGGCCGATAAGCTACCTCATGTTGGATACTTTTAAGAGGATGTGAGTATACTAAGCTTTCTTCTTGGATTAACCTTCGTGCACTAACTAGTTTGAGTATATTTGAGATTTAAGATATGTCCCCTAGTAGCTCCTTCTCTCGTGACTACATCAAGTCTGGGTCTAGTCCTTCCTCGGGGCTCCCCACTTAGTAGTCGCTCTAGGTTAGATAGCATTTGTCCTGTGGATGATAGACTATTCTGATGATCAGTTTCACTTGGAATGTTGTAAGTCTACACACTTTCTTTCCAGATTGATCATTTCATAATGACGGGCACCTTAGGTTGGTTGGTTCTCACTATGCTATTGAATACACCACTCATACTAATGGATACACCTTAGGTTGGTTGGCTCTCACACCTTAGGATACACCACTCATGGCAGATGTAAGTCTGCAACTCTTTCTCCTTGAGTTGGCCACCGTACACCTGTAAGCTTTCTTTTCCAGGGCTCAGGATAACACCCCTAGCAGCACCTCCCCTGTGGGCACTATATTTGGATCACATCCTTTGTGACCCCATTTAGACACTACTCGGGTTACTATCAGATTGGACAGTTCCCCTTTCCTAGTAACCACCCCTGTGGTTGGAGAATATGTGATGTGGATGTGCAGATTCTCCCTTAGTCCAATAAATCTGAGATAGGTCAAGGATGACATACCCCCTTTCAGTGTGGTCCCTTGTAGACCAACATGGTCCACACAAATATATAAATTAAATAAATATTCACTTATGGATTAGTAGGACACCACTAGCAGTACCTTTTCCTAAGCAGGTATTGTATCTTTAGGACAGTGTCAGCAGGGAAGTGTCAGCAAAACTCCCTATAAGAATCGCTTGACTACTCTTGAGTTGATATAAGTCCCCATCAATATTCACGTAATATTTGCCCCTAAGTCAGGTTTGATTTGTTATGCAATCAATAGGTCACCCTAGTGGTTGTTCCCTGCTTTAGAAGATGTAGGTCTATTACGCCTTCTTCCTAGCACAGTTATTGCACACCAAAAGGCAACCCCTTATGTTGGCTAGCTCAATCCCACGACCAGTAGACTATCCCTTTGGATATGTAAATCTAAGATAGGACAAGTCTGATATGGCCTCTTTTCAGTGGGGCCATCGCACACTGACATGGTCCATAAATTAAATCTATTAAATTTGACTAAGCTCACATCCCCGGTGGATATGCCCTCAATTCGAAATTAAACTAAACCAAAAAAACCATATCAAATCACATGAAATTATGATAAAATTATTCTAGAGTATCCCTTTGGATTTGTAAACTTAAGGTAGGTCAAGGCTGATATAGCCCCCTCTCAGTGGGTCCATTGTACACTAATAGGGTCCATACATTAACTCAGATTAAATTAAACCCAATCTAATTTTTCCTAATGGAGTTAAATCACACCTTTCTCTCTAGTGGAGCCCCAAATCATACATAAACAAGTCAAGCAAATAAATCAAATTCAAAATGAACCTCTCTAGTGGAACCAAATTAAACCAACTCCCCCAAAAGACTCTAAATCAAAGAAATCCAAACAAACTCTTATCCCCAGTGGATACATCCCCAAAAAAATCTATCAAATCAAACTCAAATCCTAATCCCCAGTGGATATCTTGAACCTGCTTCTCTAGTGGTAGGTTCATATGCCCGATCCCCAGCAGACTCAAACCCATATCTTTAGTAGATATGCCTCCACATCAATTAAAACAAAAAAATTAAAGTCAATTCAATCTTAATCCATGATGGATTATAGATTCTTATCTCCTCGATCTTCTTTCCACAAATCATAAAATCAAATAAAATTCAAACATTATCCCCAACAGATTTTTTGCTTCTATACCCTCGACATAGACCCCTCACATGTCAAGTCCAATGCATGTGTGATCCTCTAGCGGATATCGCTCCATGTCCTTGACATGGAATTCTCATCAAATCTAATTTCTTCTCTTATGTGCACCTTTAATACTTCAACCAAAAGCCTAATAATGTATTCATTCAAATTACATCATCTTAACATTATAATCAACATTTTGTCATGGTGCAAGCTAAAACTAACTATACAATATCATGCAAAACATATAACAGTGTGAATTAACACACTATATTATATTATAATATATGATGTTATATTATAATTTGCTATAATATAATATATTGTCTAACATTACACCTCATTAGAATCACTTAAAAGAACAAATAAAAAATTTTCAAAATATGAATAATGAATAATGTTTTTTTTTTTTGTTTTTTTTTCTATTAGAAATGGTACATAAAATAGTGTAATGAATTTGGCCAAATTCTTCCATCTCAATTCAAATTAATTTTTGATCAACCCAATGTATTTTGACTAAATATACTAAAATGTACAATAATTTAGTAACACACCACCACATCATATATATATATATATGTACATTATATTTTAATATGCATTTATATAATATATTCTATTACATTACACCTTAAAATGAATCACTTTAAGCAAAAATTTATAAAATTTTGTTGAAAAATGAACATTTATTTTGGATGCAAAATTCCATTCTTTTTATTAAATGACATACCATAGCACACCCCCAATGATGTTCCCTAAAGCTTACCTTAAATTTGGCCAAATCCAACCATCTCAGCCTGTAAATCAGTGTTATTATGAATTATACCAATACAAACTTTACTACATCATCCTATAAAAAAATAAAATATGCTCAACAACAAGTAGTAATACACAATAGTATGTTATAATGCATGATGCTACACTATGCTATGGCATCCTATATTATAATACACTATAACATATTATATTATATTATATTGCATATATTACATCACAAGGGGATTGCTTAAGAAAAAAATCATCAAATTAGACTAAATAATAAAAAAAATATTTTAGTCGTATCACTTACATATTTTAAATTGAAACAATATATTATGATGCCATGCTCTACCTTTTAAGAATTTGGCCAAATTCCACCATTCTAAAGTCTAAATCAACATTTTTATAAATAATGCTAGTTTAAGCTCGACTGTATGATTGTAAAATACTAAAATAATTTAAAATACATAGAACAATATATTATGATATATGATGTTATACTATGCTACAACATATAATATTTATTTTGAACATAAAATCTTACCTTTTAGACTACAAGTGGCGTAGCACACCTTTGGTACTACAACCTAATTCCCACTTCAAATTTAATAAATTTCATCAATTGATTTCTTAAATCAATATTTTTATGATTTATATTAATATAGACTACATGGCACAATACCATAATATACTAAAACATTTCAAAACATCTTATAACATCCAAAAACACATCACTACATGCTTAAAATATGTGATTCTACATTATACTATAATATATTGTATTATAATATAATTTAGGGTTAGAGTTTAAAGTATTCAAATCTTTGATGGTCAAGGGAATGTCTCTCAAAGACATTTTCTTGATCTATCATAACTATGTTTGGATTAAGTCATTCTTTAAATCTACTCCTAATGAAATCTTTATTTAAGGTTTATGGTTTAGAGTTTAGGGTTAGGGTTTAGGGTTAGTTTAGGGTTTAGGGTTTATGGTTAGTTTGGAGTTTAGTGTTTAGGGTTTAGGGATAAGTTTTGGGTTTAAGCTTTAGGGTTAGTTTAGGGTTTAGGGTTTAGGGTTTAGGGTTTGGGGTTTATGGTTTAAGGTTTAGGGTTTAGGGTTTATGGTGTAGCTTGTGGATTTAGAGTTTATTTTATTTTAGGGTTTACTTATGGGTTTAGTGTTTAGGGTTTAGGGTTTATGGTTTTGTGTTTAGGCTTTTAGGTTTTTAGGGTTTAGGGTTTAGGGTTTTGATTTTAGGTTTAGGGTATAAGTTTTAGTTTATGGTTTAGGGTTTAAAGATTTTTTTTAATAGAGAACAAAATCAAATTCAACATTTCTTCTTTTTGATTTCATCAACCAAGTAGCACCCGAAGTTTTCTAAGACACAAGTGATGACATAGATCAAAATGAGAACGCATAGAGCAAATCAAAAACCCTAGATAAGTAGATCCATCTTTATTATAAAGACACTCTATAAGAGTAGATCGGATCAACTGCTCTTTCTCCAGCCTTCAACCACCCCGCCTCTAGTATGGGATCCACCATCAAATCTCGATCTCCCTCTAACGCCACCACCATGACTATAACCTTCGCCGCTCTTCCCTCCTCCATAACCACCACCACTCCACCACCACCTCCATATCCACCAAGACTCCTAGATCCCCACTATAACATTAGGTTGGGTTTAGGCTTTTGTGGTTTAGTGTTTTGGGTTTAGGGTTTTAGGTTTAGGTTTATGATTTAGGATTTAAGGTTTAGGATTTGGCATTAAGGTTTAGGTTTAGGGTTTAGGTTAGTTTGGTTTAAGGTTTAGGGTTTTGGTTTTAGCTTAGGTTGATTAGGTTTAGGTTTAGGATTGGTTTAGGGTTTATGGTTTTTTTAGGGTTTAGAGTTTAGGGTTGGGGTCAGTTTAGATTTATGGTTTAAGGTTATGGTGTTTAGGGTATTAGATTTAGTGTTTTGGGATTTAGGGTTTGGGGGGTTTTTTAAAAAAAATCAAGCAAACCATCAGTTTATTTATTTTATATTTATTTTATTTTATTATTTTTATTTATATTTTATTTTATTTAGTTTATTTTATTTTTAGATTTATTTTAGTTTAGTTTTTATTTTAGTTTAATTTTTTGTTTAGATTTAGGTTATTATTTTTTTTAGTTTTATTTTATTTTATTTTTTAGACTTAAGTTTTTTTTAGGTTTAGGTTTTTATTTTATTTTTTATGTTTAGGTTTTAAGTTTTCATTTTAGGGTTTTTTTGGTTTTATTTTTTTAGTTTAGGTATAAGTTTATTTTTAGTTTATTTTATATTATTTAGTTTAGGGTTTAGGTTTAGTTTATTTTAGGTTTAGGTTTAGGTTTTACTTATTTTAGTTTTGTTTATTTTATTTTATTTATTTTAAGTTTATGTTTTTTTTAGTTTATGGTTTAAGTTTTATTTTTTATTTCTTATAGGTTTTATTTTTAGGTTTTAATCTTTTTTATTTAGGTTTTTATTTAGTTTTATTTTAGTTTATTTTAAGTATATTTTATTTTTATTATTTAGTTTTATTTTAGATATGTTTTATTTTAATTTTATTTATTATTTGAGTTTATTTTATTTAGTTTAGTATTTAGTTTTTTATTATATATATATTATATATATATATATATATATATATATATATATATATATATTATTTAGTTTTTTTAGGATATTAGTTTAGTTTGTCAGTTTTGGGGTTTGAAGGGTTTAGGTAGGCCTGGGGTTTTAGGGTAGGGGGTTTAGGATAGGGTTTATGGTGAGGTTTAGTGGTTTTTAGGTTTGGGGTTTAGGGTTTAGGTTTAGTTTATTGTTTTGGTTTAGAGTTTAGGTTTAGGGTTGTAGGAAGGTTTAGGATAGTTGGGTTTGGTTTGGTTTTTTTTTAAAAAATTTTATTTTTTTAAATTAAGTAAATTGGTGGCAGCTAGTCAGTGGGAGCTATGTTCCATCTCATAAGAGTGCCCTTACTATCCATATAGATTTGGAATCTAGTTTAGAGGATGAGTCTTATGTGGTTAGCACGCCAATCAACCCCTCTCAGCGGCTCCTATTGGAAGTTACATTTGAGCCAGACATTGATTAAGACCAGGCCTCCAAGCAAAACATGAATGTATCCCAATTAGTATTATGTAGAACAATCAAGAAATAGCTGGAAATTTTAGCTCTAACCCCACTCTCGTCTCAGAAAGTTGAGGGTTTAGTAGTTAAGGAGGCCCCTAAGTCATCTACAGTTGTCAAGCTAAAGAGGTTTTTGTTGGGAGCATCATCCTCATGTCAAGAAGCTGATGTAGAACTTTAGGATGATTCATATAAAGATCTAATACAATTACCTTTTGATTGGTACTTGCCTTTAGTTCTTAACTTAGCAAAGAAGGGATTAATCCCACATACTTGGTCTAAACACAAGTCAAACTACTTTGAAAGGCTATGGGATAACCAAAGCAGACATCTTCAATCAAGACCAGGACAAGGATTCGGCATAGTGGGTCCAATCGATGATGACAACCATTGCCTAGTCATTACCAATCATTTGGAGTCTGATAGGTTCTTTTCAAATCATACTAACTCATATGAGGAGGTGTGTTTAGAAACTTCAGATGATCCAAATGAGTTTGAAGTCAGAGATGCACCGCTAGAGTTTAAAGAAGAGATCAGATCAACCATTAACAAACTCAAAGTAATCAACTTAGGAATAAAAGAAGATCCACGTCTGATATACGTCAGCTCCTTATTGAATGAAGAAGAAACCAATGACTTAGTTAGGCTATTCACTAAGTTTAAGGATTGCTTCGCATGGAGTTATGAAGATATGCACAGTTTATCTCCTGACGTAGTCAAACTAGTAATAGCCTAGTGCTAACCCTATCAAGCAAGCTCCTACATGCAATTAGACATAGAGGGTCATTTTAAGATTAAGAAACTGATTGATGCTGGTTTTATGAGAGAAGAAAAATATCCTACTAGATTGGCCAATGTCATTCTAGTTAAGAAAAAGAATGACTAAATTTGCATATGCATCATCGATTTTAGGGATCTAAGTAAGGCATGTCCTAAAGATGAATTTTGACTATCATTCTCAAAACTGATGGTGGATAATGCCTCATCTCATGCAGTCTTCTCTTTCATGGATGGGTCATCTAACTATAGATAAATTAAGATAGCCCCTGAGGATGAGAAATATACTACTTTTTGAACCTCGATCGAAATCTATTGTTATAGGGTCATGCCTTTCATCTTTAAAAATGCTGGTGCTACATACCAGTAGGCCATGACTTGAATCTTCAATGAAATTATTCATCATCAGGTTGAATGTTATGTTGATGATCTTGTAGTCAAAAGTAAAGAAAAGGAAGAGCATCTCTTTGACTTGAGAGTAGTTTCTGAATGGTTAGGATAATTTAACCTTAAAATGAATTCCCTGAAGTGTGCATTCAGAGTAGCTTCAAGGAAATTCCTTGGGTTTGTTGTCCACCACCGCAGAATAGAAATCGATCCAGTGAAGATCAAAGCGATATTAGAAATTCCACCCCATAAAAGTCTAACTCAACTCAGATCATTTCAAGGGCGATTGGCATATTTAAGGCGCTTCATTTCTAACCTGTTAGGAAGATGCCAGCCATTCTCAGCACTTGTCTAAAAGGATGCAAAGTTCAAGTGGGATGAAAAGTGCCAGCATACTTTTCAAGACATCAAGCACTACTTGATGACATCGCCAGTTATAGTAGCAATCTCGTGCAAGTCGCTCATCTTATATACTCGCATTAGATGACTCCTTTGCTTTGTTGGCCCAAACCAAAGATGAGGGAAAGAAAATGCACTCTACTATCTCCATCATCTAATCCTGAGGTAAACTATCCACCTAAAAAGCACTTAGCTTTAATCTTTGCATCCCAAAAGCAATGGCATTACATACTTTCTCATAAGGAGAATCTGTTCTTTAGGATTAATCGACTGCAATATCTCATGACATTGCCAATGTTATCCAGACGGTTGGCACGTTGCTCCATAATTTTGTCACAGTTTGATATCACTTTTGTACCCCTCAGTGCAGTGAATGGACAAACATTAGCAAATTAATTAGCATCAGACCCACTTCCTGTTGATTCCCCTCTTAGTGATGACCTCCCCGATGAACAAATTATGAACTTACAGGACACTAGCATTCACCACTGGGAGATGTATTTTGATGGTGCGGCTTCCTTTCAAAAAGAAGAAGAACCATGATCTACTCTTCCAGGAAAGGTAGGGATTATAATAGTTCTCCTAACTCTGGACTGTGATTTAATGAGATTCTTTTATCGTCTATCCAATCCATGCACCAACAATGAGGCTGAATATGAGGCTCTGATTTTCGGTCTGGAGTTAGCCATGACACTATGCATCCAGAGTATCTACATCTTCAGGGATTCTCAATTAGTTATCAACCAACTCGTTGGGTCCTACAAGGTTCTAAAGCCTAAGCTCTATCACTACCACAAGTAAACCATGGAGTTATTGGCCCAAATCCCAAAGGTTACCATTTATCAAATTCCTCGAGGAGAACAGAGTAGCAGATGCATTAGCCAAGCATGCCAAAGAGTTGGCATGTTCGGAAGATAAGTCCATACTAAAATGGGTCTAAAATAGACAAGTCTTATCCCTTGTTGATACTGAACTAATCGAGAAACTCAATCTTAAAGGGGAGGTTACCGTGGCTAGAAAGGACGAGGAGTCAGATTAAAGGCAACAATTTATGGATTATCTAAATATAGGCACACTACCTCAAGAGAAGTCATTAGCCCATCAAGTGAAGCATAAAGCTCTTTCATATGCTCTTGTAGATGGCACGTTATTCCGGTGATCCTTCGATCATATGTGGTTAAGTTGTTCAGAAAAACATGAAGCCCATAAGATTATGTCTGAGGTGCATTCAGGTTTATACAGAGCACATCAATGCAGTCTAAAGATGAAAGCCAAGATCAAAAGACTAGGATACTACTGGGCTTCGATGATCACAAACTACATGGATGTAGCTAGGAGATGCCACCAATGTCAGGTACATGGTGTGGTCTTAAACCAACCACCCAACATTCCACATCCTACATTTGAGTGTTGGGATACCGACATAGTGGGTTTGATTGATACTTCTTCTTCCAAGGGTCATCGGTTCATTCTAGCTACCATCGACTACTTTTCTAAGTGGGTAGAGGCGATTCCACTCAAAGAGGTCACAGCTTAGCACGTGCTCTAGTTTTTCAAGAACCATATCATATATAAGTTCAAGGTGCCTCAACAAATTATAATAGATAAGGGTACTGCATTCAATAGCACTAAAATCAATAGCTTGGCCCAAAGACATAGCATAGATTGGAGATACTCTACCATCTACTACCTGAGGAAAAATGGCTTAGTAGAAGCCTTCAACAAAACTCTCATCTAAATATTAAAGAAGACACTCGATAATAATAAGTGATAGTGGAATGAGTAGTTAGTTGAAGCCTTATGGGCTTACCGTACCACATACAATCTCTAACTCAATCTACCCCATTCTCCTTAGTGTATGGGTCTGAAGCAGTCCTACCATTAGAAGTCCAACTCCCATCATTAAGGATAGCTATGGGTAGTAAAATCATAACAATGTAGAATGCCAAGTTATAGTTAGAAGAGCTTGAAGGTTTGGAGGAGAGATGCCTTCAGGCATGCCAAAACCTCAAGTTGTACAAAGCCAAAATGATTCAAGCTCATAAAAAGTTGGTCTATCTTAGAGATTTTCAAGCAGAAGAGCTTGTTTTAGTTTTAAAGAGACCAATTGTTGCACATCGAAAGATGGAAGGTAAGTTTGAACCACTTGGGAAGGCCCTTTTGCCATAGAGAAGGCCTACCAAGGAGGATCTTATCAGCTTATAAATTATAAGGAGAGCACCCTATGCTTCCAATCAACGGGCTATACCTAAAGAAATATTATCCATAAATCTTATTTCAAATCAATCATCACAAAAATTTCTTTCATCTAAAATTTTGTCTCTTCCACGTTGAGAAATATCTTTGCTTGCAAATCCACCATGATGTGTTTAGTGTAGATGAAAGGAACCCAAGGGGCATCCTATCCTGCATCATCATAACATAAACATAAACTACACACAATCACATATAAAACAAACACATATCTTTTGTCTCGAGCTATTTGATGTGGGATAAAGTCCCTGTGGCACTCACTCATTAACATGCTATCTTGATAGTGTGTCAACCCATTGGTTACTTGTCTAGCGGATGTTAGTCTACAAGCTTTCTTCCTAACTTGACCATTGTAAACTGACGAGCACCTTGTTAGTTTGGTATGCCTTACTACATAACCGGTAAGCTACCCATGCTCACATTGTTTAAGAAGATGTAACTCTACATGCTTTATTCTTAGACTAGACATCATGATATGATGGGGTCGAGTATATTTGAGGCTTAGGATAGGTCCCCTAGTGGTTCCTTTCCTCCTGACTACTTTAAATCTTGGCCTAGTCCTTACATGGGACTCCCCTCTTGGTAGTCTCCCTAGGTCGGATAGCATCTGTCCCACCGATGACAGAGTATCTTGGTGATTATTTTCATCTATAAAGATGTAAGTCTACAAGCCTTCTTCTTAGATTGATCATCACAAATTGACGGGCACCTTAGGTTGGTTAGTTATCGCTATGCTGACAATGACCCACCCGTGGATACACCAGTCATGGCAGATGTAAGTCTACAAGCTTTCTCCCAGAGTTGGCCACCGTATACCTATAAGCTTTCTTTTATAAGGTCCTAGATAAAGCCCTACCAACACCTCCCCTATGGGCACTCTATTTGGATCACATCCTTAGCGATCCCATTTAGACACTACCCGGGTTGCTCTAGGATTGGACAGTCTGCCTTTCCTAGTATCCACCCCTATGGTAGGAGAATTTATCTTGCGGATATGCAGATTCTCCCTTGGTCCAATAAGTTTTTATTTTAGGTTTATTTTTAGGTTTTATTTTTTAGTTTGTTTTATTATATTTAGTTTAAGTTTAGGTTTAGGTTTATTTTATTTTCTTTATCTTATTTTTATTTTAGATTTAGGTTTTTTTATTTATTTATAGGTTTTATTTTAAAGTTTCTTTTTTAGGTTTTAGTTTTATTTAGTTTTTATTTTATTTTATTTTAGGTTTATTTTATTTGTATTTTATGTTTAGTTTTTATTTTATTTAGGTTTTTTATTCTGAGGTTTATTTTATTTTTTTAGTTTAATTTAAGTTTTTATTTATTTTATGTTTTATATTTTATTACTTTATTTTATTTATTTTATTTTTATTTTAGTTTAAGTTTTATTTTATTTTATTATTTATTTATCTTTTATATAGGTTTAGTTTTTTTTATTACATTTTAGGTTTAATTTAGTTTAGGTTTTTTTGTTTTTGTGTTTTAGTTTTAGGCTCCAGTTAGGGTTTAGGTTTAGGATCTTTAGATTTTAGTCATGGCCTTAGGGTTTAGCCCAGGATTTAGACTAGCTTTTGTAGTTTAGTTTAGGGTGGCTTGGCCTAGCCTGGTCAGTTGCCTTTAGGGTTTTAGTAGCATGGTTTTAGGGCCTTTTAGGCCCAGTGCCTGTGGTCAGGCTATGGCTTATTTTAGGTTTAGGCTTTAGTGTAGCTTTAAAAAAAAAATTACAAAACAGAGTTTTAGCTTTATTTAGTTTATTTAGTTTATTTTTTATTCATTTTAGTTTATTTTAATTTAATTTTTATTTAGGTTTATTTTTTTTTGGTTTAGTTTATTTATTTTAGTTCAAGTTTTTTTTATTTTAGTTTATTTTTTAGTTTAAGGTTTAGGTTTATGTTTATTTTGTTGTTTAGTTTTATTTTTATTTTATTTTTTAGGTTAAATATTTGATTTTTATTTTTATTTTTAGGTTTAGGTTTAGATTTTTATTTTATTTTTTTGTTTAGGTTTTAGGTTTTTTTTTAGGTTTTTTTAGTTTATTTTATTTTATTTAATTTAGGGTTTAGGTTTAGTTTAATTTTGGTTTAGGTTTAGGTTTTCTTTATTTTAGTTTATTTCATTTTAGTTCAAGTTTATGTTTATTTTATTTTCTTTATTTTAGATTTAGGTTTTCTTTCAAATTTAGGGTTTAGGTTTTATATTTTATTTATTTGTTTATTTTAGGTTTATTTTAGTTTTTTTATTTAGTTTTATTTAATTTAATTTTAGGTTAATTTTATGTTTAATTTTATTTTATTTAGATTTTTATTTTAGGCTTATTTATTTTTTTTAGTTTAGTTTAGGTTTATTTTATTTTATTTAGTTTAGTTAATATTTTATTTTATTTTAGGTTTAGTTTAGGTTTTTATTTTATTTTAATTTTTTATTCTATTTTGGTTTACATTTTCCTTTTTATCATATATTGAGTTATTATTTAGTTTAGGTGTAGGATTTTAGCTTTTTTGGGTTTAGGTTTATTGGGTTTGGGGGGGTATGTTTAGGTTTTGTGGGGTTTTAGGTTTTAGGGTTTAGGTTTAGGGTTTAGGTTTAGTTTAGGTTTTGTTTTAGGGGGGTTTGTTTAGTTTTTTTGGTTTTAATAAAGAATAAATTTAGATTAAATATTTCATCATTTCGATTTCAACCAAGTAACACCAAGTTTTCTAAGATTTACAAAATAAAAAATGAGCACATATAGATCTCAATCAAAACCTGCCTACTAAAATGTAAATTCCATAAGAAATACATCGGATCACCCATTCTTCCATTTTTTAGTTTTCATAAGAACCACCCCAGCCTCTCGACTAGCGGGATCCACCATTATATCCCTGATCTCTCCCTCTGTCACCACCACGGATGTAACCTCCATCACTCCTCCCGACTCCATAATCACCAATGCTCCACCACCACCTCCATATCCACCAGCACCTTTAGATCCCCCACCACCACTGACATAATCGCCGCCTCCGCCTTCGCCTCCACCGCCAGATCTAGACTAAACTAGTTGACGATGATGTTCCTACCGTCAAGGTTCTGCCCATTCTTAGGGTTTAGGTTTACGTTTAGGTTTATTAGGTTTTAGGGTTTAGGTTTATTTTTTAATTTATTTAGTTACTTTAGGTTTAGTGGGTTTAGTTAGGTAAGGGTTTAGGGTTTAGTTAGTGAGGGTTTTGTGTTTAGGGATCAGGGTTTATGATTTAGGGTTTAGGGTTTAGGGTTATGGCTTAGGGTTTATGGTTTAGGTGTTTTTTGTGGGTTTAGGTTTTAGTAGTTTAGGGTTTATGGTTTTTTTAAATTAAGTAAACTAAGTGTTTAGTTAGTTTATTTAATTTATCTATTTTATATAGGTTTATTTTTATTTTGTTTATTTTAGTTTATATATTTTAGGTTTATTTTTAGTTTTTATTTAAGTTTATTTTTTTAAGTTTAGTTTAGGTTTTATTTTATTTTTTAAGTTTAGGTTTTAGGTTTTATTTTTAGTTTATTTTAGTTTTAGTTTTAGTTTATTTTATTTAGTTTAGGTTTAGGTTTATTTATTTATTTAGTTTAGTTTAGGTTTATTTTAGTTTAAGTTTAGGTTTAATATTATTTTATTTAGGTTTAGGTTTTATTTTTAGGTTATTATTTAGTTTTATTTTATTTTTAGGTTTATTTTATTTTTTATTGTTTAGTTTTAAATTTATTTAGGTTTTTTTCTTAGGTTTATTTTATTTTTTAGTTTAATTTAGGTTTTTATTTATTTTATTTTAGTTTATTTTTAATACATTATTATATTTTATTTTTAGGTTCTCATTTTGGATTAGGTTTTTATTTTATTTTATTATTTTGTTTTATTTAGATTTAGGTTTTTTATCCCATAGGTTTAATTTATTTAGGTCAGTTTAGGTTTAGGTTGGGCATGGGTAGGGCCTGGTAGGGCCCAGGGTTTGTGGGCTCAGTGGTTAGGGCTCAGTTTAGGGCCTAGGTCAAGGCCCAGGGTTTAGTTTGGCTTTATGATTTAGGGTTTTAGGATCTGGGGTCAGGGTTTAGGGTCATCAGGGCTCAGGTTTAGGGCTCCTCACCTCACCTTTAGGCTTAGTTTTAGTTTTAGGGCTTAGGGCCCAGGGTTTATGGCCCAGGGTCTGGGGCCCATGATGGCCAGGGCCCAGGATCAGTTCCCAGGCTCCAGTTTGTCCAAGAGTTTTAGTAGTGCAGTAGTGACACCAAGATTTAGTTTAGGGTTTAGGGGGGATTTAGGGTTTATGGCCTAGGGTTGAGGGAAGCCTTTAAAAAAAAAGCAAACCAAGAGTTTAGGTTTATTTAGTTTATTTAGTTTTATTTTATTTATTTTAGTCCATTTTATTTTTATTTTATTGAGGTTTATTTTTTATATTAGTTTAGTTTATTTATTTTAGGTTTATTTATTTTAGTTTAGGTTTTATTTTAGGAAGTTTAGGTTTATGTTTATTTTGTGTTTAATAATTTTATTTTACTTTTAGGATTAAGTTTTAATTTTTTTTTTTATTTTTATTTATTTTAGGTTTATGTTATAAGTTTTATTTTATATTTAGGTTTTCTTTAGTTTAGGTTTAGGTTTATTTTAGTTTATCTTATTTTATTTAGTTTATGATTTAGGTTTATTTAATAGGTTTAGGTTTGGGTTTTATTTTAGTTTATTTTAGTCCGCATAGTTTATTTTATTTTCTTTATTTTAGGTTTAGTTATTTTTTATTTTAGGGTTTAGGTTTTATTATTTATTTTTCTTAGATTTTATTTTTAGGTTTAGGTTTTTATTTAGTTTTTATTTTATTTTATTTTAGATTAATTTTATGTTTTGTTTTATTTTATTTAGGGTTTTTATTATTAAGTTTATTGTTTATTCCATTTTAGTTTAGTTTAGGTTTATTTATCTTTATCTAATTAGTTTATATTTTTATTTCTTTGTGCATTTACACTTATTTATGCTTTTTATCTTATCTTTAATCTTATTCCATTTTGCTCTGCCTTCTTATTCTTACTTTTAGGTATTATTTAGTTTAGGCTTAGGTTTTAGCTTTTAGGGTTAAGGGTTTAAAGATTTGTATTTTAGTTTAGGGTTTCATGGTTTAGGGATTTAGGGTTTGGGGTTTAAGGCTTAGGGTTTAGGTTTTAGGGTTTAGGGTTTAGGGTTTTAGGATTTAATGATTAGGGTTTAAGGTTTAGGATTTAGGTTTTAGGTTTTAAGTTTAGGGTTTAGGGTGTTTAGTTTTTTTAATAGAGAACAAATTCAGATTCAATATTTCTTCATTTTGATTTCATCAACAAAGTTACACACCAAGTTTTCTAAGACACAAGCGATGACATAAATAAAAAATGAGCACACATAGACCAAATCAAAAACCCTAGCTAATTATAATCATTTCTGCTGTAAAGACAGAATTCCATAAGCAGTAGATCGGATCAGAAGTTCTTCAATTTTTCCAGTTTTCATAAGAACCACCCCAGCCTATCAAGTAGTAGGATCCATAATCATATCCCTGATCTCTCCCTCTACCACCACCATGGTTTTGTCATTCCTCCTGCCTCAATAATCACCACCTCTATATCCACTAGCACCTATAGATCCCCCACCACCACTGCGATAATCATCACCTCCGCCTTCAGCTCCACAGCCAAATCTACACTGAGCCTAGTTGATGATGATGTTCTTGTCATCAAGGTTCTGCCTATTCTTAGGGTTTAGGTTTAGGTTTAGGTTTATTAGGTTTTAGGGTTTAGGTTTATTTTTTAATTTTTATAGTTACTTTAGGTTTAGGTTTAGTGTTTAGGGTTAGGGTTAGGGTTTAGGGTTTGGGGTTTAGGGTTTAGGGTTTAGGGTTTAGAGTTTTAGGGTTTATGCTTTTAGGGTTTAGGGTTTAGGGTTAAGGCTTAAGGTTTTGGATTTAGGGTTTTTTTAGGGTTTAGAGTTTAGGGTTGTAGGTTTAGGGTTTAGGATTTAGGGTTTATGATTTTTTTAAATTAAGTAAACCTGTAAGTTTATGTTTATTCTGTTTATTTAGTTTATATATTATTTATTTCAGTTTATTTTATTTTTAATTTTTATTTAGGTTTATTTTTAATTTTTATTTAGTTCAGTTTATATATTTTAGGTTTATTTATTTTAGTTTAGGTTTTTTATTTTAGTTTATTTTTTAAGTTTAGGTTTAGGTTTTTATTTTATTTTTTTAGGTTTAGGTTTTAGGTTTTTATTTTTGGTTAATTTTAAGGTTTTTTTTTAGTTTATTTTAAGTTTATTTTATCTTATTTAGTTTAGGTTTAGGTTTGTTTATTTTAGTTTAGTCTATTTTAGTTTAGGTTTATTTTATTTTGTTTATTTTATTTTTATTTTAGGTTTCAGTTTTTCTTTTAGTTTAGGGTTTAAGTGTTATTTTAAGGTTTATTTTTCAGGTTTAGGTTTTTATTTAGTTTTTATTTTATTTTATTTTAGGTTTATTTTATTTTTATTTTTTGTTTAATTTTTATTTTATTTAGGTATTTTATTCTTAGGTTTATTTTATTTTATAGTTTAATTTAGGTTTTTATTTATTTTATTTTAAATTTTAGTACTTTATTTTATTTTATTTTTAAGTTTGTTTTTTAGTTTAGGTTTTTATTTTATTTTATTATTTTAATTTATTTAGGTTTAGGTTTTTTTATTTATTTCAATTTTAGGTTTAATTTAGTTTAGGTTTAGGTTTAAGTTTTTAGGTTTTTAGGGTTTAAGGTTTAGGATTTAGGGTTTATGGTTTAGGTTTTAGGGATTAGAGTTTTAGTGTTTAGGGTTTAGGGTTTAGGATTTAGTGTTTAGTGTTTAGGTTTGTAAAGTGATCAGTGGAGCCCAGGGTTAGGGTTTAGGGAGGGTCAGTTGGAGCTTTAGGAGGGTTTTATGATTAGGGTTTAGGGTTTAGGGATTAGGGTTAGATTAAGATTTAGGGTTTAGTGTTTATGGGATTTTAGGGTTTATGGTTTAGGGTTTAGGGTTTATTGTTGTAAGTTTAGGGTTATAGGTTTAGGGTTTAGGGTTTAGGGTTTTTAAAGAAAAATGCTTGGGGTTTAGGTTTATTTAGTTTATGTTTTATTTATTTTAGTCTATTTTCATTTTTATTTTTATTTAGGTTTATTTTTTTATTTAGTTTTGTTTATTTATTTTAGGTCGGGTGTTTTTGTTTTAGTTTATTTTTTAGATTAAGGATTACGTTTATGTTTATTTTTTTTTGTTTAGTTTTATTTTTATTTTATTTTTTAGGTTTAGGTTTTCTTTTTTATTTTAAGATTTTGCTTTAGGTTTTTATTTTATTTTTTTAGGTTTAGATTTTAGGTTTTTATTTTAGGTTTATTTTTAGGTTGTTTTTAGCTTAGGTTTAGGTTTATTTTTAGTTTATTTTATTTTATTTAGCTTAAGGTTTAGGTTTAGTTTAATTTAGGTTTAGGTTTAGGTTTTATTTATTTTATTTTAGTTTATTTTAGTTCAGGTTTATGTTTATTTTATTTTGTTTATTTTAGGTTTAGTTTTTTTTTAGTTTAGGGTTTAGGTTTTATTTTTTATTTATTTCTAGGTTTTAGTTTTAGGTTTACATTTTAAGTTTAGGTTTTTATTTAGTTTTTATTTTAGGTTAATTTTACATTTAGTTTTATTTTAGGTTAATTTTACATTTAGTTTTTATTTTATTTAGGTTTTTTAATTTTAGGTTTATTTTATTTTTAGTTTAGTTTAGGTTTTTATTTATTTTATTTTAGTTTAGTTTTTATTTTTTTATTTTATTTTCTTTTTAGGTTTAGGTTTAGGTTTAGGTTTTAGTTTAGGTTTTTATTATTTTTATAATTTTTATGTTATTTTGGTTTAAGTTTTCTTATTTATTTTATTTTTAGGTATTATTTAGTTTAGGTTTAGGTTTTTAGCTTTTTTAGGTTTTGTTTCATCATTTAGGTTTATTTAGATTTTGGGTTTAGGGTTTCAAGGTTTGGGGTTTAGGGTTTAGGAATAGGTTTTAGTTTTTAGGGTTTAGGGTTTAGGGGTTTTAGGGTTTAGGTTCAGGTTTAGGGTTTAGGTTTTAGTTTAGGCTTTTGGGTTTTTGGTTTTTTTTGTAACAGAGAACAAATTTAGATTCAATATTTCTTCTTTTTGATTTCATCAACCAAGTAATGCACCAAGTTTTCTAAGACAAGCAACGACATAGATCAAAAATGAGCACGCATAGACCAAATCAAAAACCCAAGCTAACTAGAACAGTCTTTATTGTAAAGACACAATTCCATAAGCAATAGATTAGATCAGCCATTCTTCAGCTTCTCTAGTTCTCATCAGAACCACCCTGACCTCTCGAGTAGTAGGATCCACCATCATAACCCTGATCTTTCCCTCTGCCACCACCACAGTTGCAACCTTCTGTCACTCTTCCTACCTCCATATCCACCACTGCTCTGACCACCACCTCCATATCCACCAGCACCTCCAGATCCCCCACCAACATTGTGATAACTACTGCCTCTGCCTTCGCCTCCACTGCCAGATCTAGATTGAGCCTGGTTGACGGTGATGCTCCTGATGTCAAAGTTTTGCCCATTCTTAGGGTTTAAGTTTAGGTTTTGGTTTATTAGGTTTTAGGGTTTAGGATTATTTTTTAATTTATTTAGTTACTTTAGGTTTAAGTTTAGGTTTTGGGGTTTAGAGTTTAAGGTTTAGGGTTAAGGTTTAGGGTTTAGGGTTCATGGTTTAGGGTTTAGGGTTTAGGGTTTAGGTTTAGAGTTTTAAGGTTTATGCTTTTAGGGTTTAGGGTTTAGGGTTAGGGTTTAGGATTTTTTATGGTTGTAGGTTTAGGGTTTAGGGGTTTACGATTTAAGGTTTATGGTTATTTTAAAAAATCAGATTCCACCAACAGTTTATTACTCCAGTAATATATTGGTAAGACGACCTGACCTCCACTAGGTAGAGGAAGAGGCTAGTTTAGAGGCAGTCGTAGGGGTGGAAAACCTTCATATTGGCCACCCAATAGAAGATAGTCTCAGCTACCAAGAGTACAGCTACTATCCATATCGATTTAGAATCTAGTTCATAGGATGAATCTAATATGGTTAGTATACCTGCTAGCTCTTCTCTATAGTAGATTCCCTTGGAGGTGACACTTGAGCCGATAATGAAGAAGCTCTCCAAAGCAAAGCATAAGTGTATCCTAGTATATATGTGAAACAGCTTAGGCATTGGGAACCTTAGCTCTAACCCCACTTTCCTCTCAAAAGGCGAGGTTTGGTAATTAAGTCCCTAAGTCATCCACACTGTGTGAAGACTCGTGAGGTTCTTTTCCGAGAGCATCATCCTCAAGATAAGAAGTTGATGTAGAACTTGAGGGTGATTCATATAAAGATTTAATAGAATTACCTTTTGATTTGTACTAGTCATATGTTCATAATTTAGCAAAGAAAGGTTAATCTGACATACTTGGTCAAAGCATAGGTCAGACTACTTTGAAATAATATGGAAGAACAAATGCAAAAGCTCTCAATCAAGAAAGACTAGACTAGGATTCGATAAGGGTCCAAATGATGATGATGATTACCGCTAGTCATCACCAATCATTTAGAATCGATAGTTCTTTTCAAATCACATTAACTCATATGAGGAGCTATGCTTAGAAACTTTAGATGATCCAGGTGATTTTGAAGTTAAAGATGCACCACCAAAGTTTGAAGAAGAGATCAAGTCAACCATCGATGAGCTCAAGGAAATCAAAAGAATATCCACTCCTGATATACATCAGTTCTTTATTGAATGAAATTGAACCAATGACTTAGTTAGGCTATTGACAGAGTTTAAGGATTGCTTTTCATGGAGTTAGGAATAGATGCCTCGATTGGATTCTAATGTAGCGGTCCATAAACCAGTAATAGAGCCTACTACTAACCCTATCAAGCAGGCTCTTAGATGCGTGTGATTAAACATAGAACAACAGGTCATTTTTGAAGTCAAGAAACTGATCGATGCTAGCTTCATCTAAAAGAAAAATACCATACCTAGTTTGCCAGTGTTGTTGCAGTTAAGAAACATATTGGCCAAATTCACATATGAGTCAATTTTAGGGATTTAAATAGGGCATGTCCTAATGACAAATTTTCACTACTAATCCTGGAGCTGATGATTGACATTGCCTCATCTCATGTAGTCTTATCTTTCATGGTTGTCTCATCTGGATATAATAAAATAAGGATGGCCCCTAAAGATGGAATAAACGCTGCTTTTAGAACCTCGATCGAAATCTATTGCTATAAGGTCATGCCTTTCAGCCCTAAAAATGCCAGTGCTACATACCAGCGGGCTATGACTCAAATCTTTGACAAACTCATTTATCATCAAGTTGAGTGATATGTCGATGATCTTTTGGTCAAAAGTAGAGAAAAGGAAGACCATCTCTTTGACTTGAGAGTAGTTTTTGAACAATTAAGATAATTTAACCTCAAAATGAACCCCCTTAAGTGTGTATTCGGAGTAGCTTCAGAGAAATTCCTTGGGTTTGTTGTCCGTCACCAGAGAATGAAAATCAATCTAGAGAAGATCAAAGCGATATTAGAAATGCCACCCCCTAAAAGTTTAACTTAACTCAAATCATTCCAAGAGCGGTTGGCATATCGAAGATGCTTTGTATCTAGCCTATCGAGAAGATGTCAGCCATTCTCAGCACTTGTCAAAAAGGATGCCAAGTTCAAGTGGGATGACAAGTGTGAGCATGCCTACAAAGATATCAAGGATTAACTGATGATGCTACCAGTTCTAGCAGCCCCTATCTAGGGCAAGCCGCTCATACTTTACACTGCTGTATTAGATGACTCCTTTGCTGCTTTGTTGGCCCATGCCAAAGCCAAAAGGAAGGAAAATGCACTCTACTACCTCAACCACCATCTAATCTATTGAGGCTAATTATCCACCCATTGAGAAGCATTGCCTGGCTTTAATCTTTCCATCCCAAAAGCTATGACACTACATGTTTCCTCATAAGGTGAACTTAATCTCTAGGATCAATCCACTTCAGTATCTAGTGACATGGCCGACGCTATCCAGACGGTTGGCACAACGGTCCATGATCCTCTCGCAATTTGACATTACCCTCGTACCCCCTCCATTCAAGAGGACAAGCACTAGCAAATTTCATAGCAACACACCCACGTCCTGCTGACTCTCCGCTCAGTGATGATCTCCCCGATGAACAAATCATGAACTTAGGGGATACTAGCATTCACAGTTGGGAGATGTACTTTGATGCTACGAGTTCCTCTCAAAGAGGAGAAGAACCATAAATCTACTATTCCGTGAAAGGGTAGAATAGTTCTCTTAACTCTTCATGTGATGAGATTCTCATATCATCTATCCAATCCTTGCACCAACAATGAGGCCAAATATGAGACTCTGATTGTCGATCTAGAGTTACTCATTACTCTAAGCATCCAGAACATCAACATCTTTAAGTATTCTTAGCTTGTTATCAACCAAATCACAATGTCCTATAAGGTTATAAAGTCCAAGTTCCATCACTACCACAAGTACACCATAGAGTTGTTGACCCAAATCCAAAGGTTATAATTTATAAGATTTCTTGAGGAGAGAATGCTGTAGCGTATGCTTTAACCAAGCTTTCTAAGAATTGGCATGTCCGGAGCATAAGTCCATATCAAAAAGGTCCAAAATAGACAAGTCTTATCCCTTATTGATATTGAACTCATCAAAAAGTACTCTCTTGAAGGGGAGGTTTCCATTGCCAAGAAGGATGATGAGTTAGATTAGAGGCATCCATTCAAGGATTACCTAAATAAAGGAAAACTACCTTAAGAGAAGTCCCAAGCCTATCAAATGAAGCAGTGAGCACTTTCCTATGCTCTTGTGGATGGTGTCTTGAACCAAAATTCTTTTGATCATATGTGGTTACATTGTTTAAACAAGCATGAAGCTCATAAGATCATGACCGAGGTATACTCAAGATTATGTGGAGCCAACAATCTGGTATGAACATGAAAGCCAAGATCAAGAGACTAGGATACCACTGGTTGTCGATTATCAAAGATTTTGTAGATACAATTAGGCGATGCCGCCAATGTCAAATACATAGTGTGGTCCTACACCAACCACCTAACATTCTACATCCTACATTGGCCTCATGGCCACTGGAGTGCTGGGATACCAACATAGTGGGTTCGATTAATCCTCCTTCTTCTAAGGATCATCAGTTCATCTTAGCTAATTCTGACTACTTTTTCAACTAGGTGAAAGTGATTCCACTCTGAGAGGTCAGACCTCAACATGTGCTCCAGTTTTTTAAGAATCACATCATATATAGGTTAGGAGTGGCTCGATGAATTATATCTTATAATGATATTGCATTGAAGAGCACCGAGATCAATAACTTTGCCCGGAGACATAACATAGATTGAAGTTATTCTACCATTAATTACCTGAGGGCAAATGGCTTAGTAGAAGGCTTCAACAAAACCCTCATCGAAATACTAAAGAAGACACTTGAACAAGTTTATAGGGGCATGAGCTAGTTGAAGCCTTATGGGCCTACCGCACCACATATAGAACTCCAACTCAATCTACTCCTTTCTCCTTAGTGTATGGGTCTGAAGCCATTATATCATTAGAAGTCCAACTCCCATCACTAAAGATAGCAATACGTAGCAAGATCACAATAAAGCAGAACATCAAGTTGTGGTTAGAAGAGCTCAAAGCTTTGGAAAAGATACGTCTGTGTGCATGTCCAAAACCTCAAGTTGTACAAAGCTAAAATAATTTAAGCTCATAACCAATTAGTTGTCTTAAAGTTTTTCAAGTAGTAGAGCTTATTTTAGTTTTAAGGAGACCGATTGTTGCCCATCGTAAGATGGGAGGTAGTTTGAACCCAATTGGGAAGGCGCTTTTTCTATAGAGAAGGCCTACCAAGGAAGATCTTATCAGCTTATTAATCATAAGGGAGAGGACCCAACGCTTCAAATTAATGGGCTTTCCTTAAAGAAATATTATAAATCATGTATGAAAATAATTATCATCATTGAAAATTCCATTTTGAATTCAATCTCTTTCATGTTGAAAGTATTCTTGTTTGCGAAACTATCACGATGTGTTTATGGTAGGTGTATGGAACTCGAATGGCATCATATCCTTCGTCGACCCATCATAAACATTAACTACACACAAACATATAAAAGAAACACATAACTTTTATCTCTAGCTACTCTGAGTTAAGATAACCTCCCAACGCACTCACTCAATGCTAGTCACGAATGCGTTACCCTGTGTGTCACCCTAGTGGTCTTCTTGCTTTGGAGGATGTAAGTCGCTACACTTTCCCTCTTTACCTAGCCATACACAAAAGCCTTGTTAGTTTGGTAGGCCTTAGTGTATGGCCGATAAGCTACCTCATGTTGGCAACGTTTAAGAGGATGTGAGTCTGCTAAGCTTTCTTCTTGGATTAACCTTCTTGCATAGATTGGTTCGAGTATATTTGAGGTTTAAAATATGTACCCTAGTGGCTTCTTCCCTCCTGACTGCTTCAAGTCTGGGTCTAGTCCTTCCTCGAGGCTCCCCTCTTAGTAGTCGCTCTAGGTTAGATAGCATCTATCTTGTCGATGATAGGCTATTCTGATAATCAGTTCTACTTTGAAAGTTGTAATCCTACATGCTTTCTTTCTAGACTGATCATTGCATAATGTCGGGCACCTTAGGTTGGTTGATTCTCACTATGCTGATGAATACACCACTCATACTGACAGATACACCTTAAGTTGGTTGGTTATCACACCTTAGGATACACCACTGATGGCAGATGTATGTTTGTTACTCTTTCTCCTTGAGTTTTCCACCGTACACCTATAAGCTTTCTTTCCTAGGGCTCAGGATAATGCCCCTAGCAGCACCTCCCCTGTGGGTACTATATTTGGATCACATCCTTTGCGACCCCATATAGACACTAGTCGGGTTACTATCAGATTCGACAGTTCCCCTTTCCTAGTAACCATGCTTGTGGTTGGAGAATATGTGATGTGGATGTGAAAATTCTCCCTCAGTCTAATAAATCTGAGATAGGTCAAGGTCTACGTAGCCCCTTCTAAGTGTGTTCCCAATATGGTCCATGTAAATATATAAATAAAATATATATTCACTTCTGGATTAGTTGGACACCACTAGCAGTACCTTTCCCTGAGCAGGTATCCTATCTTTAGGGCAGTGTCAGCAGGGAAGTGTTAGCAAAACACCCTATAGGAATCACTTGACTACTCTTGAGTTGATATAAGTCCCCATATGTATTCACTCAATAGTAACCCCTAAGTCAGGTTTGATTTGTTATGGAATCAACAGGTCACCCCAGTAGTTGTTCCCTGCTTTAGAAGATGTAAGTCTGTTACGTCTTCTTCCAAGCACAACCATTGCACACCAAAATGCTACCCCTTATGTTGGCTAGCTCTATCCCACGGCCAGTAGACTATCCATTTGGATATGTAAATCTGAGATAGGATAAGTCCGATATAGCCCCTTCTCAGTGGGTCCATCACACACCAACATGGTCCATAAATTAAATCTATCAAATTTGACTGACCTTGCATCCCGAATATGCCCTCAATTCAAAATCATACTAAACCAAACAAAGCATATCAAATAACATGAAATTAAGATAAAATTATTCCTAACTACTTTTGAGTTGACATAAGTCCCCAATGACATTCACTCAGTAGTTGCCCTAGGTCAGGTTTGATTTATTGTGCATCTAATAGGTCACCCTAATGGTTATTTCTCGCTTTGTAAGATATAAGCCTACTACGCCTTCTTCATAGCACAACAGTTACACATTGAAAGGCAACCCATTAGGTTGGCTAGCTCAACCCAGCAGTTAGTAAACTATCCCTTTAGATTTGTAAACTTAAGGTAGGTCAAGGCTGATATAGCCCCCTCTCAGTGGGTCCATTGCACACCAACAGGGTCCATATATTAACTCATATTAAATTAAACCCAATCTAATTTTTCTAGTGAGTTAAATCACACCCTTCTCCCTAGTGGAGCCCCAATCATGTATAAACATGTTAAGCAAACAAATTAAATTCAAAACCAACCTCCCTAGTGGAACCAAATTAAACCAACTCCCCTAATAGAGTCTAAATCAAAGATATCCAACCAAACTCTTATCCCTAGTGGATATATCCCCAAACAAATCTATGAAATCAAACTCAAATCTTAATCCCCAGTAGATATCCCGAACTTGCTTCCCTAATGGAAGGTTCATATGCCTCTAGATCAGGGACTCAACCCATATCTATAGCAGATATGCCTCCACATCAATTAAAACAAAACAAATTAAAGTCGATTTGATCTTAATCAATGGTGGATTATAGATTCTTATCTCCAGTCAATCTTCTTTCCATAAATCATATAACCAAATCAAATTCAAACCTTATCTCCAATAGATTTTCTTCTTCTATGCCCTTGACATAGTCCCCTCACATGTCATGTCTAATGTATGTGTGATCCCCTAGTGGATCTCCCTCCAAGTCCTTGCCATAGAATTCTCATCAAATCTTATTTCTTCACTTATGCACACCTTTAATACTTCAACCAAAAGCCTAACAATATATTTGTTCAAATTACATCATCTTAACATTGTAATCAATATTTTATGATTTGTGATTGTGCAAGCTCAAACTAACTGTACAATATCATGCAAAACATATTATAGTGTGAATTAACACACTATATTATATTATAATATATGATGTTAATTATTATTTGCTATAATATAATAAATTGTCTAACATTACACCACATTAGAATCACAGAAAAGGAACAAATAACAAAATTTTCTCAAAATATGAATAATGTTCATTTTGGATTTAAAATTGTTATTTTTCTATTAGAAATGGTACAAAATAGCATAATTTTAGTGTTGCTTCTTAGTGTGTGCTGTGAAATTGGCCAAATTCTTCCATCTCAACCTTCAAATTAACATTTTTGTGAGTTTTGACCCAATGTATTATAATAGAAGTAAAACATACTAAAATGTACAATGACATTTAGTAACGCACCACCAAATTCATATATATGTGAAGTTATATTGTTATGCACATTATATTTTAATATGCTTTCATATAATATATTATATTACATTACACCTTGAAATGAATCACTTTAAAGAAAAAATTTATAAAATTTGGTTGAAAAATGAACATTTATTTTAGATGAAAAATTCCATTCTTTTGATTAAATGAGATACCATAGCACACCCCCACTGATGTTCCCTATAGCTTACCTTAAATTTGTCCAAATCCCATCATCTCAGCCTATAAATCAATGTTATTATAAATTATACTTGTACAAACTCTTCTACATCATACTATAACAAAATAAAATATGCTAAACAACAAGTAGTAATACAGAATAGTATGCTATAATGCATGATGCTACACTATGCTATGGCATCCTATATTATAATACACTATAACTTATTATATTATATTATATTACATATCACATCACAAGGGATTGCTTAAGATAAAAAAATCATAAAATTAGACTAAACAATAAAAAATTATATATTTTAGTCGTATCACTTAAATATTCTAAATTGAAACAATATATTATGATGCTAAGCTATACCTATTAAGATTTTGGCCAAATTTTACCATTTTAAAGTCTAAATCAACATTTTTATAAATAATGCTAGTTTAGGCTCGACTGCATGATTGTAAAAATACTAAAATAATTTAAAATGCGTAGAATAATATATTATGATATATGGTGTTACACTAAAACATATACTATTTATTTTGAAAATAAAATCTTACTTTTTAGACTACAAGTGGCGTAGCACACCTTTGGTACTACAACCTAATTCCCACTTCAAATTTAACAAATTTCATCATCTGATTTATTAAATTAATATTTTTATGATTTATATTAATATAGACTATATGGCATAATACCAAAATATACTAAAACATTTCAAAATATCTTATAACATCCAAAAACACATCACTACATGCTCAAATATATGATGTTACATTATACTATAATATATGGTATTATAATAAAATTTAGGATTAGAGTTTTTAAAGTATTTGAATCTTTAATAGTCAAGGGAATGTCTCTTGAAGACATTTTCTTGAGCTATCATAACTATGTTTAGATTAGGTCATTCTTTAGATCTGCTATTAATGACATCTTTATTCAAGGTTTAGGGTTTAGTGTTTAGGGTTAGGGTTTAGGGTTTATGGTAGTTTTGGGTTTAGGGTTTAGGGTTTATTGTTAGTTTTAGGTTTAGGGTTTAGGGCTAGTTTAGGGTTTAGAGTTTAGGGTTTAGGGTTTGGGGTTTTGAGTTGTAGGTTTTAGGGTTTAGGTTTTAGGGTTTTAGGGTTTAGGGTTTTAGGGTTTAGGGTTTAGGGTTTAGGGTTTAGGTTTTAATGCTTAGGTTTTATGGTTTTTAGGGTTTAGGGTTTAGGGTTTAGAGTTTAGGGTTTTGGTTTTAGGTTTAGGGTTTAAGTTTTAGTATATGGTTTAGGGTTTAAGGCTTTTTTTAATAAAGAACAAATTCATATTCAACATTTCTTCTTTTCGATTTCAACAACCAAGTAGCACCCAAAGTTTTGTAAGACACAAGCGATGACATAGATAAAATATGAGCACCCATAGGGCAAATCAAAAACCCTAGATAAGTAGAACCATCTCTATTATAAAAACATAGTTCTATAAGCAAATCAAATCAACCATTCTTCAATTTCTCTAGTTCCTATCATAACCACCCCCGCCTCTTCAGTAATGGGATCTGCCATCATATCCCCGATCTCTCACTCCGCCAGCACAACTTCTATAACCTTCGTCACTCTTCTCACCTCCATAACCACCACTGCTCTGACCACCACCTCCATATCCACTAGCACCTCTAGATCCCCACTATAACATTAGGGTTTAGGCTTAAGGCTTTAAGGTTTAGTTTTTTTAGTGTTTAAGGTTTAGAGTTTAGGGTTACTTTAGGGTTTATGTTTAGTTTAGGATTTAGGGTTTAAGGTTTAGGATTTAGGAAATAAGGTTTAGGGTTTTTAGGGTTTAGGGTTAATTTAGGGTTTAAGGTTTAGGGTTTTAGGGTTTATGGCTTAGGGTTAGGGTTAGGATTAGGGTTTATGATTTATCATTTAGGGTTTAAGATTTAGGGTTTAGAGTTTAAGGATCAGGGTTTAGAGTTTAGAGTTTTTTTAGGATTTAGAGTTTAGGGTTTAGATTTTTTTATGGCTTAGGGTTATAGGTTTAGGGTTGTAGATTTAGGGTATATGGTCTAAGGTTAGTTTTAGGGTTTATTGTTTATGATTTGAGGTTTAGATTTAGGGTTTAGGGTTTGGTTTAGGGTTTAGAGTTTTTTGTAAGAAATTAAGTAAACTCGTAGGCTTAGGTTTATTTAGTTTATTTTTTATTTATTTTAGTTTTTATTCTTTTTATTCTTATTTAGGTTTATTTTTATTTTTATTTAGTTTAGTTTATTTATTTTAAGTTTATTTATTTTAGTTTAATTTTTTGGTTTAGGTTTAGGGTTATGTTTATTTTTTAGTTTAGTGTTATTTTTATTTTATTTTTTAGACTTGGGGTTTTCTTTAGGTTTAGGTTTTTATTTTATTTTTTCAGGTTTAGGTTTTAGGTTTTCATTTTAGGTTTTTTTGGGTTTTATTTTTTTAGTTAGGTATAGGTTTATTTTTATTTTATTTTATTTTATTTAGTTTAGGGTTTAGGTTTAGTTTATTTTAGGTTTAGGTTTAGGGTTTACTTATTTTAGTTTAGTTTATTCAAGTTTAGGTTTTGGTTTATTTTATTTTGTTAATTTTAAGTTTAGGTTTTTGTTATTTTTAGTATAGGGTTTAAGTTTTATTTTTTTATTTTTTTTAGGTTTTACTTTTAGGTTTATTTTAATTTGTTTAGGTTTTTATTTAGTTTTTATTTTATTTTGGTTTTTTATTTTTAGATATATTTTATTTTGTTAGTTTAGTTTAGGTTATTATTTATTTAATTTGAGTTTAGATTTTATTTTTTATTTTATTTTATTTTTAGGTGTAGGTTTAGTTTTAGGTTTTAGTTTAGGTTTTTATTTTATTATTATTTTATATATATTTTTTTAGGTTTAGTTTTCTTAATTTATTTAGGCTTAGGTTTTTAAGTTTTTAGGGTTTAGGGTTTAGCATTTAGGGTTTAGGAATTAGGGTTTATGATTTAAGGTTTGGAGTTTAGGGTTTAGGGTTTAGGGTTGTAGGTTTTTGGGTTTAGTGTTTAGGGTTTATGGTTGAGTGTTTAGAGTTTAGGGTTTTAGGGTTTAGGGTTTAGGGTTTATGTTTTAGGGTTTAGGGTTTTGGGCTGTAGTTTTCATTTAGAGTTTATGGTTTAGGGATAGTTTTAGGGTTTAGCTTTAGAGTTTTTTTTAAAAAAATTTTATTTTATTTTTTTTTAAATTAAGTAAATTGGTAGGTTTAAATTTATTTAATTTAATTTTTATTTATTTTTGTTAATTTTATTTTTATTTTCATTTAAGTTTATTTTTATATTTATTTAGTTTAGTTTATTTATTTTAGGTTTATTTATTTTAATTTAGGTTTTTTAATTTAGTTTATTTTTTAGGTTTAGGTTTAGGTTTATTTTTTTAGTTTAGTTTTATTTTTATTTTATTTTTTTGGTTTTGGTTTTATTTTTTATTTTTACGTTTAGGTTTATGTTTTTATTTTTTTATTTTTTATTTTGGTTTTTATTTTAGGTTTATTTTTAGGTATTATTTTTTAGTTTAGCTTTATGTTTACTTTTAGTTTATTTTATTTTATTTAGTTTAGGTTTAGGTTTAGGTATAGGGTTAGTTTATTTTAGGTTTAGGTTTAGGTTATATTTATTTTAGTTTAGGTTTAGGTTTATTTTATTTTTATTTTAGGTTTAGGTTTTTTCTAGTTTAAGGTTTATGTTATATTTTTATTTATTTTTAGGTTTATTATTTTGGTTTAGGTTTTTATTTAGTCTTTATCTTATTTTATTTTAGGTTTAGTTTTTATTTATTTTATTTTAATTTAGTTTTTATTTTTTATTTTATTTTCTTTTTAGGTTTAGGTTTAGGTTTAAGTTTTAGTTTATGTTTTTATTTTATTTTATTTTTTTATTTTATTTTAGTTTAGATTTATTTATTTATTTTACTTTTAGGTTTTATTTAGTTTAGGTTTAGGTTTTTAGCCTTTTAGGGTTTACGGTTTAGGGTTTAAGGTGTAGTTTTAGGGTTTATAGTTTAAAGTTTAGGGATAGTTTTAGGGTTTAGGGTTAGGGTTTTTTTCTTAAATTTTCTTTTAATTTTTTTAATTAAATTTATTTTTTTTAAATTAAGTAAATTGGTTGGCTTAGGTTTATTTAGTTTATTTTTTATTTATTTTAGTTTATTTTATTTTTTATTTTGATTTAGGTTTATTTTTATTTTTATTTAGTTTGCTTTATTTATTTTAGGTTTATTTATTTTAGTTTTTTTGATGTTTAGGTCTATTTTTTAGTTTAGTTTTATTTTTATTTTATTTTTTAGGTTTAGGTTTAGGTTTAGCTTATTATAAGTTTAGGTTTAGGTTTAATTTATTTTAGTTTAGTTTTAGGTTTAGTTTTTTTTTTTTTAGTTTAGGGTATAGGTTTTATTTTTTATTTATTTTTCGGTTTGTTATTTAGGTTTATGTTTTATTTACATTTTATTTTTTATTTTAGGTTTATTTTATTCTTATTTTAGGTTTAGTTTTTGTTTTATTGAAGTTTTTTATTTTTTAGTTTAATTTAGGTTTTTATTTACTATATTTTAGTTTAGTTTTTTATTTTATTTTATTTTCTTTTTTAGGTTTAGGTTTAGGTTTAGGTTTTAGTTTATGCTTTTATTTTATTTTGGTTTAGATTTTTTTATTTATTTAACTTTTAGGTTTTATTTAGTTTATCTATTTTAGGTTTATTTATTTTAGTTTAAGTTTTTTTTAATTTAGCTTATGTTTATGTTTATATTCTTTTATTTATTTAGGTCTAGGTTTTTCTTTTTTTAGTTTAAGGTTTAGATTTTATTTTTTATTTAGGTTTATGTTTATTTTTAGTTTATTTTCTTTTATTTATTTTAGGGATTAGGTTTAATTTATTTTAGGTTTAGGTTTAGGTTTTATTTATTTTAGTTTAGTTTATTTTGTTTAGGTTTAGGTTTATCTTCTTTTGTTTATTTTAGTTTTAGATTTTTCTTTTTTAAGTTTATGGTTTAGGTTTTATTTTTATTTTTTTAAGTTTTAATTTTAGGTTAATTTTTTAGGTTTAGGTTTTTATTTAGTTTTTATTTTATTTTATTTTAGGTTTATTTTATTTTTATTTAACATTTAGTATTTATTTTATTTAGGTTTTTTATTTTTAGGTTTATCTTATTTTTTAGTTCATTTTACGTTTTAATTTATTTTATTTTACTTTAGTTTTTATTTTATTTTATTTATAGGCTAAAGTTTAGGTTTAGGATTTTAGTTTAGGTTTTTATTTTATTATTTTTATTTTATTATTTTTTTAGGTTTTATTTAGTTTATGTTCTTTTTAATGGTTTAGGGTTGAAGTTTAGAGTTTGAGGTTTAGGGTTTAAGTTTGAGGTTTAGGGTTTAGGGTATAGGGTTGTAGGTTTTAGGGTTTAAATTTATTTAATTTATTTTTTATTTATTTTAGATTATTTTATTTTTTTATTTCAATTTAGGTTTATTTTTATTTTTATTTAGTTTAGTTTATTTATTTTAGTTTTTTTTAGGTTTAAATTTATTTTTTAGTTTAGTTTTATTTTTATTTTATTTTTTAGTTTTAGGTTTTATTTTTTATTTTTAGGTTTACATTTATGTTTTTATATTATTTTCTTAGGTTTAAATTTTAGGTTTTTATTTTAGGTTTATTTTTAGGTTTTATTTTTAAGTTTAGGTTTAGGTATATTTTTAGTTTATTTTATTTTATTTAGTTTAGGTTAAGGTTTAGGTTTAGTTTATTTTATTTAGGTTTAGGTTTTATTTATTTTAGTTTATGTTTAGGCTTATTTTATTTTTATTTTAGGTTTAGGTTTATTTTAGTTTAGTGTTTAGGTCTTATTATTTATTTATTTTTAGGTTTAATTTTTAGATTTATTATTTAGGTTTAAGTTTTTATTTAGTTTTAATTTTGATTTATTTTAGGTTTATTATATTTTTATTTTAGGTTTAGTTTTTATTTTATTTAGGTATTTTATATTTTTAGTTTTGTTTAGGTTTTTATTTGTTTTATTTTATTTTAGTTTTTATTTTCCATTTTATTTTCTTTTTAGGTTTAGGTTTAGGTTTTAGTTTATGTTTTTATTTTACTTTATTTTGTTTAAAATTTTAATTTATTCTATTTTTAAGTTTTATTTTGTTTAGGCTTAGGTTGTTAGCTTTTTAAGGTTTAGGGTTCTATGTTTAGGGTTCAAAGTTTAGGATCTAAGGTTTTCTAAGGTTTAGGGTTTTGGGTTTAGGGTTGTAGGTTTATGGTTTAGGGTTTAGGGTTTAGGATTTAGAGTTTAGGATTTAGGGTTTTTCTATATATATATATATATAAAAAGCAACTTTAGGTTTATTAATTTCTTTTTATTTATTTTGGTTTTTTTTACATAGGTTTATTTTATATTTTTATTTAATTTTATTTATTAATTTTAGGTTTATTTATTTTAAGCCTAGTTTAAGTATTTTATTTTTTAATTTAATTTTTATGTTTTATTTTATTTTATTTTTAGGATTAGGTTTAGGTTTTGGTTGTGGTTTTGGTTTTGGTTTTAGTTTAGGTTTATATTTAATTTAATTATTATTATTATTATTATTTTTAGGTTTTACTTAGTTACAGTTTTTTTTAAAGGTTTAGGGTTTAGGGTTTAGGGTTATGGGTTTAGGGTTTAGGGTTTAGGCTTATTTAGTATATTTTTTATTTATTTTAGTTTATTTTGATTTAAGTTTATTTTTATTTTTATTTAGTTTAGTTTATTTATTTAAGTTTATTTTTTTAGGTTTAGGTTTATATTTTAGTTTAGTTTTATTTTTATTTAAGTTTTTTGGTTTAGGTTTTATTTTTTATTTTTAGGTTTAGGTTTATGTTTTTATTTTATTTTTTTAGGTTTAGATTTTAGGTTTTTATCATAGGTTTTTTTTTTTATGTGTTATTTTTTAGTTTAGGTCTAGGTTTATTTTTAGTTTATTTTATTCTAATTAGTTTAGTTTTAGGTTTAGGTTTAGTTTATTTTAAGTTTAGGTTTAGTTTTAATTATTTTAGTTTAGTTTAATTTAGTTTAAGTTTAGGCATATTTTATTTTCATTTTAGGTTTAAGTTTTTTTTTTGTTTAGTGTTTAGGTTTTATTTTTTATTTTTTTTTAAATTTTTTTTTAATATTATTGTTTATGTTTAGGTTTTTATTTACTTTTCATTTTATTTTATTTTAATTTTAGTTTATTTTTAATTTAGGTTTAATTTTTTTTATTTAGGTTTTTCATTTTTTTAGTTTAGTTTAGGTTTTTATTTATTTTATTTTAGTTTAGTTTTTTTCATTTTATTTTATATTTAGGTTTAAATTTAGGTTTTAGTTTATGTTTTTATCTTATTTTATTATTTTATTTTTATCTTTTATTTAGTTTAGGCTTAGGTTTTTAGCTTTTTAGGGTGTAAGGTTTAGGGTTTAGGCTTGTAGGTATAGGGTTTAGGGTTTAGGGTTAGTTTTGGGGTTTAGGTTTCAGGGTTTATGGTTTAGGATTTAGGGTTTAGGGTTTAAGATTTAGGGTTTTAAAAAAAAAAGTAAACAAGTATGTTAAGGTTTATTTTATTTCATTTTTATTATTTTAGTTTAATTTATTTTATATTTTCATTTAGGTTTATTTTTTTATTTTTATTTAGTTTAGTTTATTTATTTTAGGTTTTTTATTTTAATTTATTTTATGTTTATTTTTTAGTTTTATTTTATTTTTATTTTATTTTTTAGGTTAAGGTTTCATTTTTTATTTTTAGGTTTAGGATTAGGTTTTTATTTTATTTTTTTGGGTTTAATTTTAGGTTTTCATTTTAGGTTTATTTTTAGGTTTATTTTTTAATTTAGGTTGTGGTTTATTTTTAGTTTATTTTATTTTATTTAGTTTAGGGATATGTTTAGTTTACTTTACGTTTAGGTTTAAGATTTACTTATTTAAGTTTAGGTATAGGTTTATTTTATTTTGTTTATTTTAGCTTTAGGTTTTTCTTTTTTCAGTTTAAGGTTTAGGTTTTGTTTTTAATTTATTTTTAGGTTTTACTTTTAGGTATATTTTTTAGGTTTAGGTTTTATTTAGTTTTTATTTTACTTTAAGTTTAGTTTTTATTTTATTTTACATTTAGTTTTTATTTTATTTAGATATTTTATTTTTTGTTTTATTTTATTTTTTAGTTTAGTTTAGGTTTTTATTTATTTTATTTTAGTTTAGTATTTATTTTTTATTTTTGCATATTTTTAGGTTTATGTTTAGGTTTAGGTTTTATTTAGATTTTTATTTTATTTATTATTATTATTTTACTTTTAGGTTTTTTTTAATGGTTTAGGGTTTAAGGTTTAGCGTTTGGGGTTTAGGGTTTAGGGTTTAGGGTTTAGGGTTTAGGGTTTGGGGTTTGGGGTTTAGGGTTTAGGGTTTAGGTTCGTAGGTTTTAGGGTTTAGTCTTTAGTGTTTAGGTTTATTTACTCTATTTTTTTATTTATTTTAGTTTATTTTAATTTTTATTTTGATTTATGTTTTTTTTTTTTTTTATTTAGTTTAGTTTATTTATTTAAGGTTTATTTATTTTAGTTTAATTTTTTAGGTTTAGGTTTATTTTTTAGTTTAGTTTTATTTTTATTATATTTTTTAGGTTTAGGATTTATTTTTTATTTTCAAGTTTAGGTTTATGTTTTTATTTTACTTTTCGGTTTGGTTTTTTAGTTTAGGGTTAGGTTTATTTTTTTATTATTTTATATTATTTAGCTTAGGTTTAGGTTTAGTTTATTTTAATTTAGGTTTAGGCTTATTTTATTTTTATTTTAAGTTTAAGTTTTTTTTTTAGTTTAGTGTTTAGGTTTTATTTTTAATTTATTTTTAGGTTTTATTTTTAGGTTTATTATTTAGTTTTAGGTTTTTATTTAGTTTTATTTTATTTTATTTTAAGTTTATTTTATTTTTATTTTAGGTTTAGTTTTAATTTTATTAAGATCTTTATTTTTTAGTATAGTTTAGGTTTTTATTTATTTTATTTTAGTATAGTTTTTATTTTTCATTTTATTTTCTTTTTTAGGTTTAGGTTTAAGTTTAGGTTTAGGTTTTAGGTTATGATTTTATTTTATTTTATTATTTTATTTTAATTTAGATTTTTTTATTTATTTTATATTTAAGTTTTATTTAGTTTAGGTTTAGGTTTTTAGGTTTTTGGGGTTTAGGGTTTAGGATTTAGGATTTAGGGTTAGTCTTTTTTTTTGACAAGTTCATATTCACAATTTTATTAATCTAATAAAGTTGTATAAAAATATAGAGCTTTACATTAATGTTTAAACAACATAGAAAATATTTTATTCTTCAGGAGTTGGCAATTATAAAATAACATAAAGTAACTATATTACCATTTATATCCAACCTCATTAGTTGCTCCATAAATAGCTTCCTTCCTACATAATCAGTTACATCGCATACTCTTCTCCATGTATCTTCATCTCTTATATCCTCATTAAATCACCACCTGCAATTCTTTGCATAATGGACACATATATTTCCCCACCTTTTAGAACAACTCTGATCAACAGATGACCTTATGGCATTTATAGCTGAGCTGGAGGAGAGTAGCCAATGGAAGCCCATATTAAAGACTCTTCGGGGGTTTTGGGTTAGTTTAGGTTTTAAGGTTTAGGGTTTAGGGTTTAGGGTTAGGGTTTAGTGGGTTTTTTATTTCGGGTTTAGGGTTTAGGGTTTTGGGTTTAGGGTTTAGGTTTTAGGTTTTAGGGTTTAAGGTTTAGGGTTTTAAGGGTTTAGGGTTTAGGATTAATGTTTTGAGTTTACGGTTCAGGTTTTAATTTAGAGTTTTGGGTTTTTGGTTTTTTTGAACAAAGAATAAATTCAAATTCAACATTTCTTCTTATGTTTATTTAGTTTATTTTTTATTTATTTTAATTTATTATATTTTATTTATGTTTACTTTGTATTTCTATTTAGTTTAGTTTATTTATTTAGGCTTATTTAGTTTAGTTTTGGTTTTCTATTTTAGTTTATTTTTTAGTTTTAGGTTTAAGTTTAGATTTTTATTTTATTTTATTTTATTTGGTTTAGGTTTTAGGTTTTTTTAGTTTAGGTTTAAGTTTATTTTTAGTTTATTTTATTTTATTTAGTTTAGGGTTTAGGTTTAATTTATTTTATGTTTAAGTTTTTATTTTCTTTATTTTAGTTTAGTTTATTTTAGTTTAAGTTTAGGTTTATTTTATTTTATTTTTTTATTTTTATTTTAGGTTTATGTTTTTTTTAGGGTTTAGGTTTTATTTTTTATTTATTTTTAGGATTAGTTTTTTAGGTTTAGGTTTTTATTTAGTTTTTATTTTAGGTTTATTTTAGGTGTTTTATATTTTTACTTTATTTAGCTTTCTAATTTATAGGTTTATTTTATTTTTAGTTTAGTTTAGATTCTTATTTATTTTATATTAGTTTATTTTATTTTATTTTTAGGTTTAGGTTTAGGATTTTATTTTTTTTTATTTTTTATTTTATTTAAGTTTAGGTTTTTTATATTGTTTTTACTTTCAAGTTTTATTTAATTTTGGTCTAGGTTTTTAGGTTTTTAGGGTTTAGGGTTTAGGGTTTAGGGTAGGTTTTTTTTAGAGGGTTTGTGGAGGGCTTGAGATTTAGTGGCACGCTGGGGGTTTAAGGTGGGATCTGGGGCCTGGGTGGTGGGGCTCAGGCTCTGGAGGGCCTGGGCTCAGGGTTAATTTAGGTTTAGGGTGGGTTTGGAGTTTATAGAGTTTAGGGTCTGATTTGGGTAGGGTTTAGGGTTTTCTTAAATTAAGCAAACCAGATGTTAATGTGATTTAGTTTTTTATTTATTAGGTTTTTTTAATTTTATTTATTTTTGGTTTATTTATTTTAGTGTAGGTTTTTTATTTTAATTTATTTATGTTTATTTTTAAGTTTAGTTTTATTTTTATTTATTTTTTTTAGGTTTTTGCATTATTTTTTATTTTTAGGTTTGGATTTAGGTTTTTATTTTATTTTTTTAGGTATTGGTTTTAGGTTTTCATTTTAGGTTTATTTTTAGGTTTTATTTTTAGTTTAGCTTTTAGTTTATTTTATTTTATTTAGTTTAGGATTTAGGTTTAGTTTATTTTAGGTTTAGATTTAGGTTTTATTTATTTTAGTTTAATTTATTTTAGTTTAGGTTTAGGTTTCTTTTATTTTTATTTTAGGTTTAGGTTTTTTTAATTTAGGGTTTAGGTTTTATTTTTTATTTATTTTAGTTTATTGTTTAGGTTTAGGTTTTTATTTAGTTTTTATTTTATTTTATTTTAGGTTTATTTCATTTTTATTTTAGGTTTAGTTTTATCTTATTTAGGTTTTCTATTTTTTTTTTTGTTTAGTTTAGGTTTTTATTTATTTTAGTTTAGTTTAGTTTTTTTTATTTTATTTTCTTTTTAGGTTTAGGCTTAGGTTTAGTAGGTTTAGATTTTAGTTTATGTTTTTATTTTATTTTATTTTGGTTTTGATTTTTTTATTTATTTTATTTTTAAACATTATTTAGTTTAAGTTTAGACTTTTAGATTTTTAAGGTTTAGGGTTTAGGGTTTAGGGTTTAGGTTTTAGGTTTAGGGTTCAGGTTTTAGTTTAGGGTTTATGATTTTTGGTTTTTTTTTAACAGAGAATAAATTTAGATTCAACATTTCTTCTTTTGTTTATTTAGTTTGTTTAGTTTATTTTTTATGTATTTTAGTTGATTTTATGTTTTAATTTTATTTATATTTACTTTTTATTTTTATTTAGTTTAGTTTATTTATTTTAGGTTTTTTATTTTAGTTTATTTTAAGTTCTAGGTTTAGGTTTAGGTTTATTATTTAGTTGAGTTTTATTTTAATTTTAATTTTTAGGTTTGGTTTTATATTTTATTTTTAGGTTTTGGTTTAAGTTTTTATTTTATTTTTTTACATTTAGGTTTTAAGTTTTTTTTTTTTTTGGTTTTATTTTCTAGTTTAGGTTTAGGTTTAATTTTAGTTTATTTTATCTTATTTAGTTTAGGGTTTAGGTTTAGTTTATTTTAGGTTTAATTTAGGTTTTATTTATTTTAGTTTAGTTTATTTTAGTTTAGGTTTAGATTTATTTTATTTTTTTTTAATTTTTATTTTAGGTTTAAGTTTTTTCCAATTTAGGGTTTTGGTTTTATTTATTATTTATTTTTGGGATTAGTTTTTAGGTTTAGGTTTTATTTAATTTTTTTACTTTATTTTATTTTAGGTTTATTTTATTATTATTTTATTTTATTTTATTTTTATTTTATTTATTTTAGGTTTATTTTATTTTTATTTTATTTAGGTTTTTTATTCATAAGTTTATTTTATTTTTTAGTTTAGTTTAGTTTTTTTATTTTATTTTAATTTATTTTATTAGTCATTTTATTTTATTTTTATTTTATGCAGGTTTTAGTTTAGGAATTTATTTTATTTTTTTAGGTTTTTTATTTTATTTTTTTTAGGATTTTTATAAGTTTAGGTTTTATGTTTCTGGGTGGTTTAGGGTTTAAGGCTCTTTTGGAGTTTAGGAGTTTAGTCAGTGGTTTGGGGTTAGGGTTTAGGGTTTAACGATCAGCTTGTGGAGGTTTGGGAGGTCAGGGGGTGGACAGTTTAGTTTTAGGGTTGGTGGGTCAGTTTTAACGTAAGATCATTTCAGCCTGAGCCTTGAGTTTGGGGAGGTTAGGGTTAGGAGGTTTAGGGTAGTCACCCTGGGTTTAGTATGTAGGTCAAACCAGGTTTAGTGATCAGTGGTTTATTAGGATCAGTTAGAGTTTTGGTCAGGTTTGGGTTTAGGTCATGGAGTGTTTATTTAAGTTTAGGAGTTTAGGGTGGTAGGTAGGGTAGGGTAGTGGGTTGAATGTTTAGGATTTAGGGTAGTTTAGGGTTTTTTTTTTTAAAAAAATAAAACCATTTTAGTATTGTTTAGTATATTATTTATTTATTTTAGTTTATTTTATTTTATTTTATTTTTAGGTTTATTTTTTAATTTTTATTTATTTTATTTATTTTAAGTTTATTTATTTTACTTAAGGTAATTTTAATTTATTTATGTTTATTTTTAGTTTTTATTTTTTTTATTTATTTTATTTTAGGTTTATTTTTATTTTAGGTTTAGTTTTTTTTTTATCCATTGTTTATGTTAGGTTTTCATTTTATGTTTATTTTTTGGTTTTATTTTTTATTTTGTTTTATTTTATTTAGTTTAGGGTTTAGGTTTAGTTTATTTTAAGTTTAGGCTTAGGTGATATTTATTTTAGTTTATGTTTAGGTTTCTTTTATTTTATTTTAGGTTTAGGTTTTTTTTTAAGTTTAGGGTTTAGGTTTTATTTTTAATTTATTTTTAGGTTTATTTTTTTGGTTTAGGTTTTTATTTAGTTTTTATTTATTTTATTTTAGTTTAGTTTTTATTTTTTATTTAATGTTTTTTAGGTTTAGGGTTAGGTTTTTATTTAAGTTTTTATTTTATTTTATTTTTTATTTTATTTTGGTTTATGTTTTTTTATTTATTTTATTTTTAGGTTTTATTCAGTTTAGGTTTAGGTTTTTAGCTTTTAAGAGTTTAAGGTTTAGGGTTAGTTTAGGGTTTATATCTTGGGGTTTATGGCTTACGGTTTAGGTTTTAGGGTTTTAGGTTTTATGGTTTAGGATTTTTAATTTTGGGTTTAGAGTTTAGGGTTTTTAGAGTTTAGAGTTTAGGTTTTGGATTTAGGGTTCAAGTTATAGTTTTGGGTTTAGGGTTTTTGGTTTTTTAACAGAGAACAAATTCATATTCAACATTTCTTATTTTGAATTCATCAACCAAGTAATACACCAAGTTTTCTAAGACACAAGCGATGACATAGATAAAAAATGAGCACACATAAAGCAAATCAAAACCTAGATAACTAGAACTGCCTCTACAAGAGCATAAGAAGTAGATCGGATCGACCGTTCTTCATTTCTCCAGTCATCAACCACCCTCTCAGTAGCGAGATCCACCATCATATCCCTGATATCTCCCTCCGCCACCACCACGATTGTAACCTCCGTCACTCCTCCTGCCTCCATAACCACCACCTCCATATCCACTAGCACGTCCAGATCCCCCATCACCACTGCCATAACCGCCACCTCTGCCTTCACCTCACTGTCGATCAAGAGTAAGCCTGGTTGATGGTGATGTTCCTGTTGTCAAGGTTCTGACCATTCTTAGGGTTTAGATTTAGGTTTAGATTTATTAGGTTTAAGGGTTTATGTTTATTTTTTATTTATTTAGCTACTTTAGGTTTAAGTTTAGGGTTCGGGGTTTAGGGTTTATGGTTTAGGGTTAGGGTTTAGGGTTTAGCATTTAGTATTTTAGGGTTTATGCTTTTAGGGTTTAGGCTTTTAGGGTTTAAGGCTTTTAGGGTTTAGGGTTTTGGGTTTAGGGTTTAGGGTTTAGGATTTAGGGTTTATATTTTTTTTAATTTTAGGGTTTAGGGTTTAGGGAAATTAAATGAAAATGGACATAAGAATGAAATTAAATAAGCATGTGCTGTTGTTAAACTAGGGAAGTGAGGTAATCAAATGAGCTCCTTGGAGCTACATAAAGCCTCGTATTCTTGGGATGTCCTGACTATATACCCATTTGTATTCAAACATATGAAAATTTGTATACATGAACATAGGAAGTAAGCTCTAAATCATATGTCTTATTAATTCAACCACTTAGTCAATTATGAATGCATGCAATTTTAATGTAAAATGGGATTTTCATTCACTAATCATATATACATGTACATGTACAAAGATATAGCAAGTACATGTCATTGTTAAACTAAGGCAGTGAGGTAATCAAATGACCTCCTTGGGGATAACTAAAGCCTCATATTCCCAAGACGTCCATACTATATACTTGCTTTTCTTGGACATACATGGATGTATATGTAAATGAGAAAGAAAACTATGAAAAGATTGTATATTTTCTTTTATTGAATCATTTATATATATATATATATATTAATTAAAGCTCTATCTAAATTCTAATGTTAAAATACATACAAACATAATCAAATGGGTATGTGCCATTGTTAAACCAAAGAAGTGAGGAAATCAAATGACCTCCTTAGGGTTAGCTAAAGCCTCATGTTCCCGGGATGTCCAGACTATATACTCATTACCATTCAATCTTATATAGATCAACACATGAATAGAGGAAAGAGAACTCAACATTCAATCACTTATTCTATAAGCACATGCACTTCTTATGTATTTATAACTAGCATCATAACACATATTATTATTCATTTATAAGCTTTTCAAAAAATACATTTAGATTTAATAGTGATAATAGCAACGCACATATTAAATTAAATCAACACATGCAAGCTAACATAAAGGAAATCCATTTTATTTTACTTCATTTTGAAAAGATGGATGCATGAATTCAAATGACTTACCAAATTTAACATGATTGGAAAGAGGACAATCAAATATTAGCATGTGATTCATTCAACCAAACTAGTTCTTAAGGACGATCAAATCAAATAAGATTATTTAAAGTAAACCAAAGCTTCTTTATTAATTAAGTTTTGGATTTGAATTGATTTAAAGAGGAAAAGAGAAATCATAACTTATTTTAAATTCATTCCCACATTAGTGATTTGATTTAATTTTAGAAAATGTAATTAAGTTGATTTTATGGATTAATTGAGTTGAACCCTTAATTAGATGAATTAATTACCCTTACCTATGTCACCTTAAAGTAATTAAATAAATAAGTATGAGCAAACATGATATGCATGGAAAAAAACTTACAATGATCCTAGGAAATAAAAGAGGCCTGATGCAATTGGCTCTTGATTAATAGTTAATTAGATTAAGGGACTTAATTAATTACTTTTATGGATTTCCCACACATGTGGACTAACCATAGTTTCATTAAACTCTTTTAGGTTATTAAACACTTAAAGATTTGCCCCATGAAATAATTAATTAAGGTCTCATGTGATTATAATTTCAATTTGATTAAGTGATTTAATTAATTAGTTAAATCTTAATTAATTACATTTTAAAAAAGGGTGAAATGAACTTAGGGAAAGGGGTCCCAACCCTATTCCTTAGTTCACTTACTATTGAACAATGATTAATAAACTTAATTAACCACTTTATTACTATTCATGGGATTAATTAATCATTAATTAACCTAAAAGAGTAGTTAAGGTTTAATTAGTCAATTTTTATTATTAAATGAGCAATAAATCCCACAAAAATCATGGGAGACAGAGGTCATCCCATTAAATTAACCCACAAAATTTAAGATTAATTACTCAAGTAATTAAGGAGTAATTAAGCTAGTAAATTTTATAATTAAACCTTAATTATTATTCAAAATTAGTTAAGATCATTTTTAATTAAGTCTCCTTTGAAATACCTTTAAAATGAGTATTTATTTGCATTTTTTTATTTCTCTATGATTTTTTATGATTTTAGATGTTTAGCCATTAAAAATGATTAATTAAGCCTAATTAATGCCTATTCTTGTTGGTGCCATGTGGCACACTGATGCGGCATGCTTTCCACATGGCTCTGTGGGAATAGCTACTTAAAACTTATCGATGAGGCCTAGGGAAGGTGTGTGCAAAGTTAATTTGAGTTTGATGGAGAAATGGGAGTGTCCTATTTCAGGACGGATGAGAAGGGCATTTTTCGATGGAGTAATGAGCTTGGGAGCTTATGGAATGGCTCTAGTGGGTCGTCTTGGGTAGCTAGGGCTCTAAGGAATCAATTTTTTGTGTGTTTGAGTGGAAACGAGGGGATGTATACCCCCTTTCATCTTGATCAGATGGTGGGATAGGGTTTGGCTTCTAGGGCCCCTTCAACCATCTCAGGGAGTCATGGGTGGCAGAGAGGAGGTGAGTTGCCTTAGCTTGGTTGGTTGAAGGTGTGGATGTGGCTGGCAAAGAGGAATCATGGGTGTCCTATAGGATTTCAAATGCTCAGGGGGGGGTGATTTCACCTCCATTGGGTCCGGGTTAAGATCCTGTGCCAAGTGGACCATTGGGAGAGTACCAAGTGGCCAAGGAATGGAAATGGCCACTTACATGGGTTATTTGTCTCATGTGATGCCCTTTACCCAAGGGTAGAATGATCATTTGGCATTAGACTTGATTTGGGTAGATTTGAAATGAGCCAAAAGTGGGTTAGCCCAAAGTTCAAGTCAATTGGAGTTGATTTGGTTAGGTTTGGCTCAATTTCACTCATTTAGATCAAATTAGGTTATGTTGGGTCAAACCAAGGGTTGGGTCAAGTTCATATGATCATTTAGGATGTTTTCGTTCAATTGGTTTGGTTTAGTTTTCTTAGATTTGATTTTGGCTCATTTGAATCCATTTGGGTCAAATGGGTTATGTTGACCAATTTGTCCAAATTGGCCAAATTGGTTTGGGTTGGATGTTGGTTTGGGTTTAGTTGACCAAATGAAGATGATTGTAGCCTTTGCTTTCAATTAATTTGTATTTAGTTTTGATTTAGGCCAACTGAACCTTTATGTCAATTTGGGCTAAGTAGGTCAATTGAGTTCAATTAGGTCAAATCATGGCTTTGGTCAAGTTCAACAATCAATTTGGAATGAACTTGAGCTATTAGTTGCAATCAATTTGGTTTATATTTTGATTTAACCAAATTTGGTCTTTTAGGTCAATTTGGGTCACCTTGGGTCAAGAGGGCCAATTGGGTTTTATTTGACCCGATTGGAGGTCAAGTCATATTCAAATATTGATTTTGATTTGTTATGAATCATTGGTTTCAAGGGATTTGGCTTAGGTTGCAATTTGGCTAGTTTCGATTCATATAGGTTAATGGGGTTGACTTGGCCAAATGATCAAATTGGCTTGGTTTGACCCAATTTGTGATAATTGATCAACCTTGGGTGACCAACATTAATGATGGGAGATTTTGAAGGGCTTGGTTCAATCCAATTTGGGTAGGATTAGAACTTGGCTCAAATAAGTCAAATTGGCCACTTTGGGTCAAGTGGACCAGTTGAGTTTAGTTGGCTTGATTTTGAGTTTAATTTAGTTGAGTTTATATATAGATTTTGGATTGATATATAAATTCAATTGCAATTGGCTTGGGTTCAAATGGATTTTGGTTCATTTGAAGATTTCAAGTCAAAAGGGTTAAGTTGGGTTTGACTTGGGTTGATTTTGGTTTGGCTTGATGATTGTAGATTTCATTTATATTTGTGAATATGATTGAAGGTATGATTGATTCATGAGAAAATCAATAGAATTTGGGTTTTGGAAAGAAGGAATTTGGCTAAGTTCATGGAGTTGGGTCATGTGGCTTAGGTTTGGATTTTGATTTTCTTTGATTTAGTTTTGATGATTAAAATGTATATTTCATTTAAATATATTGAAAATATGATTGATGAGAAAATGAGTTTGACTTGATTTGGAAAATTTGGCTAAGTCCATGGGATAGGTCATAGGAAGGGTTTTAATTTAATTTTGATTTAGTTTGATTTAGTTTTGATCATTTAAATGTAGATTTATATTTAGAAAATGATTGAAGATATAAATTTATTATGAAAAATCAATTGATTTTGGATTGATTTGGATTAAGATTTGGCTAAGTCCTTGGGATAAATCAAAGAAGTTTGGATTTGATCGCATCAATCATTTGGTTTTATAATTTGGGTTTGGATTTGGATTTTAATTGAACATGAGGTTTGGTTTGATAAGGTGAACATGGATTGGATTTGGGTTGTAGGCTAGGTGGATTATCCTAATCCCTAAGGAATAACCTAATCTTATGGTAAACCCTTCTAAGTCTCTAGGCTTATGTTAAGTGTTTACTTAATTATTAGAGGTGTCTAATGACTAAGGAAGTCTTAGTGCCTAGAATACTCCTAAGTTTAAGATGGGAAGATTAAATCCGCACTCCAAAAGTGAGGTCCAGGCCTTAGGCTCCATAGTGTTTCCCTTGGAGATAGATGATTGGAAGACCGAAGCCAAGTTTCACATTATAGACTTGGATACATCTTTCCATGGTTTTCTTGGGAGACCATGGATACATGAGAACAACATAGTTCCATCCTCTCTACATTAGTGTATGATGTTTGTGAGAGATAGGATTACCTACAATGTCAAAGGAGATCTCAAGCCATTTACAATTCATGAGGTTGGCATATATGAGGATGTGGCTTAGTACCTCCCTCAAAATCAACAAGTCTATTCTCATGAACTTGGCCAAAGTTTAAAAATTAAAAAAAAGGAGAAAAATAAAAAGAAAATGAAAGAGAAAAAGAAAAAGAAAAGAAAATAGAAAATGAAAAAGAAAATTAAAGGGAGTGAAAATTGACTTGGAGGAGGATGTGTAGCCTGACATTAGATTCCACCCACAATTCATTACTCCATTCTAACATATGGGTAGGATGACTTGACCTCCAGTAGGCAGAGGAAGAGGACAATTTAGAGGCAGTCCCAGGGGTGGAAAACCTCATTATTGGCCACCCAATAGAAGATATGTCTTAGCTATCAGAAGTACCCTTGCTATCCATATAGACTTATAATCTAGTTCATAGGATGAGTCTTATGTGGTTAGCATAGCAGCCAGCTCTTCTTAGTAGTAGATTCCCTTGGAGGTGACACTTGAGCCAAATAGCGATGAAGACAGGGCTCCAAAGAAAAGTATAAATGTATCCAAATCTATATGTGAAATAGTTAGGCATCAGTTGGGAACCTTAGCTCTAACCCCACTTTCCTATCAAAAAGTTGAGGTTTTGGTAGCTAAAGAAGCCCCTAAGTCATCCATAAGTGTGAAGACTCACAGGTTCTTTCTGGGAGCAACATCCTCAAGTCAAGAAGTTGGTGTAGAACTTGAGGATGATTCATATAAAGATTTAATATAATTACCTTTTGATTTGTACTTACCTTGTGTTCATAATTTAGCAAAGAAAGGATTAATCCCACATACTTGGTCAAAGCACAAGTCAAACTACTTCAAAATAATATGAAAGAATAAATTTAAAAGCTCTCAATCAAGATCACTAGATTCGCAGTGGGTCCAATCGATGATTACTGCTTAGTCATCACCAATCATTTAGAATCTGATAGGTTCTTTTCAAATCACATTAACTCATATGAAGAGCTATGCTTAGAAACCTCAAATGATCTAGATGATTTTGAAGTCAAAGATACACCACTAGAGTTCAAAGAAGAGATCAAGTCAACCATCGACGAGCTTAAGGAAATCAACTTAGAAACCAAAGAAGCTCCATGCCCAACATACATCAGTTCTTTGTTGAATGAAACTGAATCCAATGACTTCGTTAGGCTATTGACTGAGTTTAAGGACTCCCTTGAATGGAGTTATGAAGAGATGCTTGGATTGGCTCCTAACGTAGCAGTCCATAAACTAGCAATAGAGCCTACTGCTAAACATATCAACCAAGCTCTTAGAAGCATGCGATTAGGCATAGAACAACAGGCCATCTTTAAAGTTAAGAAACTAATCGATGCTGACTTCATTTGGAAAGAAAATACTGATCAATACTAACATTCACCGCTTGGAGATGTACTTTAATGGAGTGGTTTCCTCTTGGAGAGGAGAAGAACCATAATCTACTATTCCAAGAAAGGAGGGAGTAGGAATAGTTCTCTTAACTCCAGACCATGATGTAATGAGATTCTAATATCATCTGTTAAATCTTTGCACCAACAATGAAGCTAAATATGAGGCTTTGATTGCTGATCTGCAGTTATCCATTACTCTATGCATCCATAATATCAACATCTTCGAGGATTTTCAACTAATTATCAACTAAATTGCTTTGTCCTATAAAGTTATAAAGTCCAAGCTCTATCACTATCGCAAGTACACCTTGAAGTTGTTGGCCCAAATCCCAAAGGTTACCATTTATAAGATTCCTCGAGGAGAGAATGTCATAATGTATGCTTTAGCCAAGCTTGATAATGAGTTTCCATGTCTAGAGGATGAGTCCATATCAATAAAGGTCCAAAATAGAAAAGTCTTATCCCTTATTGATATTGAACTCATCAAATAGTACTCTCTTGAAGGGGAGGTTGCCATTGCCAAGAAGGACAGGAGCTAGATTGGAGGAAACCATTCATGGATTACCTAAATAAAGGCAAACTACCTCAAGAGAAGTCCTAAGCCATCAGATTAAGTAGAGATCACCATCTTATGCCCTTGTGGATGGTGTCTTATACCAACAGTCTTTCGATCATATGTAGTAACATTATTTAGACAAGCACGAAGCCCGTAAGATCTTGATTGAGGCCCACTCAGGATTATGTGGAGCCAACCAATACGATCAAAGATAAAAGTCAAGATCAAGAGACTAGGATACTACTGGCCGTCGGTGATCAAAGATTATATGGATATGGCTAGGCTATGCCACCATTGTCAAATATACGATGTGGTCCTACACCAACCACCCAATATTCTACATCCTACATTAGCCTCATGGCCGTTCGAGTGTTGGGGTACTAACATAATGGGTCTAATTGATCCTCCTTCTTCCAAGGATCATCAGTTCATCTTAGCAGCTAGTTACTACTTTTCCAAATGGGCGAAGGCAATTCTGCTCAAAGAGGTCATAGCTCAGCATGTGCTCCAGGTTTTTAGGAACCATATCATATATAGGTTTGGAATGCCTCAATGAATTATATTTGATAATGGTATTGTATTCAAGAGCACTGAGATCAATAACTTTTCTCGGAGACACAACATAGATTGGAGATATTCTACCATCAACTACCCAATGGCCAATGGTTTAGCAAAAGCCATCAACAAAACTCTCATCTAAATACTAAAAGACATAATTTGATAATAAGTGATAACACAAGAAAAGTCTTGTGGGCCAACCACACCACATATAAAACTCCAACTCAGTATACTCCTTTCTCCTTAGTGTATGGGTCTGAAGTTGTTCTACCATTAAAAGTACAACTCCCATCACTAAGGATAGCTGTGGGTAGCAAGATCATAATAGAGTAGAATGCCAAGTTGCAGTTAGAAGAGCTCAAAGGTTTGGAGGAGAGATGCTTGTGAGCATGCCAAAATCTCGAGTTGTATAAAGCTAAAATGATTCAAGCTCACAACAAGTTGGTCCGCCCTAGAGAATTTCAAGTAAGAGATCTTATTTTAGTTTTAAGGAGATTGATTATTGCCCATTATAAGATGGGAGTAAAGTTTGAACCCACTTGGGAAGGCCTTTTTGCCATAGAGAAGGCCTACCAATGAGGATCTTATCAGCTTATTAATCATAAGGGAGAGTGCCCAATGCTTTAATCAATGGGCTCTTCTTGAAGAAATATTATAAATCATGTTTGAAAATAATTATCATCAACAAAAATTCTATTTTGAATTCAATCTCTTCCATGTCAAAAGTATTCTTGTTTGTGAATTTGCCATGATATGTTTACGGTAGGTGTAAGGAACCCGAACGACATCCTATCCTTCATCCACACAACACAAATACCAACTACATAAAAATATATAAAACAAACACATATATTTTGTATCGAGCTACTCTGAGTTGAGATAATGCCCCCAGTGACACTCACTCAATAGCTGCTTTAGGTTGGCCTGATGTGCTACCTTACTAATGTGTCACCCTAGTGGTCTTTTTTCTTTGGAGGATGTAAGTCTGCTATGCTTTCCTTCTTTACTTGGCCATTATACACTGACGAGCGCCTTCTTAGTTTGGTAGGCCTTAATGCATGGTCGTTAAGCTAACTAATGTTGGCTTCATTTAAGAGGATGTGAGTCTGCTATGCTTTCCTCTTGGATTAGCCTTCGTGCACTAACTGGGTTGAGTATATTTGAGGTTTAGGATAAGTCCCCTAGTGGCTCGTTCACTCCTAGTTACTTTAAGTCTAGACCTAGTCCTTCCTCAGGGCTCTCCACTTAGTAGTCACTCTAGGTCAAATTGCATCAGTCCCACAGATGACAGACTATCCCGATGATCAGTTCCACTTGGAAAGTTGTAAGCCTACATGTTTTCTTTCCAAATTGATTGTTGCACATTGACAGACACCTTAGGCTGGTTCTTTCTCACTATGTAGATGGATACACCTTAGGACGGTTGGTTCTCGGACCTTAGGATACACCACTCATGGCAGATCTAAGTCTACTATGCTTTCACCTTGAGGTGGCCACCGTACACAAATAAGCTTTATTTTCTAGGGCTCAGGATAACGCCCCTAAAGACCTCCCCAATGGACACTTTATTTGGATCACATCCCTTGTGATCCCATCTAGACACTACCCGGGTTACTATCAGATTAGTTCGCTTTTCTAGTAATCATCCGTGTAGTTGGAGAATTTGTCCTGTGGGTATGTAGATTCTCCTTTGGTCTAGTAAATTTGAGATAGGTCAAGGCCTACATAGCCCCTTCTTTATGTGGTCCCTCACACACCAATAGGGTCCACGTAAAAATATAAATAAAATATATATTCACTTGTGGATTAAGAGGACACCCCTAGCGGTACCTTTCTCAAGCAGACATCCTATCTTTATGGTAGTGTCAGAAAAACTCCCTATTTGAATACCTGACTACTCTTGAGTTGATATAAGTCCCCAGGGGCATTCACTCAGTAGTAACCCCTAAGTCGGGTTTGATTTATTGTGCTACCAACAGGTCACCCCAGTGGTTGTTCCCTGCTTTAGAAGATGTAATTTTGCTACATCTTCTTCCTAGCATAGTCGTTGCACATCAAAAGGCATCCCATTAGGTTGGCTTGCTCTACCACACGGCTAGTAGGCTATCCCTTTTGATTTGCAAATCTGAGATAGGACAAGTCCGATATAGCCCCTTCTTAGTGGGTTCATCGCACGCCGACATGGACCATAAATTAAATCTATCAAATTTGACCAAGCTCACATCCCCAACATATATGCCCTCATTTTGAAAATAAACTAAACCAAACAATCCATATCAAATCATCTGAAATTAAGATAAAATTAATTCTAACTACTTTTGAGTTAACATAAGTCCCTAGCAACATTCACTCAACAGTCGCCCTAGGTCAGGTTCAATTTGTTATGCATCTAACAAGTCACTCCAGTAGTTGTTCCTCGCTTTGGAGGATGTAAGTTTGCTACACCTTCTTCCTAGCACAGTTGTTGCACACTGAAAGGCAACACCATAGGTTTGCTAGCTCTACTCCGCAGTCGATAGACTATCCCTTTAGATTTATAAACCTGAGGTAGGTCAAGGCTGACGTAGCCCCTTCTCAGTGGGTCCATCACACACTGACAGGGTCCATAAACTTACTCAGATTAAATTAAACCCAATCTAATTCCCCAGTCGAGTTAAATCACACCCTTCTCCATAGTGGAGGCGCTAATCATAAATAGACAAGTCAAGCAAACCAATCAAACTCAAAACTAACCTCTCTAGTGGAGAAAAAATAAAATAACTTCCCTAGCAGAGTTGAAATCAAATAAATTCAACCATACTCTTATTCTAAGCAGATACATCCCCAAACAAATCTATGAAGTCAACTCAAATCCTAATCCCTAACAGATAGCCCGAACCTGCTTCCCTAGTGGAAGGTTCATATACCCGATCTCTAGCAAACTTGATCCTGTATGTCTAATAGATATGCCTCCACATTAATTAAAACAAAATAAATTAAAGTTGATTTGATCTTAATCCCCAGTGGATAATAGATTCTTATCCCCAGTGGATCTTCTTTCCGCAAATCATATAATCAAATCAAATTCAAACCTTATCTCCAACAGATTTTTTTCTTCTATGACCTCGACATAGACCCCTCACATGTCATGTTCATAATGTGTGATCCCTAGTGGATCTCCCTCCATATCTTTTACATGGAATTCTCATCAAATCTTATTTCTTCTCTTATGCACACCTTTAATACTTCAACCAAACTCCTAATATCGTATTCATTCAAATTACATCATATTAACATTGTAATCAACATTTTATGATTTGTTATAGTGCAAGCTCAAACTAACTATACAATATCATGCTAAACATATTATAGTGTGAATTAACACACTATATTATATTATAATATATGATGTTATTTTATATTGCTATAATATAATATATTGTCTAAATGGAACAAATAATAAAATTTTCCTGAAATATGAATAATTTTTATTTTGGATGTAAAATTATTATTTTTCTATTAGAAATTATACAAAATAGCATAATTTTGGTGTTACTTCTTGGTGTGTGATGTGAATTTGTCCAAATTCTTCCATCTCAACCTTCAAATTAACATTTTTGTGAGCTTTGACCCAATGTATTATAACAAAAGTAAAACATACTAAAATGTACAATAACATTTAGTAACACACCACCACATTCATATATATGTGAAGTTATATTATTATGTACATTATATTTTAATATGCTTTCATATATTATATTATCTTACATTACATCTTAAAATGAATCACTTTAAACAAACAATTTATAAAATTTGGTTGAAAAATGAACATTTACTTTAGATGCAAAATTCCATTCTTTTGACTAAATGACACACCATAGTAGCACCCCGATGATGTTCCCAAAACTTACCTTAAATTTGGCCAAACCCATCATCTCGACCTATAAATCGTATTTTTATGAATCATACTGTACAAACTCTACTACATCATACTATAACAAACTAAAATATGCTAAACAATAAAGTAGTATACATAATTATATAATGCATGATCTTTACTATGTTATAGCATTCCTATATTATAATACACTATAACATATTATATTATATATGCATATCACATCACAAGGGATTGCTTAAGATAATCATAAAATTAGTCTAAATATTAAAAACTATATATTTTAGTTGTATCACTTACATATTTTAAATTGAAACAAAATATTAAGATGACATGCTCTACCTATTATGAATTTGGCCAAATTCCACCATTTTAAAGTCTAAATCAACATTTTTATAAATAATGCTAGTGTAGGCTCAGCATGATTATAAAATACTAAAAAATTTAAAATCGTAGAACAATATAATATGATATATGATGTTATACTATGCTACAATATATAATATTTATTTTGAACATAAAATCTTACTTTTTTAGACTACAAGTGGTAGCACACCTTTGGTACTACAACTTAATTCCCACTTCAAATTTAACAAATTTCATCATCTGATTTATTAAATCAATATTTTTATGATTTATATTAATATAGACCATATGGCACAATACCATAATATACTAAAACATTTCAAAACATCTTATAACATCCAAAAACACATCACTACATGCTAAAATATATGATGCTACATTATACTATAATATATGGTAATATAATATGATTTAAGGTTAGGGTTTAGAGTATTCAAATCACTAATAGTCAAGGGAAAGTCTTTTGAAGACATTTTATTTAGCTACCATAACTATGTTACAATTAGGTCATTCGTTAGATCTACTCCTAATGACATCTTTATTCAATGTTTAGGGTTTAGAGTTAGCTTAAGTTTTAGTGTTTAGGGTTTTAGGGTTTAAGGTTTAGAGTTTATGGTTTAGGGTTTAAGGTTTACAATTTATGGTTTAGGATTTAGGGTTGTAGGTTTAGGGTTGTAGGTTTAGGATTTAGGGTTTACAATTTATGGTTTAGGGGTTTTTTTAAAATTAAGTAAACCGAAAAGTTTTGGTTTATTTACTTTATTTAGTTTATTTTTTATTTATTTGAGTTTATTTTACTTTTTTAATTTTATTTAGGTTTATTTTTTATTTTTATTTAGTTTGGGATTAGGTTTAGTTTTAGTTTATTTTAGGTATAAGTTTAGGTTTTATTTATTTTAGATTAGTTTATTTTAGTTTAGGTTTAGGTTTATTTTATTTTGTTCATTTTATTTTTATTTTAAGTTTAGATTTCTTTTTTTAGTTTAGGGTTTAGGTTTTGTTTTTATTTATTTTCAGGTTTATTTTCTAGGTTTAAATTTTTATTTTATTTTATTTTAGGTTATATTTTTATTTTAGGTTTAGTTTTTATTTTATTTAGGTTTTTTATTTTTTAGTTTAGTTTAGGTTTTTATTTATTTTATTTTTAGTTTAGTTTATATTTTTTTTATTTTCTTTTTAGGTTTAGGTTTAGGTTTAGGTTTTAGTTGATGTTTTTATTTTATTTTATTTTTTATTTTATTTTAGTTTAGGTTTATTTATTTATTTTATTTTTAGGTTTTATTTAGTTTAGGTTTAGGTTTTTAGGCTTTTAGGGTTTAGGTTTAAGGGTTAGTTTAGTGTTTAGGGTTTAATATTTAGGGTTTGAGGTTTTGGGTTTAGGGTTTATGGTTTAAGTTTTATGTTTAGGGTTTAAGTTTTAGTTTTGGGTTTAGGGTTTATGGTTTAAGTTTTTGTTTAACAAAGAATAAATTCAGATTCAACATTTCTTCTCTTGATTTCATCAACCAAGTAACACCCCAAGTTTTCTAAGACACAAGCGATGACATAGTTTAAAAATGAACAGCCATAAAGCAAATCAAAAACCCTGGATAAGTTGAACTTTATCTAGTGTAAAGATACAATTTCATAAGCAGTAGATCAAATCGGTTGTTCTTTAGTTTGTCCAGTTCCCATCAGAACCATCCCCACCTCTCAAGTAGCGGTATCCACCATGATATCCCCAATCTCTCCTTCTGCCACCACCACGGCTATAACCTCCGTCGCTCCTCCTGCCTCGATAACCACCACTACTTTGACCACCACCCATATCCACCACCACTTCCAGATCTCCCACCACCATTGTGATAACAGCAGCCTCTGCCTTCGCCTCCGCTGCTAGATTTAGATTGAGCCTAGTTGATGATGATGTTTCTACCCTCAAGGTTTTGTATATTCTTAGGGTTTAGGGTTAGTTTAAGGTTTATGGTTTAGGATTTAGGGTTAGTTTAGGTTTTACAATTTAGTGTTTAAGATTTAGGGTTTAGGGTTGTAGGTTTTATGGTTTAGGTTTTAGGGATTAAGGCTTAGGGTTTAGGGTTTTAGAGTTTAGGGTTTATGGCTTAGGGTTTAGGGTTTTAGGTTTTAGGGATTAGGGTTTAGTGTTTAGGCTTTAGGGTTTAGGATTTAGGGTGTAGGGTTTAGGGTTTTAGGGTTTAGGGTTTAGGGTTATAGGTTTAAGGTTTTAGGTTTAGGGTTTAGGGTTTAGGATTTAGGGTTTTAGGGTTTAGTGTTTAAGGTTAAAGATTTAGAGTTTAGGGTTTTTTTTTTTAAATTAAGTAAATCATTAGGTTTAGGTTTACTTAGTTTGTTTAATTTATTTTTATTTATTTGAGTTTATTTTATTTTTTATTTTTATTTAGGTTTATTTATTTTTGTTTAAGTTTTTTATTTTAGTCTATTTTTAGGTTTAGGTTTATTTTTTAGTTGGGTTTTATTTTTATTTTATTTTTAAGGTTTAGGTTTTATTTTTTATTTTTTTAGGTTTAGGTTTTTATTTTATTTTTTAGGTTTAGGTTTTAGGTTTTTGTTTTAGGATTATTTTTAGTTTTTATTTTTTAGTTTAGGTTTAGGTTTATTTTTAGTTTATTTAATTTTTTAGTTTAGGTTTAGGTTTTGGTTTAGTTTATTTTAAGTTTTCATTTAGGTTTTATTTATTTTAGTTTAGTTTATTTTAGTTTAGGTTTAGGTTTAGGTTTATTTTATTTTATTTTTTTTATTTTTATTTTAGGTTTAGGTGTTTTTTTTTAGTTTAGGGTTTAGGTTTTATTTTTTATTTATATTTAGGTTTTATTTTTAGGTTTATTTTTTAGGTTTAGGTTTTTATTTAGTTTTTATTATATTTTATTTTAGGTTTATTTTATTTTTATTTTATGTTTAATTTTTAGTTTATTTAGGTATTTGTATTCTTAGGTTTATTTTATTTTATTTAGTTTAGTTTAGGTTTTTATTTATTTTATTTTAATTTAATTTTACTTTTTTTGATTTTTTTTTAGGTTTAGGTTTAGGTTTTAGTTTAAGTTTTATTTTTATTTTATATATTTTTATTTTATTTAGGTTTAGGTTTTTTATTTATTTTATTATTAAGTTTCATTTAGTTTAGGTTTAGATTTTTTGGTTTAGGGAGGGTTTAACATTTAGGGAGGGTAGGGTTTGGGGAGGAATAGGATTTAAGCCCAGGGTTTAGGGTTTTAGGTTAGGGTATATACCCAGGATTTAGTGTTTAGGCTTTAGGGTTTAGGGTTTTGAGGTTGAGGTTTATGGAGGGTTTAGGTCACCAGGGTCAGGACACTTGGTGTGGCTCAGTTGGGTTTTGAGGTTTGGTGGGTTAGGTATAAGGTTTAGGGTCTGGGAGGGAGGTCAGGGTTAGGGTTAGGGTTAGGTTTAGGGTTTAGTTTAGGATTTATAGTTAGTGATTGGGGTGGTTCAAGTTCAAGAATTGTGGGTTTATTTTAGGATTTTTTAGGGCTTAGGGTTTAGGATTTTTGGTTTAGGGTTTATGGTTTAGGGTTTAGGGTCTCTTTTTTAAAATTAATTAAACCAATAAGTTTAGGATTATTTAATGTATTTAGTTTATTTTTTTTATTTTAGTTTATTTTACGTTTTATTTTTATTTAGGTTTCTTTTTCATTTTTATTTAGTTTAGTTTATTTATTTTAGAATTATTTATTTTAGTTTATTTTTTAGGTTTAGGTTTATGTTTACATTTATTTTTTACTTGAGTTTTATTTATATTTTATTTTTTAGGTTTATGTTTTATTTTTTTTTATTTTTATGTTTAGGTTAATGTTTTTATCATCTTTTTTTTAGGTTTAGAACTTAGGTTTTTATTTTAGGTTTTTTTTATGTTTTATTTTTTATTTTAGGTTTAGGTTTACTTTTAGCTTATTTTATTTTATTTAATTTTAGTTTGAGTTTAGGTTTATTTTATTTTAGGTTTAAGTTTAAGTTTTTTTATTTTACTTTAGTTTATTTTAGTTTAGGTTTAGGTTTATTTTATTTTGTTTATTTTATTTTTATTTTAGGTTTACTTTTATTTTTTTAGTTTAGGGATTATTTTTTTAGGTTTATTTTTTTTAGGTTTTTATTAAAATTTTATTTTAATTTATTTAATTTTTATTTTATTTAGGTTTTTATTCTAAGGTTTATTTTAATTTTTAGTTTAATTTAAGTTTTTATTTATATTATTTTAGTTTATGTTTATTTCTTATTTTATTTAATTTTGAAGTTTAAGTTTAGGTCTTAGTTTATGTTTTAATTCTATATTATTATTATTATTATTATTATTATTATTATTATTATTATTATTATTATTATTATTATTATTATTTATTTAGGTTATCATTTATTTTATTATTAGGTTTATTTATTTAAGTAGGTTTTCAGGTTGGTCAGGGTTTAGGATTTAGGGTTTTAGGGTTTAGGGTTTTAGGGTTTAAGATTAGGGCTTAGGGTTTAGGGCATAATGTTTAGGCTTTAGGGTTTAGGGTTATGAGGGTTTAGGGTTTATGGTTTAGGGATAGCTTAGGGTTTAGGGTTAATTTAAGGTTTAGGGTTTAGGCTTTAGGGTTTTAAGGTTTAGGGTTTTGGTTTTAGGGTTTAGGGTTTAGGGTTAGGGTTTAGGGTTTAAGGTTTATATTTTACTATTTATGATTTAGGGGATGAGGTTTAAGAGTTTAGGCTTTTGGGTTTAGGGTTTAGGATTTAGGATTTAGGGTTTAGGAATTTTTTTATTTTAAATTAAGTAAACCGTAGGATTAGGTTTATTTAGTTTATTTAGTTTATTTTTATTTATTTTAGTTTATTTTATATTTTATTTTTATTTAGGTTTATTTTTTATTGTTATTTAGTTTGGTTTATTTATTTTATATTAGGTTTTTATTTAAGTTTATTTTTCAGGTTTAGGTTTAGGTTTATGCTTATTTTTTTAGTTTATTTTATTTTATTTTATTTTATTGGTTTAGGTTTTATTTTTTATTTTTAAGTTTAGGTTTAGGTTTTTATTTTATTTTTTTTAGGTTTAGGTTTTAGGTTTATTTTTATTTTTTTTATTTTATTTTTTTTGAGTTTAGGTTTAAGTATTTTTAGTTTATAGTATTTTATTTAGTTTAGGGTTTAGGTTTAGGTTTTATTTATTTTAGTTTAGGTTATTTTAGTTGAGGATTAGGCTTATTTTATTTTATTTATTTGAGGTTTAGTTTAAGGTTTAGGTTTATTTTTATTTATTTTAGGTTTATTTTTTAGGTTTAGGTTTCTATTTAGTTTTAATTTTATTTTAGGTTTATTGGATTTTTATTTTACATTTAGTTTTATTTTTTATTTTTTATATTTTTACATTTAGGTTTAAGTTTAAGTTTTAGTTTAGGTTTTTATTTTATTTAGGTTTAAGTTTTTTTATTTATTTTATTTTTAGGTTTTATTTAGTTTAGGTATAGGTTTAGAAGCTTTTAGGGTTTAGAGTTTAGGGTTTAGGGTTTGGGGTAGAGGGTTTAGGGTTTAGGTTTGTAGGTTTTATGGCTTAGGGTTTATAGTTTATAATTTAGGGTTAAGGGTTTAGGGTTTTGGGTCTTAAGGTTTAGGTTTAGGGTTTAGTGTTAGAAATATTTTTTTATTTTTTTTAAAATGAAGTAAACTCGCCAGTTTTGGTTTATTTAGTTTATTTAGTTTATATTTTTATTTATTTTAGTTTACTTTATTTTAAAATTTCATTTAAGTTTATTTTTATTTTTATTTTGTTTAGTTTATTTATTCTAAGTTTATTTATTTTAATTTAGCTTTTATAATTTTTTTTTTAGATTTAGGTTTAGGTTTAGTTTTTTTTTTTTAGTTTAGGTTTAGGTTTATTTTTAGTTTATTTTATTTTATTTAAACTTTAGGTTTATGTTTAGGTTTAGTTTATTTTAGGTTTAGGTTTAGGATTTATTTATTTTAGTTTAATTTATTTTAGTTTAGTTTTAGGTTTATTTTATTTTTAATTTAGGTTTAGGTTTTATTTTTTATTTATTTTTAGGTTTATTTTTTAGGTTTTAGTTTTTATTTTATTTTTATTTTATTTTATGTTTATTTTATTTTTATTTTAGGTTTAGTTTTTATTTTATTTTAGCTATTTTATTTTTTATTTTAGTTTAGGATTATATTTATTTTATTTTTCTTTAGTTTTTTATTTTTATTTTTTAATTTTTTAACTTTATGTTAATGTTTAGGTTTTAGTTTAGGTTTTTATTTTATTTTATTTTGGTTTAGATTTTTTTATTAATTTTATTTTTAGGTTTTATTTAGTCTGGGTTTAGGTGTTTAGCTTTTTAGGGTTTAGGGTTTAGGGTTTAGGGTTTAGGGTTTAGGGTTTAGGGTTTAAGGTTTAGGTTTTTTTAGCTTTTTTTAATAGAGAATAAACTCATATTCAACATTTCTTATTTTTTTAGGTTTTATTAAGTAACACACCAAGTTTTCTAAGACATAAGTGACGACATAGATATAAAATTAAGATGCATAGAGCAAATCAAAAACCTTAGATAGCTAGAACTGTCTCTACTATAAAGACATAGTTCCATATGTATTAGATCGAATGGACCGTTCTTCAGTTTCTCTAGTTCCCATCAGAACCACCCTAGCCTCTCGCGTAGCAAGATCCACCATCATATCCCCGATCTCTCCCTTCGCGACCACCACGACTGTAACCTTCGTCGCTCCTCTCGCCTCCATAGCTACCACTACTCTGACCACCTCCTCCATATCCACCAGCATCTATAGATCCCCCACCACCTCTGTGATAACTGTCCCTTCCGCCATTGTCTCCACCACCCATCTGAGAGCATGGTTGATGGATGTCCATGTCAATATTCTTAGGGTTTCAATTTTTTAGGTTTTAGGGTTTAAGTTTATTTTTAATTTATTTAGTTACTTTAGGTTTAGGTTTGGGGTTTAGGGTTAGCTGGGGTTTAGGGTTTAGGGTTTAGATTAGGGTTTTGGGTGGGTTTAGTTTAAGTTTGGTATTTAGTTTGGTTTTAGGTTTGTGGTTTTAGGGTTAGGGTATAGGGTTTAGGGTTTAGTGTTTAGGCTTTAGGGTTTAGTGTTTAAGAGTTTAGGGATTAGGGTTTTGGGTTTAGGGTTAGTTTAGGGTTTAAGATTTTGGCTTTAGGGTTTAGTTTTTTAGGTTTGTTTTTTCTGATTTGTAGGGCTTAGCATTTTAGGTTTTAGGGTTTAGGGTTTAAGGTTTAGGGTTTAGGGTTTTTAGGGTTTAGGGTTTAGGTTTTAGTTTAGGGTTTATGATTTTTGGTATTTTTTTTGATAGAGAATAATTTCATATTCAACATTTCTTCTTTTTAATTTCATCAACCAAGTAACACCCCATGTTTTCTAAGACACATGTGACGACATAGATAAAAAATGAGTTTGAATAGAGCAAATCAAAAACCCTAGATAACTAGAACCATCTCTATTATAAAGACACAAATCCATAAGCAGCAAATCAAATCAGCCATTCTTCAGTTTCTCCAGTTCCCATTTGAACCAACCCAGCCTCTCGAGTAGCAAGATCCACCATCATATCCCCAATCTCTCCCTCTGCCACCAACAGGGCTGTAACCTCCGTCGCTCCTCTCTCCTCCATAACCACCACTACTCCGACCACCACCTCCAAATCCACCAAGATTCTAGATCCCCACCACCGCGATAAACCACACCTTTCACAATAAATCTATCCCGGTTGCGACATTCCTACCAGGTTATTCAGGGTTTAGGTTTATTAAGTTTTAGGATTTAAGTTTATTTTTAATTTACTTATTTAGGTATAGTTTAGGGTTTGGGGAGGGTTAGTTTAGGGTTTAGGGTTTAGGATTTTAGGTTTAGGGTTTGGTTAGTTTAGGTTTAGGGTTTAGGGATGGTTTAGTGTTTAGGTTTAGGGTTTTGTGTAGGATTTAGGGTAGGGTTGAGTTAAGGTTTAGGGTTTAGGAGTTTAGAGGGTTTTGTGGCTTTAGGTTAGTTTATTAGGGTTTAGGTTTAGGTTGGGTTTAGGTGTGAGTTTAGGGTGGGGTTTTGGGTTTAGGGTTTAGGGTTGGGGTTTAGAGGGTCTTTAAGAAAAAATAACAGTGGTTTAGTTTATTTAGTTTAGATTTAATTATTTATTTTATTGAAGTTTATTTTTTTTATTTTTATTTAGTTTAGTTTATTTATTTAGGTTTATTTATTTTATTTTAGGTATTTTATTTTAGAATTTTTTATTTTAGTTTTAGGTTTAGGTTTATGATTATTTCTTAGTTTTATTTCTTTTAATTTTATTTTATATGTTTAGGTTTTATTTTTTATTTTTAGGTTTAAGTTTAGATTTTTATTTTATTTTTTTAGGTTTAAGTTTTAGGTTTTTATTTTAGGTTTATTTTTAGGTTTTATTTTTTTAGTTTAAGTTTAGGTTTATTTTTAGTTTATTTTTTTTATTTAATTTAGGGTTTAGGTATAGTTTATTTTAGGTTTAAGTTTTGGTTTTATTTATTTTAGTTTAGTTTATTTTGTTTATTTTAGGTTTAAGTTTTTTTTTAGTTTACGGTTTAGGTTTTATTTTCTATTTCATTTAATTTTAGGTTTTAGGTTTTATTTAGTTTTTATTTTATTTTATTTTAGGTTTATTTTATTTAGTTAGTTTAGTTTAGGTTTTCATTTATTTTATTTTAATTTAGTTTTTTTTATTTTATTTTATTTTTATTTAGGTTTAAGTTTAGGTTTAGGTTTTTATTTTATTTTATTTTATTTTATCCTATTTAGGTTTAGGTTTTTTTATTTATTTTATTTTTTAGATTTTATTTAGTTTAGGTTTAGGCTTTTGGAATTAAGGTTTATGGTTTAGTTTGGGTTTAGTAGGTAGGTTTAGGGTTTAGGGGAGCTCAGTTTAGGGTAGTTGAGTTTAGGATTAGTTTTAAGGTTTAGGTTAAGTTTTTTTTTTAAGTAATCTAGGGTTCAAGTTTATTTAATTTATTTATTATTTAATTTTTTTATTTAATATTTTATTTAAGATTATTTATATTTTTATTTAGTTTAGTTTATTTATTTTAGGTTTATTTATTTTAGTTTAGGTTTTTTATTTTAGTTTATTTTTTAGGTTTAGGTTTATTTTTTGGTTTAGTTTTATTTTGATTTTATTCTCTAGGTTTAGGTTTTATTTTTTATTTCTAGGTTTAGGTTTAGGTTTTTATTTAATTTTTTAAAGTTTACATTTTAGGTTTTTATTTTAGGTTTATTTTTAAGTTTTATTTCTTAGTTTAGGTTTAGGTTTATTTTTAGTTTATTTAATTTTAATTAGGGTTTAGCTTTTGGTTTAGGTTTAGTTTATTTTAGGTTTAAGTTTTATTTATTTTAGTTTAGTTTATTTTAGTTTGTTTAGGTTTAGGTTTTTTTTGTTTAGGGTTTAGGTTTTATTTTTTATTTATTTTTAGGTTTATTTTTTAGGTTATGTTTTTATTTAGTTTTTGTTTTATTTAATTTTAGGGTTATTTTATTTATATTTTAGGTTTAGTTTTTATATTATTTATGTAAAACTTGTTGAAATAATCATGACATGAATCATTTAAAATATTATGTTAATACTTAGGCATCCCTTGGAAACGACGGGCTGTATGGCCTGAATACAGTGAAAAATGTTCAAGGTCCACTACATCACGCCCGGGTACAGTGTTAAATAAGAAAGGGCTCCCACATTATGGATTGATACTGGCAGAGAAATTAGTCCGTGAAACTAGAATTAGGTTAGGAACTTGAAATATAGGTACTCTTACAGGTAAACTAATAGAATTAATTGATATTATGGTTCATAGGAAGATAAATATTTTATGTGTTCAAGAAAATAAATGGGTTGGGGAGAAAGCCAAGGAGATTGATAGTTTAGGTTTTAAACTTTGGTATTTAGGTGAAAGTCGAATTATAAATGGCATAGGTGTTATTATAGATAAAAGTTTGAAGGATAATGTTATAAATATTAATAGATGCGGAGATAGAATTATAACGTTAAAGATCATTGTTGATACTAAGATTATCAATGTTATAAGTGTTTATGCTCCTCAAGTAGGTTTGGATGTAAGCTCAAACGGAAAATTTTGGAATGAATTAGAGGGATTAATACAAAAGATACCTCTTGAAGAAAAAATATTTATTGGAGGAAATTTAAATGGACATGTTGGTAGAGTGGTAGAAGATTTTAAAAGTATTCATGGTGGTTATGGATTTGGAGTGACTAATGAAGAAGGTAAGACTATATTATATTTTGCTTTAGCTTATGATTTTGTAGTTGCTAATACTTTATTTAACAAAAGAGATGAGCATATTATTCCTTATAAAAATAGATTTAGTAAAGCATAAATTGATTATTTCTTGATAGGAAAAATAGATTATTTTGAATGTAAAGATTGTAAGGTCATTCCAAGTGAAAGTTTAAATACCCAACATCGATTATTAGTCTTAGATTTTAAGATGAAAGATTGGAAGATAAAAAATAAATCAAATTATTGTCCTAGATTAGATGGGGGCACTTAAAGAACACTAATAAAAATATTTTTAAGAGCAAGCTACAAGAGCTTAGAATTTGGGATGTTCATAAGGAAGCTAATGTTATGTGAAAAAAAATAGCAAGTGAAATTAAGCAAGTTGCTAAAAAATGTGCTTGGAGAATCAAAAGGAAAAGCTTCATTTAATAAAAATAGTTGGTGGTGGAGTCAGAATGTGCAAGAAAAGATAAAAATAAGAAGTGTTATAAAACTTGGTTTAGATGTAAAAACTCAAAGAATTGGAAAAAATATAAAGTGGAATGTAGAGATTCTAAGAAAGCAATATATGATGCAAAAAATTTTACTTTTAATGATTTATACAATAGATTAGATACCAAAGAAGGTGAAAGATCTATGTATAAGTTAGCTAACCAAAGAGATAGAGAAGTAAAGATCTAGCTCAAGTGAGGTGTATTAAGGATGAAAATCATAAAGTGCTTTTCTTAGAAAAGGATATTGAAAATAGGTGGATGAGGTATTTTGATAAACTTTTCAATGAAGGATCTGAAAATATGATTGATTTTAGCAACCTTAATACTCGAAACAAAAAAAAGAGCATTTTGTTTTTTATTATATTAGTAAATGAAGTTAGAGAAGATTAAAAAAAAATGAAATGTAAATAGTAGGACGATGATATTCCAATAGTGAAAATGTTGAGATCAAGGAATTTCTTGGCTTACAAATCTTTTTAATGTTATTTTAAAGACTAAAAAGATGTCAAATTAGTGGAGAAAGAGTTTGTTGATTCCTATATTTAAGAATAATGGTGTCACACATTAAAATTATGGGAGAGAGTAATTGAGCATAGGTTATGATGTGATATAAAAGTTTCTCATAATCAGTTTGGTTTCATGCCAGGTAGATTTACTATGGATACTATACATTTGAGGTTTGATGGAGAAGAATAGAAAGAAAGGAGGATCTACATATGATATTTATTGATTTAGAAAAGCTTATGATAAAGTTTCAAGAGATGTTCTTTGGAGTTCTAGAAAATAAATAAGTTAATATTGGTTATATTCAAGTCATTAAGGATATGTATACTAGAGTTTACTTGTGTCCAAACACAAGGAGGATTGACAAAATATTTTCCTATTTCAATTGGATTACATCAAGGATTAGCTTTAAGCCCTTATCTTTTGCTTTAGTTATGGATGTTCTTACTAGGCATTTACAAGAAGATGTACCTTAGTGTATGCTTTTTGCTGATGACATTCTTCTTGTTGATAAGACTAGAGGAGTCCAAGAAACTTGAATTATGGAGGTCAACCTTAGAGTCTAAAGGTTTTCATTTAAGTAGATCTAAAACTGAATATATGGAGTGTAATTTTAGTTGTAGAAGTTATAGTGGTAGTGTTGTGACATTAGGTGAACAAGTCATTAAAAAGAGTTAGCGATTCAAATATTTAGGCTCTATTATTCAAAATGATGGTGAAATAGATGGAGATGTTATTAATAGAATTCAAATTCGATGGTTGAAGTGGAGGAATGCATCTGGACAATTGTGTGATAGAAAAGTACCGCTTAAACTTAAGGGAAAATTTTATAAGATGGTGGTAAGACCTGTAAAGATTTATGGTGTAGAATGTTGGCTAATAAAAGAGAAGCATGAGACTAAGTTAAGTGTTGTAGAGATGATTAGGTGGATGAGTGGCTTTAGTCTTAGAGATAAAATGCAAAATGAGTATGCGAGAAAAAAGTTGGAGTAAGGTGCGAGATAAGATTAGAGAGAGTTGCCTTAGATGGTTTGGCCACATAAAAAGATCGTCCAATGACCGATTAGAGTAGATGCATTAGATTTACCTTATGTTAAGAAAGGTAGAGGTAGACCTAAAAGACTTGGTTAAGATGTATAAAAAATGACCTTAGTATATTTGAATTAAATGAGAATTTGACACATAAAAAGACACATTCGAGACGAAGGATTCATGTAGCCGACCCCACGCAGTGGGTTAAAGGCTTATTGTTGTTGTAGGTTTTTTTATTTTTTTAGTTTAGTTTAGGTTTTTATTTATTTTATTTTAGTTTAGTTTTTATTTATTATTTTCTTTTCTTTTTAGGTTTAGGTTTAAGTTTAGGTTTAGGTTTTAGTTTGGTTTTTATTTTATTTTAATTTTTTATTTTATTTTATTTAGGATTTTTAATTTATTCTAATTTATTTTTAGGGTTTAGGGTATAAGTTTTAGGTTTAGGGTTTAAGTTTTAGTTTAGGGTTTAGGGTTTATTTTTTTTTTTAATAGAGAAAAAATATTCAACATTTCTTCTTTTGATTTCATCAACCAAGTAGCAAGTTTTCTAAGACACAAGCGACAACATAGATCAAAATTACCATAGAGCAAATCAAAATGTTAGATAAGTAGAACCATTTCTCTTTAGACATAGTTATAGCGTTGGATGTTCTTATTTCTCTATTTTTGTACCTCTTAGCGTGATCCGCCATCATGTCCTTGATCTCTCTTACACCACCATGGTTGTAACCTTATTTCCTTTTAACCAGTTTACCACCACCTCCATATCCACATATCACCCACCACACTGATAATTTGCCTATTATTAGATCTTGAGCCTTTTGATGTTTGATCATCAAGGTTTTGCTATTCTTAGGTTTAGGGTTAGTTTAGGGTTTAGTTTTGGATTTAGTTAGTTTATGGTTTGGGGTTTTGTGTTTATGGTTGTAGGTTTTAGGATTTAGGGTTTATGGTTTAGGGTTTAGGGTTTTAGGTTTAAGGTTTAAGGTTTTAGGGTTTAGGGATTATCATTTAGGGTTTTAGGGTTTAAGGTTTAGGGTGTTTGGTTTAGGGTTTTAGGGTTTAGGGTTTAGGATTTATGACTTAGGGTTTAGGGTTTAGGGTTTTAGGGTTTAGGATTGTAGGTTTAGGGTTTGGGTTAAGGTTTAGTTTTAGCATTTAGGGTTTAGGGTTTAGGGTTTAGGATTTAGGGTTTAGGTTTTTTTAAAAAAATTTAGTAAACCGGTAAGTTTAGGTTTATTTAGTTTATTTTTATTTATTTGAGTTTATTTATTTTTTTATTTTTATCTAAGTTTATTTTTTATTTTTATTTCAATTAGTTTATTTATTTTAGCTTTATTTATTTTAGCTTAGGTTTTTTATCGTAGTTTATTTTTTAGATTTTGGTTTATTTTTTAGTTGATTTTTATTTTTATTTTATTTTTTAGGTTTAGGTTTTATTTTTTAATTTTTAGGTATCGGTTTAAGTTTTTATTTTATTTTTTAGGTTTAGGTTTAAGGTTTATTTTTAGGTAATATTTTTTAGTTTAGGTTTAATGTTTATTTTAAGTTTCTTTTATTTTATTTAGTTTAGGTTTAGGTTTTGGTTTAGTTTATGTTAGGTTTAGGTTTAGGTTTAATTTATTTTAGTTTAGGTTTAAGTTTATTTTTTTTTATTTTAGGTTTCATTTTTTTTAGTTTAGGGTTTAGATTTTATTTTTTTATTATTTTAGTTTTATTTTTTAGGTTTATTTTTAGGTTTAGATTTTTTATTTAGTTTTATTTTATTTTATTTTAGGTTTATTTTATTTTTTTGGTTTATTTATTTTATTTTGGTTTTTTTATTCTTAGGTTTATTTTATTTTTTTTAGTTTAGTTTAGGTTTTATTTATTTTATTTTGATTTCACTTTTTTATTTTATCTTATTTTTAAGTTTAGGTTTAGGTTTAGGTTTAGGATTAGTCTTTCGTACAGATTTCTATTTTATTTTATTATTTTATTATTTTATTTTATTTTGGTTTAAGTTTATTTATTTATTTTATTTTTAGGTTTTATTTAGTTTAGGTTTAAGTTTTTAGGTTTTTTTTTATTGTGGTTTAGGGTTTAGGTTTAGGGGTTTAGGTTTAGTTATTTTAGGTTTAGTTAGGGTTTAGGTTTAGTTTTTTTTTATTTAATTTTAATTTTTAACTTTTAAATTAAATTATGTAGGTTTAAGTTAATTTAGTTTAATTTTAATTTATTTTAGGTTATTTTATTTATTATATTGATTTAAGTTTATTTTTCCCTATTATTTAAGTTTAGGTTTTTTTTAATTAATTAATTTTTAGTTTTTATTTAGTTTAGGATTAGTCTTTTTTAGGTTTTATTAGTTTTAGGTTTTGGGTTTAGGGTTTAGTTTTAGGGTTGAGGTTTGGGTTTAGGGTTTAGGGTTTAGTTTAGGATTTAGTGTTTTAAGGTTTAGGGTTTATTGTTTAGGGTTTAGGGTTTTAGGATTTAGGGTTTAGGTTTTAGGGTTGTATGGTTAGGGTTTAGAGTTTAGGGTTTAGGGCCAGTTTTAGGTTTAGGGTTTAAGGTAAGGGTTTTTTTATTTTTTATTATCTTTTATTTTTTTTTAATTTAAGTAAACTTGTAGGTTTAGGTTTATTTAGTTTATTTTTTTATGTATTTTAGTTTATTTTATTTTTCTATTTTGATTTATTTTAATTTTTATTTTCATTTAGTTTTGTTTATCTATTTAAGGTTTACTTATTTTAGTTTAGGTTTTTTATTATAGTTCATTTTTTAGGTTTAAGTTTTGGTTTAGGTTTTATTTTTTATTTATTTTTAGGTTTTATTTATAGGTTTATTATTTAAGTTTAGGTTTTTATTTAGTTTTAATTTTATTTTAGGATTAGATTTTTATTTTAGGCTTATTTTATTTTTATTTTAGGTTTAGTTTTTTTTATTTCAATTTTTTTATTTTCTTGTTTAGTTTAGGGTTTTTAAATTTTTTAATATTATTTTTTTTTAGGTTTAAGTTTAGGTTTAAATTTTAGTTTATGTTTTTATTTTATGTTTTTATTTTATTTTAGTTTAGGCTTATTTATATATTTTATTTTTTGATTTTAATTATTTTATTTTTAGGTTTTAAGGTTTATAGGGATTAGGGTGTATGGTTGGTTTGTTGGTTTAGGATACTTCGTTCAGTTACGTATTACTGTTTATTTATTTAGGGTTTTTAGGGTTCAGGTTTAGGTTTAGGGTTTAGGGTTTAGTGTTATGGTTTTTTTTATTTTTTATTTTATTTTTTTAAATTAAGTAAAGTGGTATGTTTACGTTTATTCTGTTTGTTTTATTTTAGTTTATTTTATATTTTATTTTAGTTTAGATTTTTTATTTTAGTTTATTTTTTTAGTTTAGGTTTAGGATAATGGTTTTTTTAATTTTGTTTTATTTTTATTTTATTTCTAGGTTTAGGTTTAATTTTTTATTTTTAGTTTTTATTTTTTATTTTTCATTTTAGGTTTAAGTTTTTATTTTATTTTCTTAGTTTTAGGTTTTAGGTTTTTATTTTATGTTTATTTTTAGGTTTTATATTTTTGTTTTGGTTTAGGTTTATTTTTAGTTTATTTTATTTTATTTAGTTTATGGTTTATATTTAGTTTATTTTAGCTTTAGATTTAGGTTTATTTTTTGTTTATTTTGTTTTATTTAGTTTAGGGTTTAGGTTTAGTTTATTTTAGGCTTAGGTTTAGATTTTATTTATTTTAGTTTAAGTTTAAGTTTATTTTATTTTGTTTATTTTAGGTTTAGGTATTTTTTAGTTTAGGGTTTAGGTTTTATTTTTTACTTAATTTTACGTTTTATCTTTAGCTTTATTTTTTAGGTATAGGTTTTTATTTAGTTTTTATTTTATTATATTTTAAGCTTTTTTTTTTATTTACATTTAGTTTTTATTTTATTCAAGTTTTTAATTATAAGGTCCATTTTATTTTTTTAATTTAGTTTAGGTTATTATTGATTTTTTTTTAGTTTAGTTTTTATTTTTTATTTTATTTTTACATTTACTTTAGGTTTTTATTTTATTTTATTTTTTATTTTATTCTTGTTTAATTTTTCAATTTTTTTATTTTAAGTTTCATTTAGTTTAGGTTTATGGTTTTAGGTTTTCAGGGTTTAGGGTTTAGGGTTTGGTGTCTAGGGTTTAGGGTTTAGGGTTGTAGGCATTAGGGCTTAGGGTTTAGGGTTTAGGGTTTTAGGGTTTAGGGTTTATGGTTTAGGGTTTAGGGTTTAGGGTTTAGGATTTTAAGGTTTCGAGTTTAGGGTTGTTGGTTTAAGGTTCAGGGTTTAAGATTTTAGGGTTTCAAGTTTAGGGTTTAGGGTTGTTGGTTTAGGGTTCAGGGTTTAGGGTTTAGGGTTAGTTTTAGGGTTTAGGGTTTATGGTTAGGGTTTTTTTTATTTTTTATTTATGTTTTTTAATTAAGTAAACTCCTAGGTTAACTTTATTTAGTTTATTAAATTTATTTTTTATTTATTTTAGTTTATTTTATTTTTTATTTTTATTTAGGTTTATTTATTTTTATTTAGTTAGTTTAGTTATTTTAGGTTTTTTATTTTAGTTTAGGTTTTTTATTTTAGTTTATTTTTTAGGTTTAGATTTCAGTTTAGGTTTATTTTTTAGTTTATTTTTATTTTTATTTTATTTTTCAATTTTAGTTTTTATTTTTATTTTTAGGTTTGGCTTTTAGGTTTTTATTTTAGGTTTATTTTTAGGTTTTATTTTTTACTTTAGGTTTAGGATTATTTTAGGTATATTTTATTTTTAGTTTAGAGTTTTACTTTTAAGTTTCTTTTTTAGATTAGGGTTTTAGGTTTTGGTTATTTTTAGTTTAGGTTTAGGTTTTTATTTTTAGGTTTATTTTTTAGGTTTGGGTTTTTATTTAGTTTTGATTTTATTTTATTTTAGGTTTATTTTATTTTTATTTTATGTTTAGATTTTATTTTATTTAGGTTTTTTATTTATAGGTTTATTTTATTTTTTTAGTTTAATTTAGGTTATTATTTATTTTATTTTATTTGGTTTTTATTTTTTATTTTATTTTAATTTTAGGTTTAGGTTTAGGTTTTAGTTTAGGTTTTTATTTTATTTGATTTTTTTATTTTATTTAGGTTTAGGTTTATTTATTTATTTTATTTTTAGGTTTTATTTAGTTTAGGTTTAGGTTTTAAGGTTTTTATAGTTTTGGGTTTTGGGTTTGGGGTTTAGGGTTTAGGGTTTAGGGTTTAGGGTTGTAGGTTTTAGGGTTTAGGGTTTAGGGTTTTGGGTTTAGGGTTTAGGTTTAGGGTTTAGGTTCTGGAGTTTAGGGTTGAGGGTTTTGGGTTTAAGATTTAGGGTTTAGGGTTGTAGATTTTTGGGTTTAAGGTTTAAAGTTTAGGGTTTAAGGTTTAGGATTTTAGGCTTAAGGGCTTAAGGTTTAGGGTTGTAGGTTTATGGTTTAGAGTTAGGGCTTTTCATATTTCTTTATTTTTATTATTATTTTATTATTTTTAAATTAAGTAAACTGGTTTAGCTTTATTTAGTTTATTTTTTTATTTATTTTAGTTTATTTTATTATTTATTTTAGTTTATTTTATTATTTATTTTAGTTTATTTTATTATTTATTTTGATTTAAGATTATTCTTATTTTTATTTAGGTTTAAGTTTTTTTTATTTATTTTATTTTTAGTTTTTATTTAGTTTAGGTTAAAATTTTAGGTTTTTAGGGTTTAGAGTTTGAGGTTTAGGGTTTAGGGTTTAGGGTTGAGGGTTTAGTGTTCAGGGTTGAGGGTTGAGAGTTTGGGTTTTAGGGTTTAGGGTTTAGGGTTGTAGGTTTTATGGTTAAGGGTTTAGGGTTTAGGGTTTAGGGTTTAGGGTTTAGGGTTTTAAGGTTTAGGATTTACAGTATAGGGTTGTAGTTTAGGGTTTGTTTTAGGGTTTAGAGTTTAGTGTTAGGTTTTTTTATTTTAGTTTATTTTTTTTATTTTGGTTTAGGGTTATGGTTATTTTTTAGTTTACTTTTATTTTTATTTTATTTTTTGGATTTAGGTTTAATTTTTTATTTTTAGGTTTAGGTTTAACTTTTTTTTTTTTTCTTTGCTTTATGTTTTAGGTTTATTTTTAGGTTATATTTTTCTTTGGTTTAGGTTTATTTTCAGTTTAGTTTATTTTATTTAGTTTACGATTTAGGTTTAGTTTATTTTAGGTTTAGGTTTAGGTTTTATTTATTTTAGTTTAGGTTTAAGTTTATTTTATTTTGTTTATTTTAGGTTTAGGCTTTTTTTAGTTTAGGGTTGAGGTTTTATTTTTTACTTACTTTTAGGTTTTACTTTTAAGTTTATTTTTTACGTTTAGGTTTTTATTTAGTTTTTATTTTATTTTATTTTAGGCTTATTTTATTTTTATTTTACATTTAGTTTTTATTTTATTTGGGTTTTTTATTATTAGTTTTATTTTATTTTTTTAGTTTAGTTTAAGTTTTTATTAATTTAATTTTTCTTTATTTTTTATTTTTTATGTTATTTTATTTTTACCTTTAGGTTTAGGTTTTAGTTTAGGTTTTTATTTTATTTTATTTTTTATTTTATTCTCATTTAGTTTTATTTATTTATTTTAATTTTAAGTTTCATTTAATTTAGGTTTAGGTTTTTAAGTTTTTAGGGTTTAGGGTTTATGGTTTGGGGTTGTAAGCTTTAGGGTTTAAGGTTTAAGGTTTCGGGTTTAGGGTCTGGGGTTTACGGTTGAGGGTTTAGGGTTTCGGGTTATAGATTTTAGGGTTTAGGGTTTAGGGTTTAAGGTTTAGGGTTTTAGGGTTTAGGGCTTAGGGTTTAGGGTTGTAGGTTTAGGGTTTAAAGCCTAGGGTTTAGAGTTAGGGCTTTTTTTATTATTTTATTTATTATTAATTTTAATTTTTTTAAATTAAGTAAACTGGTAGGTTTAGGTTTATTTTATTTATTTTTATTTATTTTTGTTTATTTTATTATTTATTTTTGTTTAGGTTTATTTTTATTTTTATTTAGGTTTAACTTGTTTTATTTATTTTATTGTTAGTTTTTATTTAGTTTAGGTTAGATTTTTAGGTTTTTAGGATTTATGGTTTATGGTTGAGCATTTGGGGTTTAGGGTTTAGGGTTTAGGGTTTAGGTTTTAGGGTTTAGGGTTGTAGGTTTTAGGGTTTAGGGTTTAGGGTTTAGGATTTAAGGTTAGTTTTAGGGTTTAGGGTTTATGGTTAGGGTTTTTTTCTTATTTTTTATTTTCATTTGTTTTACTTTTTTTAACTTAAGTAAACTCGTAGGTTTAAGTTTATCTAGTTTTCTTCAGTTTTTAGTTATTTAATTTTTATTTAGTTCTTATTTTTTATTTTATTTTATTTTTAGGTTTAGGTTTAGGTTTTAGTTTAGATTTTTATTTATTTAATATATTTTTTCTTTTATTTAGGCTTAGATTTATTTATTTATTTTATTTTTAGGTTTTATTTAGTTTAGGTTTATATTTTTAGGTTTTTAGGGTTTAGGGTTTAGGGTTTAGGGTTTATGGTTTAGGGTTTAAGGTTTAGGGTTTAGGATTTAGGATTGTAGGTTTTACGATTTAGGGTTTAGGGTTTTTGGTGTTTTTCTTTTTAATAGAGAACACATTCATATTCAACATTTCTTATTTTAGGTTTCATCAACCAAGTAACAAACCAGAGAAGTGAGGTAATCAAATGACCTCCTTGTGGCTAGCTAAAGCCTCGTGTTCCCGAGATGTCCAGACTTTATACCCATTACCATTCAATCTTATATAAATCAACACATGGATAGAGAAAAGAGAACTCAACATTCATACACTTAAGCTATAAGCACATGCATTTCTTATGTATTTATAACTTGCATCATAACACATATTATTATTCATTTATAAGCTTTTTTAAAAATACATTTGGATTTAATTGTGATAATAGCCATGCATATACTAAATTAAATCAACACATGTAAGCTTACATAAAGGAAATCCATTTTATTTTACTTGATTTTTAAAAGATGGATGCATTTAATCAAATGACATACCAAATTTAACATGAATGGAAATAAGACAATCAAATATAAGCATGTGATTCATTCAACCAAAGTAGTTCTTAAGGACAATCAAATCAAATAAGATTATTTAAATCAAACCAAAGCTTCTTTATTAATTAAGTTTTGGATTTGATTTGATTTAAAGAGGAGAAGAGAAATCATCACTTGTTTTTTAAACCCATTCCCATTAGTGATTTGATTTAATTTAAGGAAATATAATTAAGTTGATTTTTTGGGTTTATTAAGTTGAACCCTTAATTAGATGAATTTATTATGCTTACCTGTCATCTTAAAGTAATTAACTAAATTATGAGCCAACATGATATTCATGGAAAATAAACTTACAATGATCTAAGGAAACAAAGGGGAATGCTCTCATGATTAATAGTTAATTAGATTAAAGGGACTTAATTAAATACTCTTATAGTTAATTTCATTAAACTCTTTTAAGTTATTAAACACCTAAATATCTACCTCATGATTTAATTAATTAAGGTCTGATGTGATTATGATTTCAATTTGATTAAGTGATTTAATTAATTAGTTAAATTTGAATTAATTTCATTTTAAAAAAAGGGTGAAATGAACTTAGGGAAAGTGATCCCAACCCTATTCCTTAGTTCACTTATTATTGAATAATGATTAATAAACTTAATTAACCAATTTGTTATTATTCATTGGATTAATTAATCATTAATTAACTTAAAAAGAGTATTTAAGGTTTAATTAGTCAATTTTCTTAATTAAGTGAGAAATAAATCTAAATAAAATCATGGGAGGAAGAGGTCATCCCGTTAAATTAACCCACAAAATTTGGGATTAATTGCTCAAGTAATTATTGAGTAATTAAGCTAATAAATATTATAATTAAACCTTAATTAAATATTAATTACTACTCAAAATAAGTTAAGATCATTTTTTATTAACTCTCCTTTAAAATAACTTTAAAATGAGTATTTATTTGCATTTATTTTATTTCTCTATGATTTTCTATGATTTTTAGACGTTTTAGTCATTAAAAATGATTAATTAAGCCTAATTAAAGCTTAATCTTATTGGTGCCATGTGGCATTGCGAGATTGGCTACTTGAAACTTATCTGACTTGGTGCTCAAGTGGGTGCGACCGATGCGCTTTCTCATCCGTCGTCCGATCTAAGATCGGATGGCTATGATTAATCCCACAGCTTAGTAGGATTAAATCATATCGATCTAGTGTAACTAATCATGATCATGCATTTCGATCACACAGAATGGACTATGCATGATCTAACATTAAGAGTGTAAGGGAGAATAGAGTCTGTTCTCCATTGATCACTTGATCCAAGCTTACCCAAGCTTGGATCAACTTCAAAAGGATCCCACCACCACGACATCGTGGAGGATCCAACGGTCAAGATCACACGAGATGCAAGTTTTCTTTAAAAGCTCCAACCCATTTTGCTAAGGATCAGTTTGGATGCATACCTCATGGAGCTCAAGACGTGGCTCGAGATTGAGGAAGCTTCATCTAGTGGAGAAGCCTTGTTGGCGAATTGGATCAATTCCTCGATGTTGCTTAGAAGGCCATGAATTGATGATTTGAGCTCATCTTTGATCAGTCCCACCTTGATGCTCAAAAGCTTGGGAGATGATTCATTCTTGCTCGATGAGGCCTAGGGAAGGTGTGCACAAAGTTAATTTGAGTTGATGGAGAAATGGGGAAGTTAGGTCAAAAATGGGAGTGTCCTATTTTGAGATGGATGAGAATGGAATTTCTTGATTGAGGAACAAGCTTGGGAGCTTAGGGAATGGCTCTAGCAGGTCATCTTGGTTAGCTAGGGCTATGAGGAATGATTTTTTTGTGTGTTTGAGTGAAAATGAGGGGGTGTATATCTCCCTTCATCTTGATCAGACGGTGGGATCAAGTTTGGCTCTAGTGGCATCCGACCATCTCAGAGTCCTTGGTGCGAGGAGGAGGTGAGTTGGCTTGACTTGGTTGGTTGAAGGTGTGGAGGTGGCTGCCAAAGAGGAATCATGGGTGCCCTATGGGTTTCAAATGCTCCGACAGGGAGGGGGAGGTGATTTCACCTCCCATGGGCCATGGTCGACCCAACCACCCCTTCGGTCAGGTTGGGCAGTGTCTAAGGTGCCTTGGTGGATCATTAGGAGAGTACCAAGTGGCCAAGGAATGAAATGACCACTTACATGGGTGGGTCTCATGTGATGCCCTTGACCCAAGGGTAGAATGATCATTTGGCATTGGATTTTATTTGGGTAAATTTGAAATGAGCCAAAAGTGGGTTAGCCCAAATTTCAAGTCAATTGGAGTTGATTTGGTTAGGTTTGGCTCAATTTGACTCATTTAGGTCAAATTGGGTTAGGTTGGGTCAGGTTGACCAATTGGTCAAATTAGGTCAAACCAAGGGTTGGGTCAAGTTCATATGATCATTTGGGATTTTTTTGGTTATATTGGTTTGGTTTAGTTTGGCTTAGATTTGATTTTGGCTCATTTGAATTCATTTGGGTCAAATGGGTTAAGTTGACCAATTTGACCAAATTGGCCAAATTAGCTTGGGTTGGGTGTTGGTTTGGGTTTAGTTGACCAATTGAAGATGATTGTAGGCTTTGGTTTCAATTAATTTGGATTTGGTTTTGATATAGGCCAACTTGAAACTTTAGGTCAATTTGGGGTAAGTAGGTCAATTGGGTTCAATTGGGTCCAATCATGCTTTGGTCAAGTTCAATCAATTTGGAATGAACTTGAGCTATTGCAATCAATTTGATTTATATTTTGATTTGACCCAATTGTCTTTTAGGTCAATTTGGGTCAACTTGGGTCGATGGACAATTGGATTTGGTTTGACTCAATTGAAGGTCAAGTCATATTCAAATATTTATTTTGATTTGGTATGAATCATTGGATTTGGTTTAGGTTTGTTGGCTAGTTTGGTTCATATGGGTTAAGGGGCTGACTTGGTCAAATGACCAAGTTGACTTGGTTTGACCAATTTGTGACAATTGATCAACCTAGGGTGATCAACAATCATGATGGCGTATGATGGGCTTGGTTCAATCAATTTGGGTAGGATTAGAACTTGGCTCAAATAGGTCAAATTTGCCACTTTGGGTCAAGTGGACCAATTGTGTTTAGTTGGCTTGATTTTGGGTTGAGTTTGATTTAGTTGAGTTCATATATGGATTTGGGATTGATATATAAATTCAATTGCATTTGGAGTTCAAATGGGTTTGGTTCATCAATATTTCATGTCAAAAGGGTTAAGTTGGGTTTGACTTGGGTTGATTTTTTTTGGCTTGATGATTGAAAATTTCATTTATAATTGTGAATATGATTGAAGGTATGATTCATTGAGAAAATCAATTGAATTTGGGTTTTGGAATGAAGGAATTTGGCTAAGTCCATGGAGTTGGGTCATGTGGCTTAGGTTTGGATTTTGATTTGGTTTGATTTAGTTTTGATGATTTAAATGTATATTTCATTTAAATTTATGAAGATGATTGAAAATATGATTGATTGTGAGAAAATCAATTTAGTTTGACTTGATTTGGATTAAGATTTGGCTAAGTCCATGGGATAGGTCATATGTCTTAGGAAGGGTTTTGATTTGATTTGATTTAGTTTGATTTAGTTTTGATCATTTGAATGTAGATTTGATTTATATTTAGAAAGATGATTGAAGATATAAATTTATTATGAGAAAATCAATTGATTTTGGATTGATTTGGATTAAGATTTGGCTAAGTTCATGGGATAGGTCATATGGCTTAGGAGGGTTTCAAGTTTGGATTTGATCATGGCTTCAATCATTTGGTTTTGGAATTTGGGTTTGGATTTGGATTTGAATTTAATGTTTGAATTGAACTTGAGGTTTGGTTTGAGAAGGTGAACATGGATTGGATTTGGGTTATGTAGGGTAGTTGATTATCCAAATCCAGGCATAACCTAATCTATGGTTAACCCTTCTAAGTCTTTTTTTAGATGTTTACCTAATTGTTAGAAGTGTCTTATGACTAGAAGTCTTAGTGTCTAGAAGACTCCTAAGTCTAAGATGGGAAGATTGAATCACTCCAAAAGTGAGGTCATGCCTTAGCCTCCATAGTGTTGCCCTTGGAGATAGATGATTGGAAGGCAAGTTTCACATTATAGACTGGATACATCTTTCAATGCTCTTGGGAGACCATGGATACATGAGAACAATATAGTTCCATCCTTTCTATATATGTATGAAGTTTGCGAGAGGTGAGATCTCTGTGTTGAAGGAAATCTCAAGCCATTTAGAGTTCACAGGTTGCATATATGAGGATGTGGCTTACTACCTCCCTTAAAATCAACAAGTCTATTCTCACGAACTTGGCCAATGTTTAAAATAAAAAAATAAAAAGAAAAAAAAAAGAAAGAAAAAGAAAAAAGAAAAGAAAAGAAAATGAAAAGAAAATAAAGGGAGCGGAAATAGACTTGGAGGAGGAAGTGGAGCTTGACATTAGATTCCACACACAGTTCATTACTCCATTTGAATATATGGGTAGGACGACCTAACCTCCACTAGGTAGAGAAAGAGGCCAGTTTGGAGGCAGTCCTAGGGGTGGAAAACCTCATTATTGGCCACCAAATAGAAGATATGTCCCAGCTACCAGGAGTACACCTGTTATCCATATAGACTTAGAATTTAGAGTGGATGAGTATTATATGGTTAGCTTTGACTCTTCTCTGGTAGATTCCCTTCGAGGTGACACTTGAGCCAAATAGCAATGAAGACCGAGCTCCATAGCAAAGCATAAGTGTATCCAAGTCTATATGTAAAATAGTTAGGCATCAGTTGGGAACCTTAGCTCTAACTCAACTTTCCTCTCAAAAACTTGAGGGTTTGGTAGTTAAGGAAGCCCCTAAGTCATCCCATGTGAAGACTCGAGGTTCTTTGGGGCATCATCCTCAAGTCAAGAAGTTGATGTAAAACTTGAGGATGATTCATATAAAGATTTAATAGAATTACCTTTTGATTGGTACTTCCCTTGTGTTCATAATTTAGCGAAGAAAGGGTTAATCCCACATACTTGGTCGAAGTTCAAGTTGGACTACTTTGAAATAATTTGGAAGAACAAATGCAAAAGCTCTTAATCAAGACTGGGTCTAGGATTTGGTATAGTGGGTCTAGTCGATGATGATGATTACTTCTTAGTCATCACCAATTATTTGGAATCTGATAGGTTCTTTTCAAATCACATTAATTCATATGAGGAGTTGTTCTTAGAAACTTTAGATGATCCAGATGATTTTAAAGTCAAAGATGCACCAGAGTTTGAAAAAGAGATCAAGTCAACCATCGATGAGCTCAAGGAAATCAACTTAGGAATTGAAGAAGATCCACATACATCAATTTTTTGTTGAATGAAATTGAAACCAATGACTTGGGAGTTTAAGGACTATTTTTCATGGAGTTATGAAGAGATGCTTAGATTGGCTCCGACATAGCAATCCATAAACTAATAATAGAACTACTAACTCTATCAAGAAAGCTCTTAGACTCATGCGATTAGACATTGAACAATGTCATTTTAAAGTCAAGAAACTCGATGGGTTCATTAGAAGAAAATACCAATTGGTTAGCTAGTCATCTAATTAAAAGAATGACCAAATTCACATATGCATTGATTTTGGGATTTAAGTAAGGCATGTCCAAAAGATGAATTTCACTACCAATCCGGCGATGGTAGATATTGCCTCATCTCATGAGTCTTCTATTTCATGGATGTCTCATCGGATATAACCAAATAAAGATGGCCCCAAGATGAAAGAAACACTACTTTTAGAACCCGATCATCTATTATTATAAGGTCATGCCTTTCAACCTTAAAATGTTGGTCTACATACCATCTATGACTCAAATCTTTGATGAACTCATTCATCATCAAGTGTGCTATCGATGATCTCATGGTCAAAAGTAGAAAAGAGAATCATCACTTTGACTTGAGAGTAGTTTTTGAATAGTTAAGATAATTTAACCTTAAAATGAACCCCTTAAAGTGTGCATTCGGAGTAGCTTCAGGAAAATTCTTTGGGTTTGTTATTCAACACCAGGGAATCAATATTGATCTGGAGAAGATAAAAGAAATTTTAGAAATTACACCCCCTAAAAGTTTAACTCAACTCAGATCATTCCAAGGGAGGTTGGCATATCTAAGATGCTTTATATCCAACATATCGGGAAGATGTCAGCCATTCTCAGTAGTTGTCAAAAAGGATGCCAAGTTCAAGTGGGATGATAAGTGTGAGCATGCCTTCAAAGACATCAAGAATTACCTGATGACTCCGCCTGTTCTAGCATCCCCTATCCCAGGCAAGCTGTTCATACTTTACACTGCTGCATTAGACGACTCCCTTGGTGCTTTGTTGACCCAAGCCAATGATGAAGGGAAGGAAAATGCACTCTACTACCTTAGTCATCTATTCTCTGGAGGCTAATTATCCATCGAAGAATTGCCTAGCTTTAATCTTTACATCCCAAAAGCTACAGCACTACATGATCCCTCATATGGTGAACTTAATATCGAGGATCAATCCACTATAGTATCTCATGACATGGTCGATGCTATCCAAATAGTTGGCATGATGGTGATCCTCTCTTTGACATTACCTTCCTATGTGCATTTGGTTGAGGACAATTGGTGATTTTTTTAAAACCACTTCTTTTATTCTAAAATATTGAACCTCCCCGAATAAAATATAAAGCAAATGAATAACAATTTGGAGATTATTACGGTTTGGTTTTGGATAAAGAAGTTACTATTTAAAAAGCATAATATTTTATTGTAATGAACAAACAATAGTTTATATTTTAATTCATACTATAAGCCTTTAATATATAAATTAATAATACCTATCATCTAATTACTTTGGTTTATTTGGTTCCATCAAAATTTTAAATTGATAAAAACTCAAAGTTTTCATTAACTAAAACCAAAATCAAATTAAGTTTAAAACCAACCAAATTTCTCAAAAACTTTGTTGGTTTAGTTTAAAACCAAATGATCATTTAAGAAAGACACTAGTGGATTTCTTAGATACAACTTCTGACTCTCCATTTATAAGATCTTCCCAATGAAGAATCATGAACATATGCATTCACCAGAGATGTACTTTGATGGTGGCTTCCTCTCAATGAGGAGAAGAACCATAATCTACTTCCAAGAAAGGAATAGGAATAGTTCTCTTAACTTTGAACGATGTAATTAGATTCTCATATCAAGCAATCCTTGCACCAACAATGAAGGTATGCTCATTGAGGATGAGTTAGTCAATCTAAGCATGAAAATCAACATCTTGATTTTCAACTGGTTATCAACTAAATCTTTGGGTCCTATGTTATAAAGCAAGCTCCATCACACACAAATATGAATTGTTAGCTGTCCAGAGGTTACCATTTAGAAGATTCATCAAGAGAATATCATAGTGTATGCTTTAGCTTGCTTCAAAGAAGTTGGCATGTGGAGGATGAGTCCATATCTAAAATTAAAATAGACAAAGTCTTATCCCTTATGATATTGAACTCATCAAAAGTACTCTCTTGAAGGGGAGGTTGCCATTCTAAGAAGGATGAGAGTTAGATAGGCAACCATTCATGGATTACCTAAATAGCAAACTATCTCGAAGTTGAGCCATCGATGAACTAGCACTTTCCACACTCTTGTGGATGGTGTCATGTATAGTCTTTTCGATCATATGTGGTTACATTGTTTAGATAAGCGAAGCCATAAAATCATGATGTCTTATGTAGACAACCAATGTCGAAGATGAAAGAAAAGATAAAGATAGGATACTATTGTCTATCAGAGTACATTTGGAGGCAATGTGACCAATGTACATATCTTTTGTCTCGGGCTACTACGAGTTGAGATAAGTCACTCACTCAATAGCTAGGTGACAAGCAACCCTCTTTCCTAGTGTTCTTCTTGCTTTGGAGGATGTAAGTCTGTGCTTTCTTCCTTACTTTTCCTTTGGACATTGATGAGCACCTTGTTGATGAAGTTCTTTGTGTGGAGATAAGCTACCTCATGTGGCTTCTTTTAAGAGGATGTGAGTTTGCTATGCTTTCTTCTTGGATTAGCCTTCATTCATTGACTTGGTCGTATATTTGATATTTAGGATAAGTCCCAGTGACTCCTTCCTCTTGCCTCTCAGTCCTTCCTTGGGGTTCTCCATTTAGTAGTTTCTCTAGGTCAAATAATATCTATCCTGCCGATGATAGACTATCCCGATGATTAGTTCCACTTGAGAAGTTGTAAGCCTACATGCTTTATTTACAAAATGATCATTGCACACAGTCGGGAACCTTAGGCTGGTTGGTTCTCACTATGCTAATGGATACACCACTCATGCTAACGGATACACCTTAGGTTGGTTGGTTCTCGCACCTTAGGATACACCACTCATGGCAGATGTAAATCTACCATGCTTTCTCCAGTTGGCCACTATCATATAGGCTTTCTTTTTTAGAAGATAATGCCCCACCTCTCTGTGGGCACTATATTTGGATCACATCCTTTGTGACCCATTTAGACACTATATGGGTTACTATCGGTTGGATAGTTCCTTTCCTAGTAACCACCCACAGTGGTTGGAGAATCCATCTATGGATGTGATTCTCCCATGGTCGATGTCGAGATAGCCCTCTCACAGATCACATGAAAACATATAAATAAAATATATATTCACTTATGGATTAGAGAACACCCTAGAGGTACCTTTTTTTTCAAGTAGGTATCCCATCTTTAGGGTAGTGTCAGAACTCCTATAGGAATTGCCTAACTACTCAGTTGATAAAAGTACTTGCTATTCACTAGTAGTCACCTAAGTCGGGTTTGATTTGTTATGCTACCAATAGGTCTAGCTATTTGTTCCTCTTTAGAAGATGTAAGTCTACTATGCCTTCTTCCTAGCATAGCCGTCGCTCGAAGGCAACCCCTTAGGTTGGCTAGCTCTACCCATCCTAGACTATCCCTTTGGATTTGTAAATCGAGATGACAAGTGATATAGCCCTTCTTAGTGGGTCCATCACACATCGACATGGTCCATAAATTAAATCTATCAAATTTGAGCTCACATCCCAGATATGCCCTCAATTCAAAATCAAACTAAACCAAAGAAACCATATCAAATCACAAGAATTTAAGATAAAATTAATCTTGACTACTTTTGAGTTGAAATAAGTCCCCAGCAGAATTCACTCAGTAGTCTCTCTAGGTCAAGTTTCATTTGTTGTGCATCCAATAAGTCACCCTAGCAATTGTTCCTCGCTTTGGAAGATGTAATTTTGCTATGCCTTCTTCCTAACATAGCCATTACACATCAAAAGGAAACTCCTTAGGTTGGCTAGCTCTACCCGACAACTAGTAGACTATCCCTTTGGATTTGTAAACTGGAGGTAGGTCAAGATTGATATAGCCCCTTCTCAGTGGGTCCATTGTACACCGATAGGGTCCATACATTAACTCAAACTAAATTAAACCTAATTTGATTTTCTCCAATGGAGTTAAATCACACCCTTCTCCCTAGTGGAGCCCTAAATCATATATAAACAAGTCAAGCAAACAAATTAAATTCAAAACCAACCTCCCTAGTGGATCCAAATTAAACCAACTTCCGTGAGTCTAAATCAAAGAAATCCAACCAAACTCTTATCCCTAATGGATACATCCCCAAACAAATCTATGAAATCAAACTCAAATTCCAATCCCAAATCAACACACTTTAGAGGAAGGTTCATATACCGTCCCAGCAGATTTCATATCTCAGTTGATATGCCTCCACATCAATTAAAATAAAATAAATTAAAGTCAATTGATCTTAATCCTTGGTGAATTATAGATTCTTATCCTAGTGGATCTTCTTTCCAAAATCATATAATCAAATAAAATTCAAACCTTATCTAGTAAATTTTCTTCTTCTTTCGACATAGACCCTCACATGTCATGTCCAATAATGCATCCCTAGCGGATCTCCCTCCATGTCCTTGACATGGAATTCTCATCAATTCTTATTTCTTCTCTTATGCACACCTTTAATACTTCAGCCTAACAATGTATTATTCAAATTACATCATCTTAACATTTTAATCAACATTTTATGATTTGTGATGGTGCAAGCTCAAACTAACTATACAATATCATGCTAGACATATTATAGTGTGAATTAACACACTATATTATATTATAATTTTTTATAATATAATATATTGCCTAACATTACACCTCATTAGAATCACTTAAAAGAAAAAAATAACAAAATTTTTGCAAAATATGAATAATGTTCATTTTGAATGTAAAATTATTATTTTTCTAATAGAAATTGTACAAAATAGCATAATTTTGGTGTTGCTTCTTGTGTGCTATGAATTTGGCCAAATTCTTCCATCTCAACTTTCAAATTAACATTTTTGTGAGTTTTACCCAATGTATTATAACAAAAGTAAAACATACTAAAATGTACAATAACATTTAGTAACCACCACATTCATATATATGTGAATTATTGTTATGTACATTATATTTTAATATGCTTTCATATAATATATTATCTTACATTACACCTTAAAATGAATCACTTTAAGCAAAAAAATTATAAAATTTGGTTGAAAAATTATTTATTTTGGATGCAAAATTCCATTCTTTTGATTAAATGACACACCATAGAACCACAATGATGTTCCCTAAAACTTAAATTTGGCCACATCCCATCATCTCATAAACTAGTATTTTTATGTATTATACCAATACTACTACATACCATAATAAACTAAAATTTGCTACATAATAAGTAATACACAATAGTATGCTATAATGCGATGTTACACTATGTTATGGCATCCTATATTATAATATTATGACATATTATATTATATTATATTGCATATCACTTCAAAGGGATTAAGATAAATAATAATAAAATTAATCTAAATAATAAAAAAATTATATATTTTAGTCATATCACTTACATATTTTAAATTGAAATAATATATTATTATATCATGCTCTCTTATTATGAATTTGGCCAAATTCCACCATTTTAAAGTGTAAATCAACATTTTTATAAATAATGCTATGTAGGCTCATGCATGATTGTAAAATACTAAAGAATTTAAAATGTGTAGAATAATATATTATGATATATGATGTTATACTATGTTACAAAATATAATATTTATTTTGAACATAAAATCTTACTTTTAGATTACAAGTGGTCTAGCACACATTTGGTACTACAACTTAATTCCCATCTCAAATTTAACAAATTTCATCATCTGATTTATTAAATCAATATTTTTATGATTTATATTAATATAGACTATAGGTCAAAATACCATAATATGCCAAAACATTTCAAAACATCTTATAACCACCAAAAATACATCATTACATGCACAATATATGATGTTACATTATATTATATATGGTATTATAATATGATTTAGGTTTAGGTTTAGGTATTCAAATCTTTAAGTCAATGGAAAGTCTCTTGAAGACATTTTCTTTAGCTACCATAATAATGTTAGGATTAGGTCATTCTTGATCTACTACTAACATCTTTATTCAAGATTTAGGGTTTAGGGTTAGGGTTAGGGTTTAGGTTTTAGGGTCAGTTTAGGGTTAGTTTATGGTTTAGGGTATAGGGTTTAGGGTTTGGAGTTTAGAGGTTAAGTTTGTAGGTTTTAGGGTTTAGGGTTTATGGTTTTAGGGTTTAGGGTTTAGGGTATATGGTTTTAGGGTTTTAGGGTTTAGGGTTTAGGGTTTAGGGTTTAGGGTTTAGGGTTTTTGGGTTTAGGGTTTAGGGTTTAAGTTTTAGTTTAGGGTTTAGGATTTAGGGTTTAAGGTTTTATTTTAATAGAGACTAAATTCAGATTCAACATTTCTTCTTTTCGATTTCATCAACCAAGTAGCACACCAAGTTTTCTAAGACACAAGTAATGATATAGATAAAAAATGAGCACCAGAGCAAATCAAAACCCTAGATAAATAGAACCATCTCTCTATAAAGACATAGTTCCATAAGCAGTAGATGGATCTTATTTCTCTAGTTCCCATGACCACCCCACCTCAAGTAGCGGATCCACCATCATATCCCGATCACTCCCTCACCACCAATGGTTCCTCATCGCTCCTCCCACCTCCATAAGCACCACTGATACCTACCTCCATATTCCACCCTAGATCTCCATCACATGATAGGCTCACTCCACCTCCTAGATCTAGGTGAGCTAGTTGATTGTTCCTCCCATCAAGGTTCATTCTTAGGGTTTAGGGTTGGTTTAGGGTTTAGTTGGTTTTAGTTTAGGGTTAGTTTAGAGTTTAGAGTTTAGGGTTTAGGGTTTGGGGTTTAGGGTTTAGGGTTGTAGGTTTTAGGTTTTAGGGTTCAGGGTTTAGAGTTTAGGGTTTAGGGTTTAGGGTTTTAGGGTTTAGGGTTTAGGGTTTAGGGTTTAGTGTTTTAGGGTGTAGGGTTTAGAGTTTAGGGTTTAGGGTTTAGGGCTTAGGGCTTAGGGTTTAGGGTTTAGAGTTTTAGGGTTTAAGGTTTAGGGTTTAGGGTTAGTTTTAGGGTTTAGGGTTTAGGGTTTAGGTTAAGTTTTTTTTTAAAAAAGTAAAGTAGATAGGTTTAGGTTCATTTAGCTTATTTTTTTATTTATTTGAGTTTATTTTATTTTATTTTTTATTTAGGTTTATTTTTATTTTTTTAGTTTATTTATGTTTTATTTTAAGTTTAGGTTTATTTTTAGTTTATTTTATTTTGTTTACTTTAGGTTTAGGTTTAGTTTGTTTATTTTATGTTTAGGTTTTTTATTTATTTTAGTTTAGTTTATTTTAGTTTAGGTTTAGGTTTTTTATTTTTATTTTAGGCTTATTTTTAGTTTATGGTTTATTTTTTTTTTAGGTTTAGGTTTTATTTGTTATTATTTTATTTTATTTTATTTTTTATTTTAGGTTTAGTTTTTATTTTATTTAGGTTTTTATTTTTTAGTTTAGTTAGGTTTTATTTATTTTATTTTAGTTTACTTTTATTTTATTTTATTTTATTTTTTTAGGTTTATATTTAGGTTTTAGTTTATTTATTTTATTTTATTTTATTTTTTTATTATATTTTTGGTTTAGGCTTTTGTATTTATTTTATTTTTAGGTTTTATTTTGTTTAGGTTTAGGTTTTAGCTTTTTAGGGGTTAGGGTTTAGGGTTTAGGGTTTAGGGTTTAGGTTTAGGTTTAGAGTTTAGGTTTAGGTTTAAGGTTTAAGTTTCAATTTTGGGTTTAAGGTTTATAGAACAAATTCATATTCAACATTTCTTCTTTTTGATTTTATCAACCAAGTAACACCCCAAGTTTTCTAAGACACAATCGATGACATAAATAAATAATGAGCACCCATAGAGTAAATCAAAAACCCTAGATAAGTAGAATCATCTCTACTAAAGAGGCATAGTTCCATAGGTAGTAGATCGGATTGATCGTTCTTTAATTTCTCCAGTTCCCATCAGAACCACCCCCGCCTATCGAGAAGCAAGATCCGCTATCATATTTGTAATCTCTTTGTCTTCCACCACCATGGCTGTAACCTCCGTCGCTCCTCCCACCTCCATAACCACCACTTCTTTGACCACCACCTCCATATCCATGAGCACCTCTAGACCCCCCACCACCACTTTAACCTTGTTGCCTTTGCCTTCCTCATCTAGGAGCCTTTGATAGTGATGTTCTTCCATCAAGGTTTTACCCATTCTTAGGGTTTAGAGTTAGTTTAGGTTTTTTTTAGGATTTAGGGTTTAGGGTTTAGGGTTTAGATTTAGGGTTGTAGGTTTTAGGGTTTTAGGGTTTATGGTTTAGGGTTCAGGTTTGATTTTAGGGTTTAGTTTTAGGGGGTTTAGGGTTTGGGGTTTAGGGTTTAGGGTTTGATTTAGAGTTTAGGGTTTTAGGTTTAGTTTAGGGGTTTTAGATTTAGGGTTTGTAGGTTTAGGGTTGTAGGTTTAGGGTTAGTTTTAGGGTTTAAAGTTTAGAATTTTGGGTTTAGGGTTTTTTTTAAATTAAGTAAACCGGTAGGTTTAGGTTTATTTAATTTATTTAATTTATTTTTTTATTTGAGTTTATTTTATTTTTAATTTTTATTTACATTTATTTTATATTTTTATTTATTTTAGTTTAGGTTTTTTTAATTTATTTTTTTATGTTTAGGTTTTTTTAGTTGAGTTTTATTTTTATTGTATTTTTTAGGTTTTGGTTTTATTTTTTATTTTTAGGTTAAGGTTTAGATTTTATTTTAACTTTTTAGGTTTAGGTTTTAGGTTTTTATTTTATGTTTATTTTTAGGTTATTTTTAGTTTAGGTTTAGTTTTATTTTTAGTTTATTTTATTTTATTTTGTTTAGCTTTAGGTTTAGGTTTAGTTTATTTTAGGTTTAGGTTTTGGTTTTATTTATTTTAGTTTAGTTTTAGGTTTATTTTATTTTTTGTATATTTTATTTTTTTATTTTTTGTTTAGATATATTTAGTTTAGGGTTTAGTTTTATTTTATTTATTTTTAGGTTTATTTTTAGTTTTTTTTATGGTTTGGGTTTTATTTAAATTTTATTTTATTTTATTTTTAAGTTTTATATTATTTTTAATTTATTTATTTTATTCTTAGGTTTACTTTAATTTATAGTTTAGTTTAGGTTTTTATTTATTTTATTTTAGTTTATTTTTCTTTTTTATTTTATTTTACTTTTAGGTTTAGGTTTTAGTTTAGGTTTTATTTATTTTATTTAGGTTATTTTATTTATTTTATTATTAGGTTTAGGCTTTTAAGTTATTAGGGTTTAGGGTTTTGATTTTGGATTTAGGGTTTAGGGTTTAGTGTAGGCTTTAGGGTTTAGGGTTTAGAGTTAGCATAGGATTTAGGGTTTTGGTTTTTGGCATTAGGGTTAAGGGTTTTTAGGGTTTAGGATTTAGGTTTTAGGTTTAGGGTTTAGGGTTTAGTGTTAATGGTTCAAGTTAGGGTTAGGGTTTCGGGTTTAGGGTTTAGGATTTAGGGTTTATGCTTTGAGGTTTAGGGTTTTTTAGAATTTAAGGTTTAGGGTTTAGGGTTATAGGTTTATCATTAGTTTTAGGGTTTAGGGTATAAGATTTAGGGTTTTGGGTTAAGGATTTATGGTTTAGGGCCTTTTTTTAATTAAGTAAAGCCATAGGTTTAGGTTTATTTAGTTTATTTAGTTTATTCTTTATTTATTTTAGTTTATTTTATTTTTTTTATTTTTTATGTTTATTTTTATTTTTATTTCTTTTAGTTTATTTATTTTATGTTTTTTTTTATTTTAGGTTTTTTATTTTTGTTTATTTTTTAGGTTTAAGTTTATTTTTTAGTTTAGTTTTATTTCTATTTTATTTTTTAGGTTTAGGTTTTATCTTTTATTTTTAAGTTTAGGTTTATGTTTCTATTTTATTTTTTTTAGCTGGTTTAGGTTTACTTTTAGGTTTTATTTTTTTAGTTTTTGTTTTGGTTTATTTGTAGTTTATTTTATTTTATTTAGCTTAGGTTTCGGTTTAGGTTTAATTTATTTTAGGTTTAGGTTTAGGTTTATATTATTTTGTTTATTTTATTTTTATTTTAGGTTTAGTTTTTTTTTTTAGTTTAGGGTTTAGGTTTATTTTTATTTATTTTTTTTAGGTTTATTTTTTGGTTTATTTTTAGGTTTAGGTTTTATTTAGTTTTATTTTATTTTATTTTAGGTTTATTTTATTTTATTTTTAGTTTAATTTTATTTTATTAAGTTTTTTATTCTTATTTTATTTTATTTTCAATTTAGTTTAGGTTTTATATTTTATTTTATTTTAGTTTATTTTTATTTTTTATTTTATTTTATTTTTAGGTTTAGGTTTATGTTTTAATTTAGGTTTTCATTTTATTTAGGTTTACTTTTATTTATTTATTTTACTTTTAGGTTTATTTAGTTTAGGTTTAGGTTTTTAGGTTCTTAGGGTTTAAGGTTTAGGGTATCGTGTTTTAGGGTTTAGGATTTTAGGGTTTAGGGTTTAGGGTTAGGGTTTAGGGTTTAGTGTTTAAGCCTTAAGGATTAGGGTTTTTAGGGTTTTTAGGGTTTACGGTTTAGGGTTTTTAGGGTTTAGGGTTTAGGGTTTAGTGTTTAGGATTTAGGGTTTATGATTTAGGGTTAGCTTAGGATTTAGAGTTTAGGGTTTTTAGGGTATAGGGTTTAGGGTTTAGGATTAGTTTAGGGTTTAGTTAGGGTTAGTTTAGGTTTAGGGTTTATGATTCTTTAGGGTTGTAGGTTTAGGGTTAGTTTTAGGGTTTAGGGTTTAGATTTATGGTTTAGGGTTTAGGGTTTAGGGTTTAGGATTTAAAAAAAAAAGTAAATTGTTAGGTTTAGGTTTATTAGGTTTATTTAGTTTATTTTTATTTATTATAGTTTTTTTTATTTTTATTTAGATTTATTTTTTATTTTATTTACTTTGGTTTTTTTATTTTAGGTTTATTTATTTTAGTTTTGGTTTTCTGTTTTAGTTTATTTTTTAGGTTTATGTTTACTTTTTTAGTTTAGTTTTATTTTATTTTATTTTTTAGGTTATTTTATTTTAAGTTTAGGTTTAGGTTTTATTTTAATTTTTTGGGTTTAGCTTTTAGGTTTATTTTTAGGTTTTATTTTTTTAGTTTAGGTTTAAGTTTATTTTTTATTTATTTTATTTTATTTAGTTTAGGATTTAGGTTTTATTTATTTTTAGTTTATTTTAGTTTATTAGGTTTATTTTATTTGTTTATTTTAGGTTTAGGTTTTTTTTAGTTTAGAGTTTAGGTTTTATTTTTTATTTATTTTTAGGTTTAGTTTTTTATTTAGTTTTTATTTATTTTATTTTAAGTTTATTTTATTTTCATTTTATGTTTAGTTTTTATTTTATTTTGTTTTATTATTATTTGGTTTATCTTATTTTTTTTTTAGTTTAGGTTTTATTTATTTTATTTTAGTTTAGTTTTATTTTTATTTTTTTTATTTTATTTAAATTTAGTTTTATATTTATTTTATTTTAGGTTTTATTTAGTTTAGGTTTAAACTTTTTTTAAGATTTAGGGTTTAGGGTTTATAGTTGTAGATTTTAGGGATTATGGTTAAGGGTTGATGGTTTAGGGCTTAGGGTTTAGGGTTTAGGGTTTTAGGGTTTAGTTTTAGGGTTTAGGGTTTAGGGTTTAGGGTTTAGTGCTTAGGGTTTAGGGCTTTGGATTTTTTTTAAAAAATAAGTAAATAGGTAGGTTTAGGTTTATTAGGTTTATTTAGTTTTATTTTTATTTGTTTTAGTTTATTTTATTTTTTTTATTTAGATTTATTTTTTATTTTATTTAGTTTGGTTTATTTATTTTAGGTTTATTTATTTTAGTTTTGGTTTTCTATTTTAGTTTATTTTTTAGGTTTATGTTTACTTTTTAGTTTAGTTTTATTTTTATTTTATTTTTTAGGTTTAAGTTTTATTTTGTATTTTAGGTTTAGGTTTAGGTTTTTATTTTATTTTTTTTAGGTTTAGCTTTTAGATTTTTATTTTATGTTTATTTTAAGGTTTTATTTTTTTGTTTAGGTTTAAGTTTATTTTTTTATTTTTTATTTTATTTAGTTTAGGTTTATGTTTTATTTATTTTAGTTTAGGCTTTTTATTTTATTTATTTATTTTAGGTTTTTTTTTTAGTTTAGGTTTAGGTTTTATTTTTATTTATTTTTTAGGTTTAGGTTTTATTTAGTTTTATTTTATTTTATTTTAGGTTTATTTTATTTTATTTTACATTTTGGTTTTATTTATTTAATTTTTTATTTTTAGGTTTATCTTCTTTTTTTAGTTTTTAGGTTTTATTTATTTTATTTTAGTTTATCTTTTTATTTTTTATTTTATTTTGTTTTTAGGTTTAGGTTTAGGTATAAGTTTTTTATTTTATTTAAGTTTTAGTTTTTATATTTATTTTATTTTTAGGTTTTTTTTTAGTTTAGGTTTAGCTTTTTAAGATTTAGGGTTTAGGGTTTAGGGTTTAGTTTGTTTTAGGGATTAGTTTTAGGTTTACAATTTTAGGGTTTAGGGTTTTATTATTTAGATTTATTTTATTTAGATTTTTTTATTTATTTTATTTATTAGATTTAGGTTTAGTAATATTTATTTATTTATTTAGGTTTAGATTTATTTAGTTTATTTATTTAAATTTATTTATTTAGATTTAGTTTATTTTATTTATTTTAGGTTTATTTTTTAGTTTATTTAGATTTAGGTTTAGATTTAGGTTTATTTTTTTTATTTAGTTTATTTATTTTATTTAGATTTATTTAGTTTTATTTTATTTTTTTAGGTTTAGGTTTATTTAATTTATTTAGGTTTATTTAGCTTAGGTTTATTTTGGGTTTATTTTATTTATTTTAGGTTTATTTAGGTTTAGGTTTATTTATTTATTTAATTGTTTAGTTTATTTATTTATTTATTTATTTTAAATTAGTTAGTTTATGTTTATTTAGTTTATTTATTTTAGTTTATTTTATTTTTATTTTTTATTTAGGTTTATTTTATTTTTTTAGTTTAGTTTATTTATTTTGGGTTTATTTTAGTTTATTTTTGTTTAGGTTTTATTTAGGTTTATTTTATTTTTTTATTTATTTTTTTTATTTTATTTTTAGGCGTTTTTATTTTTTAGTTTAGTTTAGGTTTTATTTATTTTTTTAGATTTAGGTTTTTTTTTATTTTATTTTTTAGATATTATTTTTTTTTGTTTAGGTTTTATTTTAGTTTATTTTATTTTATTCTTTTAGGTTTAGGTTTAGGTTTAGTTTATTTTAGGATTATTTAGGTTTTATTTACTTTAGTTTAGTTTTTTAGGTTTAGTTTATTTTATTTTTATTTTAAGTTTAGGTTTGATTTAATTTAGGGTTTATTTTTTTATTTATTTATTTTTTAGGTTATTTTAGTTTATTTTTTAGGTTTAGGTTTTAGTTTTATTTTATTTTATTTTATTTTGGTTTAATTTATTTATTTAGGTTTTATTTTTTAGTTTAGTTTAGGTTTTATTTTTTTATTTTAATTTAGTTTTTTTTTTATTTTATTTTATTTTTTATAGTTTAGGTTTGGGTTTAATTTATGTTTTTTATTTTATTTTTATTTTTTATTTATCTTGTTTAGGTTTTTTTATTTTTATTTTTATTTATTTAGTTTTTTAGGTTTTTATTTTTATTTAGGTTTAGGTTTTGGTTTTATTTTTTATTTTAGTTTATTTTTTTAGGTTTATTTTTTAGTTAGTTTATTTTATAGTTTATTTTATTTTATTTAGTTTAGGTTTAGGTTAGTTTATTTTAGGTTTAAGTTTAGGTTTTATTTATTTTTAGTTTAGGTTTAGATTTATTTTATTTTATTTGTTTTTTTTATTTTAGGTTTTGTTTTTATTTTTAGTTTAGAATTTGGATTTTATTTTTTATTTATTTTTAGGTTTTTTTTAGGTTTATTATTTAGGTTTATTATTTAGGTTTAGGTTTTATTTAGTTTTTTATTTTATTTTTATTTTAGTTTATTTTATTTATTTTAGTTTAGTTTTATTTATTTAGGTTTTATTTTATATTATAATTTTTTATTTAGTTTATGTTTTTATTTATTTTATTTTTGTTTATTTTTTTATTTTTATTATATTTTATTTTTAGGTTTAGGTTTATATTTTATTTTTATTTTTTATGTTTTAGTTTTATTTATTTATTTTAGTTTATTTTATTTATTTTTAGGTTTTAGGTTTTAGTTTTATTTTTATTTATTTTTTATTTTAGGTTTTATTTATTTTTTAGGGTTTAGGTTTATTTTATTTTAGGGTTTTGGGTTTTATTATTTTATTTTTAGGGTTTTTAGTTTAGTGTTTAGGCTTTTTATTTTATTTAGGTTAGTTAGGGTTTAGTTTATTTTAGGTTTAGGGTTTAGGATTATTTAGTTTAGGGTTTATTTTAGTTTATTTAGGTTTAATTAGGGTTTATTTAGTTTATTTATTTATTTTTTTTTTAGGTTTAGGGTTTAGTTTATTAATTTAGAGTTTTATTTTATTTTTATTTTATTTTAGTTTTTTAGTTTATTTTATTTATTTAGTTTATATTTTTTATTTAGGTTTATTTTTTTATTTTATTTAGTTATTTTATTTATTTTAGGTTTATTATTTTAGTTTAGGTTTTTTATTTTTTGTTTTTTTTTTTAGGTTTAGTTTATTTATGTTTATTTTTTAGTTTAGTTTATTTTATTTTATTTTTTAGGTTTAGGTTTTCTTTTTTTATTTTTTTTTAGGTTAGGTTTATTTTATTTTATTTTTTTTTTAGGTTTAGGTTTTAGGTTTTTTTTTAGGTTTATTTTTTTTATTTTTTAGTTTAGGTTTAGTTTTTTAGTTTATTTATTTTATTTAGTTTGGGTTTAAGTTTTTTATTTATTTTAGCTTTAGATTTAGGTTAATTTATTTTAGTTTAGTTTATTTAGTTTAGGTTTAGGTTTTTTTTAGTGGTTTATTTTTGGTTTAGGTTTTTTTTAGTTTAATGTTTAGGTTTTATTTTTTTTATTTTTTAGGTTTTATTTTGTTTATATTTTTAGGTTTAGGTTTTATTTAGTTTTATTTTATTTTATTTTAGGTTTGTTTATTTTATTTTTTTTTTGTTTTAATTTTATTTATGTTTTTTATTTTTAGGCTTATTTTATTTTTTAGTTTATTTTAAGTTTTATTTATTTATTTTAGTTTAGTTTTTTATTTTTTTATTTTATTATTTTTTAGGTTTAGGTTTAGGTTTAGTTTAGATTTTTTTATTTTACTTTATTATTTTTTTAGGTTTAGGTTTATTAATTTATTTTATTAGTTTATGTTTAGGTTTTAGGTTTTTAGTTTTTAGGGTTTTTAGGTTTAGGGTTTATTTATTTAGGGTTATTTAGAATTTTAGGTTTAGTTTAGGGTTTTAGGGTTTATTTTAGTTTAGGTTTAGGGTTTAGGTTTATGGTTTATGGTTTAGTTAGTTTTATGGTTTAGTTTATTATTTTTTTTTAAATTTAGGTTTAGTTTATTTAGTTTATTTTTTATGTATTTTAGTTTATTTTATTTTATATTTCATTTAGTTTAGTTTATTTATTTTAGTTTAGGTTTTTTTATTTTAGTTTACTTTTTAGGTTAAGGTTTTGGTTTATGTTATTTTTAGTTTAGTTTTATTTTATTTTTTTATTTTAGGTTTAGGTTTATTTTATTTTTCTTTAGGTTTTTATTTTATTCTTAGGTTTGTTTAGGTTTTATTTTAGTTTATTTTTAGGTTTATTTTTTAGTTTAGGTTTAGGTTTATTTTAGTTTATTTTATTTTATTTAGTTTGGGGTTTAGGTTTAGTTTATTTTAGATTTAGGTTTAGGTTTTAATTATTTTAGTTTAGGTTTATGTTTATTTTATTTAGTTTATTTTAGGTTTTGGGTTCTTTTTTTAGTTTAGGGTTTAGGTTTTATTTATTATTTATTTTTGGTTTATTTTTTTTGTTTAGGTTTTATTTAGTTTTTATTTTATTTAGGATTTTCTACCACCATCCTTCAAGATCTTTGATGGTGGTGAGAACCCATGATACATTGCACAATTTAGAGCGGTTGTTGCAACAGGTGTGAACACACTCCTCTTGTCTTTTATTCTTGTCATGTTGCATTTGATTGGTATTACCCCACATTCGATGAAGATTTTTTCTGAGTTAGCACTCTTCATCAAGAGGTTTTGGAACTTGAGTGATTTAAGGACCATTGAAACAACTCAGAGTCTCTGATTACATTCTTGGTTTCATGATGAACCATATCAACAAGGATTCTTCAAAATACATGGGATGTTCATGCTTGGAAAACATTGAGGAACAAGGCGTTGTTTAGAGAATGAGGAGGGAAGCGGCAAGCAAAATTGAGAGAACTACGGCTCAGCCTCCTCTTGCCACCCTCTTACCACCTACCATCATACCGCCATGCCATTTCCACCACCTAGCCTACCCGGTGGTATTCATATTCATCGTAGGTAGCTACTTTCCACATACTCTTGCCAATAGATTAAACCATATTCATTCAAGAGGGAGGTTGTTAGAAAATCTTTATGAATCTTTTAAAGAAACTTGACTTTCGGTTACCAAGCTAAGAGGGTGAGAGGAAGTGGGCAAGAGGGATGATCCTATTGCATTACCACATGTTAGGCCATGTCTTAGAGGATTGTATCATTTTTAAGGACTAGCTTGAATGCAACTACAAGTTGAAGCCATAGTTATCCCTAAGGAATACTTATTAGAACAACCATCCAATTCTGTTAGAGTAATCCTTAGGGATACTTGCGATCCTCTTAAGACCAAAGAAGGTTAGGATATTACCCTATCATGAACCTTTAAGATCATTTCTAAGATCAAAAAGCTTTCCTTGTAGGTGCATGAAGTAGCTCAAACCTCCAACACCAAGGAGGGTTTGTTAGTTGCAGGACCTTCGGGGGGAGGTGATAACTAGTATGCATAGCTCACCATACTTGCCCGAGATAGTCCAGTAGCATAGCCACCATCCGAGTCAGTACTCCCTCCACCATTGTAGCTACCACCTCTTCTACCAATAGGGGTGTTGTATCTACATAAGGCACTAAATCCTTACTTTTGCTTAATTTGATTTCTATCATGTACCTCCACAAAAGAAATTAATGAAAGCTAATTACTTATATATTGTCTACTTTTGATGCTCTTGATTTTATTCTATTGAAAGCTCTCAGAGTCTAAATAAAAATAATAGCTCTAATAGTTCAATCCTTTCCTTTGATTGATTGGACTATCCTTCTCTAGATCAATCGGGTTCACCTCTTGAGATTGACTTGGAGTCAAGCGACTCGAGGATCCCATAGAGAAGCTATAGGTATGCCCGATGAGAAGGTAGAACTTTCCACAAGCTCATCATTCCAAGATGTCACTGAAGTCAACCTACACAGTGGCAAAGTTCTACCTCCTAGGGTAGTACCTCAGGATAAGGTAAGCAAGTAATTAGTTCTAGTGAGCAGATAACCCCTCCATAGGATGCTCCACCCATGGATATGCTTGTGGAGGACCAAGCCAGAGTTGATTACAATGTCCTAGCTCACCTTAGAAAGTTTCCAGCTAAGTTAAGCATATACGACACCCTCATCTTATCCAAAGAGATGAGGGAATTTCTTATCAAGGCCTTACTTTACCTAGAGATATGTTTAGCTCTGTTGATTGCTACTAAAGAGGAGGCATGCCACTTGAAGGATATCTTAGGAGTTACATTCAGCGATGAAGACTTACTCCCAGGGGGAGACACCGCCTCTTTACATTACAATGGATGTTGGTAGGTCTGACAATCGAGTTGGTTGACCTAGGTGTATCGGTCAACATTATGAGTATAAGAACCCTTGCCTACTTGAGGATCAACATCTCAAACTCCAAAAAAAGGATGATGTTGAAAGGATTCAATGAACAAGGTGAGAGGGCCTTGTAGTGTTTATTTTGGATGTATGGGGGACACCATGCAGATCATAGGGGGGGGGGGGGGTACTTTTTGAGGTGATCGCGTATAACATTGAGGTATGATATAGTATCTCGAAAGATATGGGCATCACCCTATAATGGACCTAATCACATAATAAAGACTCCTTAGGCATGATGGGTCTTTGAATGTACCATAGATTTCTCTCCTACTTTACATGGATGTATAAAGTAGTGTTTATATTAAACCATGTTCTTAAGTTCTCTATGGAGGCAAGCCTCCAAAGTTAATTACATCTTAGGAAATGAAATTTTTTAAGAATACTCATGATTAAAGTAAACAATTAACATCTCTAAAGATTTCAAGGTTAGACTATCAAAAGATTGGTTGTATTTGGAAAATCAACTCAAAAGTTCAAGGAAGACTTATTTTTTAAATCCAAATGAAATAATTAGGAAATGCTCATGATACAAGGAACTAGTGAGCATTTCAATCTATCTATGGTTGGTCTTTATAAATTTTGAAGTTGAGGAGATTTATATGTTTTGAGTTGAAATTTAATTAGATTACTAGGCTTATAATCCACCGAGGTTGTGGGAATGCTTAAGAGGTGAGGATTTATGCTGGTCACGAAGGAAATAGCTACCTATCCTAAATCTAGAGCTTTAGTATGAGCTAAATCATGACCTAAATCTAAGTGACAAATTGACATAAGGGTTTATCTCCAAAGAGAATCAATTGTCCGACTTAGACTTATAATCACAGTGGCCTGACTAACTCCTATGATTTTAAAACCATGTAGTGATCTTATGAATTGTAAGATAGTTAGGGTAGTTATTTAATTAGAAAGAGACTAAAGTCCTAAACACACTCTCTAAGAGACTGGAGCATGAGTCATGTGAGCATATGACTTAATCTATAGATGCAAAATCTTTTCAAATTTTATTTCATTTTAGACACATCATTTTTATAGAGGCTTTAGGATTTTTATGCCTAAATGCATGATGAAATAGGTTATGGGTCAAATTAGCTAGAAGAAGGTGTTCTCCACCACAAGGGATGTCGTCATAGGTCAAGCATTCCTTTAACATGTAAGGATGGAGATCCTTCATGTTAAAGAAAGAAAGAATATGCATGCATGAAGTGAAACATACAACCATACAGCTAAGG